>CAMZMU010000027.1:45536052-45755658 GCA_947311845.1 Poa pratensis | reverse complement strand
GGCAAGGAAACTCGCCCCAACTACTTGACCATTCAGGTTCTGAGTATGCCAAAGTTCGTCAGTTTAACTGGTATCGGAATCTGCCCAGAGATGAAGATATTGAAGATCCAACTTCTGGTGCAAGGAGCAGATCTTATACACAAGGACATCTATTTGTATTATCAGCACCCATTCGCCCGATTGTAGCCCTACGGTTGCAAGATATCAAGGCCAAAACCAGCTATGGTCAAGCCGCAGAAGTGATTGAACAGATGGGCTTGTTTCTCTCATGGAGAAGCAATGTCCTTACAATGAGGAACTTATTATGCTGTTTATCTCCACCTTGGTGATCGAGAGTGACCACTCCAAGGTCATGAAATGGATGTCGGTGTACCACTCAGTGTACATCTTCCTTTACTCGGATGGCTACTCTTCTTGGGTATTCTTTCTACAACAACCATGCCCTAGTGGTTACCGCATGCATTCGATGGTAGTGGTTATCCCAATAAAGATGAGATGAAGGACTTGTATGGGGCTGATGTAGTTATTGGCGGAAAGAGCCTCCTTCCTCTCTATGATCAGCTTGTGCGCATCTTTCGCTCAAACTATTGCTCCCAGTGAGGTAACAATGACAACATTGTCGCTCCCCTTGCCAACTTGCTTATACTTGCTAAAAAGATTGTTCAGAATGAAGATCCTGAAGCTGTGTTTACTGTGGATGTGGGTCATTTCGTCTTTCGTGAGTTGTGGGATGCTATGGTCAGTGGGTCACTATTTCTTATGCTCCTTACATCATGATGCTCATCAAGGACACTCTGAAGAACCACAACTTCCGGAAGTACTCTATGCACCCCCATGTTTACAAGAAGGTTTATCAGAAAAGGAAAGAGTAGTTCCACCGTCTACTGCTGCAGCTCCCCCTCGAGGTTCTTTCATGGGTGATGCATGTCGTGGAGCCACAAGTCAGACTCAGGCTCCTTCTTTTGCTCCACAGATCAAGACGGAATTTGGGATGTCATGCCCCACAAGTTAGTTGCCCAAGCGCTCCGGGCAGTCTACCACAAGATAGAGTTTGAGTCTGGAGCCAACCCCTCAATTTTAGGTTGAGCTCAGGAAATCATTTCTGGAAGTCATATCGGCCAGATAAGCCTCATTAGCTCCATATTGATTTTTCCATGTTTTCTTTCAGAAGAAGCGGGAGCCATTTTGCATTGAAACTCGGTATCAGCAGAGTCATCTCCTGAGAAAGACTTCTTTTTTATTTATACAAGATTTCAAAAAGTGCAAAAAGAGAAAACAACTTTCTTATTATCAAGTAGTAAACCATAGTTTCTCATCCTAGGAAACCATATCGATCATCGGTTCAGAGCTCCCAACTACGAAGCTATTTTGTAGAGCGAGTCAACAATTCGTGGATCCCTAGTTTATTATTCATTCGTTAAGTTCTGTTTAAGACCCGAGGTTGCTATAAGGAAGCACCGGGAGGGATGGGTGTGATGATTCCGCTATCAATAGCTTAGCAAGTCAACCACACCTGCAGATAGCGTAGATACCGTCTGACCCGGGCAAGAAGCTCCTATTTAAGTTGTGACACATTCTTAAGTGGATTTCTCTTTGGTGATACCTTGAGTCCACTTTCGTGCGTGTCTTGCATTCTTCGATTTACAGAGAAGCTAATAGGGGCAGAGAAGGTAGGTTATAACTTTGGATTCTGATAACTTCTACGAGCAACTATCCTAACTTTTTAGAAAAGGGTCGTATTGACTTGATCTACCACTCATAACAACGGATAAAGGTATGAGTAAGAAATCGAGCGAGATCGTAGCTTCTCTTTTTCATTCTGGCGCATGTTCCTGTCCCAACTACATCTACTAAAAACGATAATAAATAAGTCTAATGGTGGGTAGGGCGGGTGTGTGATTGTCAGGTTTGATACTTCCTATGCATGCCTCACTCTGGTTGATTATAAAATATCGTAAGAAGATTATTGCCCGCTTGAGTAGCTCTACTACAAAATAGGTTCTAGTAGAAACTTAATTGAATTCGCGATAACTCATGTCCCGTATTTCATCCTCGTTTTGCCTACTTCGTTGGACCATCTCTTGTGTATTGGATCCGGATCGGAGTAAGAATTCTCTGTAATTGGATAGGAAAGTTAAGTAGAGTGAGTGAAGTACCCAATCATGCGGCTGGCATATCACATCACTATAATTACGCATTTGATTGCTTTTTTCTTTCTTTATCTGGCTAAGGAATTCGATTTCCTTGATTGGAAGACTTCGGCTAAAGATGACACACTCTCTCTATTCATTATTTAAGTAAGGGAACCTCTCAAGTTCTAGTCCGTGAAGTAAAGCTAAACTGGTTCCAGCGGAACATCCTGTGTATGAATGCAGACATCCGAGGGGACAATATGAGACTTATCTTAGGTTGGAGAACATTCTCAAGCGACTTCCTCGCATGGCTGATGATCCCCCAGCGACTGATCCTCTTTCTTATGCTCAGTGGAATGAACACTCTCAGTTTCCTTGGGCTCAGCTTGAGTCTCATCTCCTAGAGACAGCTTCTGCATGCCCTTCTCGGCCATCCTACACCTGTGTCCCTAACTATGAGTCTGAGGAAGATGATGCCAATGACAATGATGGTGATGATGAGGATGATGACTACTCGGAGTGATTCACTAGGGTCGTAGCATCGCTCTTTTTCCCTTTTTGGTGTTTCGATGCCAAAGGGGGAGAAGTAGTTCTACTAGCTCCATGCGGATTTGCATGGGTTCGGGCACAAGCATATGCTTTTATCATTCTTATTGCGCTTGTGCCCATTTATGTCAAACTTATTCGTATTATGTTTTATGTGGAACTTATGTGTGTGAATCTTTGTGCCTAAAGTGTGAGACATATGGATTTCGTATATTGTTATGAGATGTATCCTTGTGCTATGGGATTTCTTCTATGGTTATGAGATGTATCCTTATGCTATGGTTTATCTCTACTCTATGTTGCACAAGGTATATCTCTCTCTATTTGATATGTCTCTCATATATCTAGTTTCCTTATTATTTGGAGGTACTCTCTACCTATTCGTATTGCATTTATATTCCAATGCAATATAATGATATGCACACATTAAGGGGAGCCTCTCATGAGCTCAGGTTTCTAGGTGATATAAAATTATGCTTTTCTTGCAAATCCCAGTGTTGTCATCTAACACCAAAAAGGGGGATATTGAAAGGACATTTCCTAAACCCTTGTGTGTTTGTGTGTTAGGCAACAACACTAGTGATAATTTAATATGTAAATTAAGTGGTGCAGGTTTTAGGTGAGTAAACATCTTTGCATCAAATCCAAAAAAGTGAGTTGAAAAGAGCAAATCTTCACTGCACTCAGTCGGATTATCCAGTTCCACATGAATCGGATTATCCGATCCTCGAAGCATCGCTCAAATTCGGCTAAGGACTTCGAGCAAATCTTCCCTGCAGTCAGTCGGATTATCCGGTTCCAAATGAATCGGATTATCCGATCCTAGAAGCGCTGCTCAAATTCGGCTAAGGACTTCAAGCTTTCCTTCCCTGCATTTCGTCAGAATATCCGACGCCGGCTGGGTCGGATTATCCGACATTCACTTTGCTCGGATTATCCGACTGCCCTATCTCCAACGGGCAGATTTGGTGGGGTACTATATAAGGGCCTTCTCCTACCTTGAGAAGGGTACCACGACCAGAAATATCTCTCCCACCATCGTTGCAAGCTCAAAACTAGTAGATCTCTCTCCCTACCCACTCAAACACCTTGTCCTTCTAGGACTTGGGAGAGTTGACCTAGATCTACACTTCCACCAAAGCGATTTGATTTCCCCATCCATTCCTTTGAGGAACTTGTTAATCTTGGGTTCATTGGAACCCTAGACGGTCGTTGGTCATTCTTGTGGCTTTGGAAGCCGCAGAGACTAGCCGGGAGCCTCCAATTGAGTTGTCGAGACGTGCCCCAGCCTTGTGATTCTTGTGGCTTTGGGATCCGTGGGAATTTGGTGAGAGCCTCCAATTCGGTTGTGGAGTGTGCCTCATCCTTGTAAAGGTTTGTTGCCGACCTCGAGGACATCATATAGTGGCTCGTGGAACTCCTCATTGGAGGATAACACGAGGGAGATACGGTGTGCCATATCACGGCTATTCGGGATCACTTGTAACCCCGCACCGCTCCAACGAAGACGTAGCTTTCATTGGGAAGTGAACTTTGGGAATCATCTCCGTGTCACCTTGTGTTTGTCTCTTTATATACCTTTACTTGTATTGCTAGCTTATCTTGTTTAGTTTATCTTGATACCTTGTTTATTGCTCATCATATATGATTGTTCACCTAGTTGCATATTGATACGTCTCCAACGTATCCATAATTTCTGCTGTTCCATGCTTATATTATACCATTTGCTACATGTTTTATATACACTTCATATCACTTTTATGCATTTTCTGGGACTAACCTATTAACAAGATGCCACAGTGCCAGTTCCCTGTTTTCTGCTGTTTTTGGTTTCAGAAAGTTACTTCTGGAAATATTCTCGGAATTGCACGAAACAAAAGGCCAAGTCCCTATTTTTCCAACACGTACACGGAGTCCGAAGGAGAGACGAAGGAGCCACGAGGTGGCCAAACCACAGGCGGCGCGGCAGTGGGCCCACCGCGCCGCCTGTGGTTTGGGCCCCTCGGGGGTCCGCCGACATCGCCCCTTCGCCTATTTATTCCCCGAGACGTGAAAACCCTAAAACACCGAGCCTTTCATCCAGAACATATTCGCTGCCGCCGCCGTCGTCAACCCTAACTCGGGGGGTTCTGAAGCTCTTCCCGGCACCCTGCCGGAGAGGGGAATCATCACCGGAGGGCTCTACATCGCCATGCCCGCCTCCGGAGTGATGCGTGAGTAGTTCATCCTTGGACTATGGGTCCATAGCAGTAGCTAGATGGTTGTCTTCTCCACTTGTGCCATCATGTTTAGATCTTGTGAGCTGCCTATCATGATCAAGATCATCTTATTGTAATGCTACATGTTGTGTTTGCTGGGATCTGACTTATATTGATACCTATGTGGAGCTGAATATTATATTATCATGTCTATGTCATTTGTGATCTTGCATGCTCTCCGTTACTTGTTGAAGCCTTGGCCAAGTGAATACTTGTACTCCAAGAGGGGGTATTTATGCATGATAGTTGGGTTCAACCTCTATTTAACCTGGGATAGTGACAGCAAGTTCTAAGGTTGTAGATGTGTTGTTGCCACTAGGGGTAAAACAGCAATGCTTTATTCAAGGATGAATGTATTGTTTACATTACGCACATTACTTAATGCAATTGTCTGTTGCTTGCAACTTAATACTGGAAGGGGTACGGATGTTAACCGGAAAGTGGACTATTTAGGCATAGATGCATGCTGGATAGCGGTCTATGTACTTTGTCGTAATGCCCAAATGAATCTCATAGTAGACACCACAACTCACACATGCATGTTATATGCACTTATCAATTGTCAATTGCCCAGCTGTAATTTGTTTACCCAGCATGTTAGTTATCTTATTGGAGAGACACCACTAGTGAACTGTGGACCCCGGTCCATTCTTTTACATCTGAAATACAATCTACTGCAATCATTGTTCTCTACTGTTTTATGCAAACAAACATCATTTCCATTCGATACGTTTAACCCTTTGTTTTCAGCAAGCCGGTGAGATTGACAACCTCACTGTTAAGTTGGGGCAAAGTAATTTGATTGTGTTGTGCAGGTTCCACGTTGGCACCGGAATCCCTGGTGTTGCGCCGCACTACACTCCTTCACCAACACCTTCGAAGCAAACCTCGTTTTCCTACTGGTTCGATTAAACCTTGGTTTCATACTGAGGGAAAACTTGCTGCTGCACTCATCATACCTTCCTCTTGGGGTTCCCAACTGACGTGTGACGTACAAGCATTGTTTCTGGCACTGTTGCCGGGGAGATATTCCCTCGTCAACTTAGCGCTAGCAACACGTTTTCTGGCGCCGTTGCCGGGGAAAACCGAATTGCTTCTGCAAGGGGAGTCTCTCACACCCAATCTCTTTACTTTGTTATTTGTCTTGCTTAGTTTATTTTTATTTAGTCTTGTTTGCTCTCTTTATCAAAAACACAAAAAAATTAGTTACTTGTTTAATTTTTTTTTTTTTCAAAATGAGTACTCCTGAGAACACTAAGTTGTGTGACTTCACTAGCACAAACAACAATGATTTCATATGCACTCCTATTGCTCCACCTGCTTCTACAGCAGAATTTTATGAAATTAAACCTGCTCTATTAAATCTTGTTATGAAAGAGCAATTTTCTGGTGTTAGTACTGATGATGCTGCTGCCCATCTTAATAACTTTGTTGAACTTTGTGAAATGCAAAAGTATAAGGATATGGATGGGGATATTATAAAACTGAAACTTTTTCCTTTCTCCTTGAGAGGAAGAGCTAAAGAATGGTTGCTTTCTTTGCCTAGAAATAGTATTGATTCTTGGACAAAATGCAAAGATGCTTTCATAGGGAAATATTATCCTCCTGCTAAGATTATATCCTTGAGAAGTAGCATTATGAATTTTAAACAACTTGATAATGAACATGTTGCTCAAGCTTGGGAAAGAATGAAATCTTTGGTGAAGAATTGTCCCACTCATGGACTGACTACTTGGATGATCATCCAAACCTTTTATGCAGGATTAAATTTTTCCTCAAGGAACTTATTGGATTCAGCCTCTGGAGGAACCTTTATGTCCATCACTTTAGGTGCAGCAACAAAGCTACTTGATGATATGATGATCAACTATTCCGAATGGCACACCGAAAGAGCTCCTCAAGGTAAGAAGGTAAATTCTGTTGAAGAAACCTCCTCTTTGAGTGATAAGATTGATGCTATTATGTCTATGCTTGTGAATGGTAGATCTCATGTTGATCCTAATAATGTTCCTTTAGCTTCATTGGTTGCTCAAGAAGAGCATGTTGATGTAAACTTCATTAAAAACAACAACTTCAACAACAATGCTTATAGGAATAATTTTGGTAGCAACAACTATAAGCCTTATCCTTCAAATGGTTATGGCAATTCTTATGGTAATTCCTACAGCAACAATAGAAGTGTGTCCTCTGATCTTGAAGCTATGCTTAAAGAATTTATTAGCACACAAAAAGCTTTCAATAAAACTGTTGAGGAAAAGTTTGAAAAAATTGATGTTCTTGCTTCTAAAGTTGATAGTCTTGCTCATGATGTTGAAATTCTAAAACTGAAAGTTATGCCTAATGAAGTTAAAGATACTAAGTCATTTGCTACAGCAAATGCCATCCAAGTTCGAATTGATAATAATATTAGGATGTTGGCTGAATTGCATGCTAGGTGGGAAAAAGAGGAAGAACTTGAAAAAGAGAATAGTATAGTTAGAGTTTGTACTATCACCACCACTAGTAATGCTAATGTTTTACATGCTAGTAACCTCCTACTATTGATGGTAATGTTATTGGTGTTGGTAATGTCTCTACTACTTCTGCAAAGCGTTTGAAATTGCCTAAAACTGCTGAAACTTTTTCTGATAAAAGTGCTGAAATTTTTCAAACTATTGGAGACAATGGTTCCACCACCATTGACAATAATGATTTTGATTTTGATGATTGTAACATCTCTGAAGTTATTATGTTCTTGCAAAAATTAGCTAGAAGTCCCAATGCTAGCACTATTAATTTGGCTTTTACAAAGCATATTACAAATGCTCTTTTGCAAGCTAGGGAGGAGAAGTTGAAACTTAAAGCTTCTATTCCTAGGAAATTAGAAGATGGTTGGGAACCCATCATTAAGGTAAAGGTGAATGATTTTGATTGCAATGCCTTGTGTGATCTTGGTGCAAGTATTTCGGTTTTGCCCAAGAAGCTTTATGATATTCTTGATTTGCCACCTTTGGAACATTGTTATTTGGATGTTTTTCTCGCTGATAATGCTATGAAGAAACCTTTGGGGCGAGTTAATGATGTTTTTATTACAGTAAACAATAACCTTGTCCCGTTGATTTTATTGTTATGGATATTGAATGCAATGCATCTTGTCCTATTGTTTTGGGAAGACCTTTTCTTCGAACTGTTGGTGCCATCATTGATATGAAAGAAGGTAATATAAGGTACCAATTTCCTCTCAAGAAAGGTATGGAACACTTCCCTAGGAAGAGAATGAAGTTACCTTTTGACTCTATTGTTAGAGCAAGTTATGATGTTGATGCTTCTTCTCTTGACAACACTTGATTTTCACTTTCTGCGCCTAGCTGAAAGGCGTTAAAGAAAAGCGCTTATGGGAGACAACCCATCGTTTTTATTTGCTGTTATTTTTGTTTTCTTTGAGTCAAGGAGTTTTGTTACTTCTGTAGCAACTCCTTTGTATCTTTATTTTATCGCAATGTTGTGCCAAGTAAAGTTCTATATTGAAAGTTGATGCAAGATTTGGATTTCTGCGCAGTGACAGATTTTTAGCTGTCACGGATTTGAGCTTATCTCCCTGTAGAAAATTCAAAAAATTCTGAAAAAATCACGCATATTCCTGAGATATGTACGCAACTTTCATTATTTTAGGCCAGATCCATCTGAGCAACTTAAGTGCCTCGAAAAAATTCGTCATTCCAGACTGTTCTGTTTTTGACAGATTCTGCCTTTTGTTTTGCATTCGCTCTTTTACTGTGTTTGTGTGGATTTCTTTGCTCCACAAAGCATTGGTGGCTGTAGCTAATGTCCAGAAGCTTTGGGATTGATTGTATCATTACAGAATATGAGAATTTTTGATTATGCACTAACCCTCTAATGAGAACTGTCTTGAGTTTGGTGTGAAGGAAGTTTTCAAGGATCAAGCGAGAAGGGTGATATTATGTGATCAAGAAGAGTGAAAAGCCTAAGCTTGGGGATGCCCCCGTGGTTCATCCCAACCATATTCAGAGAGACTCAAGCGTCTAAGCTTGGGGATGCCCAAGGCATCCCCTTCTTCATCAACAAACTTATCAGGTCATCTCTAGTGAAACTATATTTTAATTCTTTCACATCTTATGCGCTTTACTTGGAGCGTCTGTGTGTTTTTATTTTTGTTTGTTTGAATAAATTCGGATCCTAGCAATCCTTGTGTGGGAGAGAGACACGCTCCGCTTTTTCATGTGAATACTCATGTTCTTCACTTATATTTGTTGAGTATTCTTAACTAGCTACTGCAGTGCTTTTAGCTCCTGTTTTTCATGCATCTCTTCGAGCTGTTAGCACTTGTTTATAAATACTCTCTTGCTGCATTATATTATCATTTGGAGAGTTTATGTTTAAATAAATTGATTGGTGTTTGTTTGGAAGAAAGAAAATGCTACATGTAGTAGTTGGTATTGGAAAAGACATATGCATTCTTGTAGATCATTGTCTTGTTTCGATTTGATGCTTTGCAATTGTTTTGAGCTCTCAAGTAGATCATGTTTAAGCTCTTGCATCATGTAGTTAAAGCCTAGTAGTGGAGAACTACCGTAGAGCTTGTTGAGACTTGGGATGCATATTTGTTCTCTCTAAGGTCTAGATATTTTCTGGTAAAATGTTTGAGCAACAAGGAAGACAGTGTAGAGTCTTATAATACTTGCAATATGTTTTTATGTGATTCTTGCTGTACCGGTTTATACTTGTGTTTGCTTCAAACAACCTTGCTAGCCTAAACTCTGTACTGAGAGGGAATGCTTCTCGTGCATCCAAAACTTGAGCCAAAACCCATGCCATTTGTGTCCACCATACCTACCTACTATGTGGTATTTCCTGCCATTCCAAGTAAATATTTCATGTGCTACCTTTAAACTATTCAAAACTTTATTACTCCTTATTTGTGTCAATGTTTTATAGCTCATGAGGAAGTATGTGGTGTTTTATCTTTCAATCTTGTCATTTACTTCTGACAGACTTTCACCAATGGACTAGTGGCATATACATCCGCTTATCCAATAATTTGCAAAAAGAGCTGGCAACGGGGTGCCCAGCCCCAATTAATTACAACTTTCATTAATAATTCTCTTCACATGTTTTGCCCTGATTTATCAGTAAGCAACTTAATTTGCAAATAGACACTCCTCCATGGTATGTGAATGTTGGAAGGCACCCGAGGATTCGGTTAGCCATGGCTTGTGTAAGCAAAAGGTTGGGAGGAGTGTCATCTATAAAGAAACTAAAATACATGTGTAAACAAAAGAGAAGAGGGATGATCTACCTTGCTGGTAGAGATAACGTCCTTCATGGGAGCCGCTCTTGAAAGTCTGGTTGACAAGGGGGTTAGAGTGCCCACTACCATTCGTTGACAACAACAAACACCTCTCAAATACTTATTTTGTGCTCTCTATATGCTTTCGAAAACTTAAAAAGCTCTAGCACATGATTTAATCCCTGCTTCCCTCTGCGAAGGGCCTATCTTTTACTTTATGTTGAGTCAGTTTACCTACTCCTTTCTATCTTAGAAGCAAACACTTGTGTCAACTTTGTGTGCATTGATTCTTACATTTTACTTATTGCACTTGTTATATTGCTTTATGTTGACAACTATCCATGAGATATACATGTTACAAGTTGAAAGCAAATGCTGAAACTTAATCATCCTTTGTGTTGCTTCAATGCCTTTTACTTTGAATCTATTGCTTTATGAGTTACCTCTTATGCAAAACTTTTTGATGCTTGTCTTGAAAGTACTATTCATGAAAAGTTTTTGCTTATATGATTCATTGTTTACTCTTTATCTATTTGTTAGCAAACTATAGATCATTGCTTTGAGTCACTTCATTCATGACATGAGCCTTGCAATATATTGATCAAGATTGTGTGAAAGCATGTCTCCTCAGAAATTATTTGTTGTTATCGTTTTACCTACTCGAGGACGAGTAGAACTAAGCTTGGGGATGCTTGATACGTCTCCAACGTATCCATAATTTCTGCTGTTCCATGCTTATATTATACCATTTGCTACATGTTTTATATACACTTCATATCACTTTTATGCATTTTCTGGGACTAACCTATTAACAAGATGCCACAGTGCCAGTTCCCTGTTTTCTGCTGTTTTTGGTTTCAGAAAGTGTAACACCCCGAATTTTGGCCTTTTTGAAATTTTCCCAAATTGCATTGTTTCATTGTTTCATGTGCAATTGGATTTAAAACCTCCGGGAAATCTTTTTAAATCTTGAACCTTTGCAAACATGATAATTCAAGTGGGATCTTGTGCTTTCCATCCCCCCCCCCCCCCCCCACTTGGTACTTGCATTTGTGATTTTATCTCTGGATAAATATTAATTGGGAAATTCTTTTCCTTTTAAAAAAATTACCCTTTTTATTGACCTTACAAAGGAACCCCTATTTTTATGTCTCCAAAAATTCTGCAAAAATTAGGGAACCTTCCCTAGTTGATGTGGGTCACTTTTATAAAAAATATGGGGCCATGACTTAGGAAAATTTCCCTCCATAATTCTTTTTCCTTTCTGCCTGTTTTCTCAAAACATTTTTAAACCTATCCAAATTATTTTTCCTGGATGAATCCAGGGCATAGATAGACTCCCCATCATCCCTCCTACCTCAGGACAAAAGGGCAGATCCATCTAACACCATCTACCCCTCCAAAACTTTAAAACTCTTTTTGACCAGTATTGTTTTTCTCAAAATCTAGTCGGACCAACTTTCGAATTTGAGCAAACCTTAGTCAGCAAAGTTGTTGGATTTTGAATTTGACACACAGGGGTGAAAACCACACCTCATTTGGATATCGGAGCTGAGAGAAACGTCCACTTGCCGCTTCTGGCTTGGACAAGATGGTGATCACCGCCGGCGAGGCCGTGCACGACGGCGCCGCCACCTTGTGGTCGTCGGCGTTCAGCTTCCCTACGCCTCAATCCACGCCCAGCGTGTTTCCTCCTCCCCCTGAACCTCTCAGCCACCATGCGTCGCCGGAGGAGGATTCCGCACGCGCCCGGACCGCTAGCCGATGCGCCGTCCAGCACAGCGCCGACGGGGCCCCGCTCGTCAGCGACCCAGCCGCCCCCGAGCTCATCCACTCGCTCCCTCCTGTGCCGCGTGCGTATTCTGTGCCACCGGTTTCGCGACACACCGTCCACCGTCGCCTCCACGCCGTGCGCGACACCTCGCCGCGCCATTACTCCGGCCGCTGCACGGGAACCATATAAAACGGCCACCCCCGCACCATTCCTTCACCGCACCACCTCTCCCACTCCTCTAGCACCCTCCACCACAGCCTTGAGTCCGGAGGAGCCACACCTCGCCGGAATCACAACCACCCGAGCCGCACTGACCCAGCTCGATTCGCACACCCCAGCTTCCCCTGATCGATTCCTTCCACCCAGACGCTCCTCTGAGCACCACGGTGACGATGCCGTGCTCGCCAGGGTGAACGGTGGCCGGAGCCATCGTATCCGTCATCGACACATCACCGGAGCCGCGGGAGGAGAAGCTCCGCTCCATCCCGACCTCCCCGTCAAGCGTGGGTGCTCGAACTAGCTGCAGTAGGCCTCCCCGAGACGTTCTGCTTCCTCTCCCTCACCTCCCCGTCGCCCTAGCCTCCTGGAAACGCTGCCGGTGAGTTCGCCGGAGACGGCCACCCTGTTCTTCTTTTTTCCCGCGCGGTGGAGAAGAAAACGGTTCGGGTTATGAGTCACTGACCAGTGGGTCCCACTGGTCAGGTTTTTAAATATTTCTCTGAAACGTTTTTCTGTTAAAAAAGGGGTAGAAATTAAACCAAACTTTGAATTGCAATATCTCTCTGAAAAATGGTCAGAAAAATATGAAACCAATTTTGTTGGCTAAGTTTGAATTTTCTTTTTCAAATGGAACCAGAAAAGAATTATTTGGAATTTATTTTTTGGCATTTATTTAAATAATTTAGGAGGGAGTTTGATGCATGTTTGTCTCGTTTTGGATAGATTCGAACCTCTCCGACGGAGTAGGAGTTGTCTCTGAACCCGAAGGCAAGCCACCAACCCAATTTCAAACTTGGTCGAACTTAGGAAATATTTTGACTGCTGAATTAATATCTGTTGCACCTCACATGTCATATTGCATTTTGAATTATTGCACTCCTTTGTATTGCTTATCTGTGCAACACTCACGTTCCCGAGACAATGGCCGGTGATACCGCCTCAGTCAAAGGAATGGGGGAATTATTACAACTGTGCGTCTCGCACTTGCGGGGCTTTGTTTGCTTCTTTCTTCTTCGCCGAGGTGAGGAGCGGACGAATGTCGTCTTATGATCCTCGGAGTTGGGGGCATTCGCCAAAAGAGTTATTTGCCTTGTCCCTCCGTCAAATATGGTTGGCATAGACCACCCGGACTGCGACGCATGGGAGCTGACTTTCCATTTGGTTCTTTCTGCCGAGATTGCTGACACCACGTCGGGGTAACCCTCGAGTGGAATGGATGCCCTCTCATTTTTATGAGTGCTTTTCGGTTCATTCTTTTACGGTGACACCGGCCGGGTCTCCCGCCACCATCATCCGTTTGAAACATTATGCTATTATTCTGTGAACACTAACCCCCGAGTGACACCGGCCAGGTCCCCCGCCACCGTCACCCGGGTATTATTATTATTGTTATGTTGTTATCTATGCATGCAAGTGATATATTTATTCTGTGCTGTTATTGTTATGAGGTTACCTTGTGTTACTTTGTTAATGTTGATGTCTGTAATCAAACAAAATGACTAAGAAGATAATCACCTCCCTCGACTAGATTAAGTCACATAGTGCCACTCACCAAGCACCACTTGCACAACCATGCGTCGTTCACATGGGCGGACCATGACTGAGTATTTTATCAGGCCTCCTTTGATGCCACCCTTTTGGCAAGTCTAGTCGGTTACCTTTGTGGTCGGGGCTAGTCTTGTGAAGGTTCCGGAGCTAGGCGTCACTCATCTGTTGGGGACGTGCCGGATTCACTTCTTCATAAGGCGTAGAGTTATGTCGGTGGCTATACAGGGAGTGTCCGGGTAGGATAAATGGTTGTGGAAGTGTGGGTTTGTGCTGTCGCCATGATCGGTCCAAGTACTTCGGTACTGGCGGTACAAGCCTAGACTTCAGCGAGTGGATAAATGTTGCAACCTCTCGAGAGTGTAAATCTGGATGTCTAGCCTTGTCCCCAGGTTACGGGATGATGTTTGGGCCAGGTCACACTATGAGTCAGTCCAGTCGAACTTGGAGAAATAATTAAGTTGAGACCAACGAACACAGGAGATTTTGGGAGTCAAGCCAGAGTTGGCTAAGGACTCGGATAGTTGTGAATTAAGCCAGAGTTGGCTAGAGGCTTGGATGCCTAGTTGTGATTATGAGTTGTCAAGTGAGAACGTGATCTCACTTGATATCGAGAAAACACCCCTACTAAGGTAACTGGTAAGTTATGTCCAACTGTTAAGCTTGGACTCATCCTCGCAACCGACCTCATGCCATGTTACTTTCTGAACCATGCCATGCCATATAGATAGACCTTGCTTGTTTTTGGGCTGATGTCTTGCGAGTACTTCAAGTACTTACCTGGCTTTTCATGTGGCCAGACCCTGCTGAACCAGTCGCCGAGTACCCGCTCTATGAGAACTAGGAACCCGTGTCCCGGGCAGGACCCTGTGGAATAAGGCCGCTATCGCCACGCTACTATCTTCGCTTCCGCTACGACTTCCGCTAGAAGCTCGATGTTAGAAAAATAATGTACATACTGTTGTGTGCGCCTGTTGCGCAAGAGCTGGAGCCTCACCCGTGTTGTAACCTTGTATTTGTGCAAACTCGAAGCCTTATGAATATATTTGGTTTTGTCTTTGTTTACCAAGTTGTCATATATCCAGTGTTTCTGGGACTGGTATATGGGGTGGCTCGATCACTTGGATCGGGGTGCCACAGAAAGTTACTTCTGGAAATATTCTCAGAATTGCACGAAACAAAAGGCCAAGTCCCTATTTTTCCAACACGTACACAGAGTCCGAAGGAGAGACGAAGGGGAGCCACGAGGTGGCCAAACCACAGGCCGGCGCGGCAGTGGGGCCCACCGCACCGCCTGGTGGTTTAGGCCCCTCGGGGGTCCGCCGACATCGCCCCTTCGCCTATTTATTCCCCGAGACGTGAAAACCCTAAAACACCGAGCCTTTCATCCAGAACATATTCGCTGCCGCCGCCGTCGTCAACCCTAACTCGGGGGGTTCTAAATCTCTTCCCGGCACACTGTCGGAGAGGGGAATCATCACCGGAGGGCTCTACATTGTCATGCCCGCCTCCGGAGTGATGCGTGAGTAGTTCATCCTTGGACTATGGGTCCAAAGCAGTAGCTAGATGGTTGTCTTCTCCACTTGTGCCATCATGTTTAGATCTTGTGAGCTGCCTATCATGATCAAGATCATCTTATTGTAATGCTACATGTTGTGTTTGCTGGGATCTGACTTATATTGATACCTATGTGGAGCTGAATATTATATTATCATGTCTATGTCATTTGTGATCTTGCATGCTCTCCGTTACTTGTTGAAGCCTTGGCCAAGCGAATACTTGTGACTCCAAGAGAGGGTATTTATGCATGATAGTTGGGTTCAACCTCTATTTAACCTAGGATAGTGACAGCAAGTTCTAAGGTTGTAGATGTGTTGTTGCCACTAGGGGTAAAACAACAATGCTTTATTCAAGGATGAATGTATTGTTTACATTACGCACATTACTTAATGCAATTGTCTGTTGCTTGCAACTTAATACTGGAAGGGGTACGGATGTTAACCGGAAGGTGGACTATTTAGGCATAGATGCATGCTGGATAGCGGTCTATGTACTTTGTCGTAATGCCCAAATGAATCTCATAGTAGATACCACAACTCGCACATGCATGTTATATGCACTTATCAATTGTCAATTGCCCAGCTGTAATTTGTTTACCCAGCATGTTAGTTATCTTATTGGAGAGACACCACTAGTGAACTGTGGACCCCGGTCCATTCTTTTACATCTAAAATACAATCTACTGCAATCATTGTTCTCTACTGTTTTATGCAAACAAACATCATCTTCCATACGATACGTTTAAGCCTTTGTTTTCAGCAAGCCGGTGAGATTGACAACCTCACTATTAAGTTGGGGCAAAGTAATTTGATTGTGTTGTGCAGGTTCCACGTTGGCACCGGAATCCCTGGTGTTGCGCCGCACTACACTCCTTCACCAACACCTTCAAAGCAACCTCGTTTTCCTACTGGTTCGATAAACCTTGGTTTCATACTGAGGGAAAACTTGCTGCTGCACTCATCATACCTTCCTCTTGGGGTTCCCAACTGACGTGTGACGTTACACGCATCAAGCATAGTTTCTGGCGCTGTTGCCGGGGAGATATTCCCTCGTCAACTTAGCGCTAGCACATATCTAGAGAACTTATATTTGAGCAATTCCCTAACTTGTTGAAAAGAAAATTAAAATTGGTAGTTGCCTATTCACCCCCCCTCTAGTCAACCTACTCGATCCTTTCACTTATCTCATCAACATAGTACTTGCCAATGTACTGATGAGTAGTAAATGCATGAACTTGCCACTTGCTTTCACAAGTGTGCTTATTTTCATACATTTTCACCATGATTAATTTAGTTCTGCTATCATAGGAACCATATAATTCTCATGGGCACCCTTCTTCACATTTAGCTAGAACTCTGGTCATGTCATTCTTGGGAAATTTTATGTTCTTTCTTTCCTTGTTACTGTGCTATCTAATAGCCTTCCTCAAATGATAAACAGATTGGAATAGTTGACCATTATGAAATTTGGGATCTGTTATATCTTCTGCCACAAATGCCTTGAAAGCCTTGAATCTGTCAGCCTCCTCATCTGAATCTGCAGGCTCAAAGAAATCATCATCTGACATTTCACCTTCTGGAATTAGTTTCTTGTCGGACTTTGGTTCTTGATCTGCATACTGATTGTACAAATCATCATCTCCTTCTTATATATCATTATCATTATCACTATCACAAATCTCTGGAACATACTCCGAATCACTTGAATTGTCAGTGCCACAGTCATCGGCATCATCAGCTTGCCTGCTTGATCTCCTTGCAGCCTGAAACTGAACATCACTATTCTCTTGCACATCATTTACCACAATAATGCTGCTTTTCTTGCTTGGACTAATCACAGGTGGCATGTTTGCTACAGGAGTGTCAACTACATCAACCAACTTCAGTCCATTCCTTCCAGCCTCATGATCAAGATACACCATAAGATACTTGTACCCCTGCCTAACCATTGTAATCATGCTCACACTGTCCTTGTCTTCGGCTATCAACCTCAAACCATCTTCATTGATCTGCATTCCTGGAAACAACCAATACACAGCAATCCTACTACCTGACTCATATCCTATCTCCTCTATTATATCATCAATCCAGAGAGAGGACCAAGTATCAACATCACAACCGTCAAAGCAAACTTTATGCCCACCAACATATGCCCTGGTGGAACCATAACCAACAAAAAAAACTCCATGGATCACCTCCAAAGTAAAACTATCACTCCTTCATCTGCACATTGAACAAAAAACGAAAACATTGCAGTAAGTTCAGAGTTTTACCACTTCTTAAACCCTAAATCAATCATACGTTGAACTACAGTAGAAACATTGTACTATCATACTATGCACAGCAGCACGTAGACCACAAAAATGTAATCCAAAGCAAACTCAAGTCCGACAAGTATTAGTAGCAGGATCGAACTCACTGTAGACGGGGGCGGGGTCTCCTTCCGGTCTCCGTATGGGCGCCATGTCCGGCGAGGAAGACGACCAACTGCCGGGCCGCCAGGGCCACCTTCTCCGCCGCCCTTGACAGCTTCGTTTACCTACGACGAGCAGCTTTTTCCGGCACCGATCACCTGATTCCGCCACCGCCGTCTCCCTCCACCTCGGGCCGTCCGCTCGGCCAGATACAGGGGAAAGACAGAGAGGAATCAGGGGGAACGGTTTGGATCGAGTCCGTGCGGGCGCGACCGTCGTGGGCCACAGAGGGGGCGCCATCGCGGGCCCACCACGTCGCCACGTCACTAGAAAGGGTCTGAACCATTAGGTAGAGGATCAGCTGAAAGAAAAGGCGGACATAGATCTTGTGCCAGATCCATATACATTCAGCACCCTCATTACAGCATTTGCTAAGCATGAAAAGTGGTTGGAGCTATGCTTATGTGCACGAAAATGCAGGAGACAGGATGGCACCCAGAGACGAGGAAGGGTGTAGGAAGCGACGAAATGCTTTGGGGAGTTGCAAATAAGCATAGATCCGGAGATTCCCAAATAGGTCAACCTTTTGAACTGCCTGCTGAATCCATGAGTAGGCAAGAGACAACCTGGCGAACTGAAACATCTTTCTAGCCAGAGGAAAAGAAAGGATAATGTTGCTCTTGAGAAAATGCGTATAGTGGCCTTCGTCGATGGGACAATCCAGTGTATGAAGTAGCATTTTGTCATGGAAGAATGTTCTTGTTTTTCGTTGGAAAACCCAACGTCGACGTCAAGATCAGTCTCTGGGAGCAGAGCTGAAAAAAATGGACAATAACGATGATTCTCCGTTCTTTAGAATATCGATTCCTCACAATCGCTCTTTGTGATGCTGCGGAACCATGGCAATTAGGATCTCAAGACGCAGCAACACCTATGATGCAAGGAATCATTGACTTACATCACGATATCTTTTTCTTCCTCATTCTTATTTTGGTTTTCGTATCACGGATGTTGGTTCGCGCTTTATGGCATTTCAACGAGCAAACTAATTCAATCCCGCAAAGGATTGTTCATGGAACTACTATCGAAATTATTCGGACTATATTTCCAAGTGTCAGTTCCGGGACCGTTTTCAGCTTTGCCGGATAGTTCCAGGACTGTTGATACATTTTACTCCACGCCTCGGGGTCAAATTTGATCAAATGAGTAGGACCAAATCCAAATGGCAATCGGCCCGCCCAAGCCAAATGCCACCGCTCCCACGCCGCATCGTTCCTGCCCGCCGCGACCCAGCCACGCTGCTGCCGTCCCTCGCCGCGGCCTCCTCCCAGTCCCGCCTCCGCGAGATCCACGCGCGCCTCCTCGTGTCCGGCCGCCTCTCCTCCGACTCTCACCACGCCGCCTTCGTCGCCGTGCTCGCCTCCTCCGGCCACCTCTCCTACGCGCGCCGTCTCCTGCCTCAGCGCCCCGCCACGCTCTTCGTCCACAACTCCCTCATCCGCGCCCTCGCGCGCGGGCCGCGCCCCCACCTCTCCTTCGCGGCATTCCGCGAGCTGCCCCTCGCGCCTGAGCACTACTCGTTCACCTTCCTCGTCCGCGCCGCGACCTCCCTGGCCGCCGCGGCATCCGCGACGCCCGTGCCCCCGGATGTGGCCGTGGACCTGCTCGCGGGGTCCGTGCACGCGGCCGCGCTCCGCCGTGGCCATGCGGCGGACCCGCACGTGCAGAGCGGGACCGTTTCCATGTACGCCGCGGCCGGGAACGTGGGTGCCGTGCGGGCCGCCTTCGCGGAGATCGCGAGCCCGGACGTGGTGTGCGTCACCGCAATGTTGGGCGCCCTGTCCACCGGAGGCGACGTGGACGCCGCTCGCGTGCTGTTTGATGGTATGCCGCAGAGGGACCATGTTGCGTGGAGCGCCATGATTGCAGGGTATGTCCACATGGGCAGGCCGAGGGAAGCCTTGAGCCTGTTCGACGAAATGCAGAAGGCTGGAGATGCTGTTGGCGAGGCGACTCTGGTGTCGTTGCTCACTGCATGTGCACAGATGGGTGCGCTCCATCGTGGCATGTGGGTGCATACGTATGTGCGCAGCCGTGCGATGCGGCTGTCGGTCACGCTGGGCACTGCTTTGCTGGATATGTATTCCAAGTGTGGCGTTGTGTCAATGGCGATGCAGGTGTTTGAGATCATGAGCGAAAGGAACATCTACACTTGGACCTGTGCGCTGAGTGGCCTTGCGATGAATGGCATGGGGAAGGAGTGTCTTGAGCTGTTCAAGCGCATGGAGGGTGCAGGGGTCCAGCCCAATGCTGTCACCTTTGTCGCCGTGCTTCGTGGATGCTCCATGGCCGGATTGGTAGACGAGGGACGAGCATTTTTCGATTCGATGAAGGGCAAGCATGGAGTTGACCCTTGGCTTGAACATTATGGCTGCATGGTCGATTTGTATGGTCGAGCAGGACGTCTAGATGAGGCTGTCGATTTCATCAATGTCATGCCAGTGGAGCCACATGAAGGTGTCTGGGGAGCACTACTCAACGCTTCTCGGATCCATAACAAAGTCGAGCTGGGAAAATACGCAATGAACAAGCTCACGGGGCTTGAGTCAAAAAATGATGCGGCTCATGTGTTGTTGTCTAATATCTATGCAGACTCGCAGAATTGGAAGGGTGTCAGCAAAGTCCGAGACATGATGAAGGCCGAGGGAGTGAGAAAGGTGCCTGGGTGCAGTGCCATTGAGGTTGATGGCAATGTTCATGAGTTTTTCCTTGGGAGCAAGTCACACCCTAGATACAATGATATTGAGACGATGCTTGCAGAGATGACCCATAGGATGAGGTTACAAGGGTACACCGCAAACACAAAAGAAGTTCTGTTTGATATTGAGGAAGAGGATTTCAAACAAAGCCTTCAATCTTGACGGCTCCACACAAATGTGATCCAGTTTTGCCGTTCAGCGCTGACTGCCGAAGTGAACTGTCGCTCTCGTCTGTCGCCTCCACACTAAGAATAAGAAGCAGTAAATGGTACGTCTTCTTCCACCCTATAGAAGCCACCGGCGACATAATACAGCTGCCTGATTGCATGAGCTGATCCACTCCTCTATTTGTCTCCATATATCAGCTAAGGTCCCCCGGCAAGGTGTTCGGCAGAATGCTCCACAAGGTGTGAGCAGTTTACTGTTGAAGAGCACTAGAGATTAGAGAAGACACACATTTGTTCGACAGAATGCCTGTGAGAACAAAACCATGCCGTGCCACCTGGGTGAGCTAGCTGGGCGAACGTTATATACGGCTTGTGTTTGTTTAGTGCTGTTCGGGAAATGATTGGAATTTGAGATTCTAAAAAGAAGAAATGTCTGGAAACTAAAAAATGTGATCATCAAGTACATAAATTATATATAATAAACAAAGTACAAATATGTGTCTCTTTATGTTGAGCCACCACACCACAGGATGCAAGTTCACAGCACAAATATTTACAGCCTGGCAAAATATCCAAGTAAATGTGGCCATGGCCTAATTTACCCTTTACATTTCACTGCCCTGCTGCTGTTTTATCAAGTGAACATATTTTAGTTATTAGCATATAAATATTCATAGATCAGAAACTCGGAATCTAAGCTGATCGATAACAAAGTAGTAAGCCAGGGCAGCAGGAACTGCAACCATCATACCAACAGTTATCCTGCGAGAAAAGAGGATAGTAAGTTTGTTGTTCCATCATAAGCTGCTTGTTATTTGCATTTTGATGGTAGAAGATTAACTTACGCAGTGCTTAGGATATCTGCATGCACATTATACTTCTTCGCAAATACAAATGGCACTATTCCTTGAGGTAGAGCTGCCTGCGCGGAATTTAGAGGTCAGGCATAATTTTGTCTTCGAATTACACACAATTATGAATCGCCACATGTACAAAGATCAATGGAAAGAGAAGAGTAAAACTTACCTGCATAATGGCCACCTGGAGCAAGATTCCACGCATCCCAACAGCATAGGAAGAGACCATCATCAGGGCTGGTCCTAGGAGAACCTGATGCTAAGTGATAGTAGCATCTTCTTAATTCCACAAGCTATAATTTTTGTTGTAGAGCAGTGTAAAGGCCTGTAGTAGAAGTAGTTAGAAGTTACAATTACGTAACTGATTATTACAAAGGTTATCTTTGTATGCTAATTTTAAGTTTGCTGGTGTAATTCTAATTCACACCTAGGCTGAACATTGCCATTCCCAGCCCTCCATCTGAGAGTATCCTTATGGAGTTGCTGATGAACAAGGGCAACTGCATATGCCACCTGCACGATATGTTATGTAACTACCTGTGATAATTGCTACATTCTAGTTCAGGGATGTAAATTCAATTCATGTAAACCCATGATAATACCTGAAGCTAATTAGTGCCCAAGCTAGACCGGTCAGACATGCATACATGTTCGGATTCATCACTAGCTTCTCTCCAACCACCCGAAAAGCTCTAGAACATCTTGCTGTTACACTTTTTGACTGGCCCTCTTGGTATTGTTGTGTAGATCTTGGAGTGCCCGGTTCCTCGTCAGTTTTGAGTCATGACATAAGAGAACAAAATGCTCAGCGAATTAGAAGAACTCGTTAAAATCTCATAAGAGAAGTTGGCGATACTTTCTCTAGATGAGTATCTGATAGGTTTGAAATATTTTAACTATGGTCCATGGGATAATTCAGAAAAGTTATCTTTTTGGTTCAGACAAATGCATTGCATAAAAGGTCAATTGCGTTCCAATAAAATATCTCAAGTAAATACTGATGTAAACTAGCAGACAGTGGATAGATTTTTTTTTCAAATGAGCTGCAGTACTTCTATCTTTCTGATTGTTAATTTCATTGGAGATTCCCAGAAAATAAAACCAAGATTAATAATGCTCTTTTGAGGAACGCCAACAAAGAAAGGAAGACCCTTGTGCATCTTTGATCTCGATTAAAACAATTACATAATTGATACTGTACAGATGAAACGACTTTATATGTCATCCTTAATAGATTTCAGTTTCTTACCTACAGTTCCAGATGATGGTGTAGCAGCGCTTCCTGTGGCAGCCCGAAATTCAAGCAGAAAGAGAAGAAGCGGGTACCAAATTAGGCTCTGTAGGACAACTATCTGACTTGTCAGCTTGACAGCTTCCTCTCCATACATTCCTTTCAGCAAAGGGATGCCGATAATCAGCGTATTGGGCAGTGTTGACAAAGAGAAACCTGTAATCAGCCAATCAAACTTCCTCTTGCAACATGCTCTAGAAATGGCTGCGAATCCCAGCAGGGTGAGCGACTTCTGTAGGATGTCTGCAAATATGAGCTTGAGGCTTATGATATAAGGATCGTTTGTGGAGATCAAGTGGAAGGTGAGAAGAGGGATCGAGAACTTGGCCACGAACTTGTTGATCCCAGAGCACTGCTCCGGGGTGAACAACTTCCACCAATTTATGGATAGATAGGCTGATATCATAGCTACATACAGTGGTACTGTGGCTTCAAGAACATCATAGATGGCTACCCAAGATGTCATAACGGAGGGAGGAGCCTGAAGAACACTCCAAATCTCCTGGGGGGCTGGGATCTAGAAATATTTTGGGCGAACTGTTGCTGCCTTATATAGACCACAGACAGAAGCCAGGTTTTGATCAAACTTTTCCATGCAGGGGTTTAGCTTTAGCAGAGCCTTTCAAATTGTCCAAATTACCCATGCTGATTATATCCTACTTGCACCTTTGTTACTAAGCATCTGTCAGGGTCCTCACAGCATCTGAACCAAAACCTATGTATGTAGCCTCCCTCTTTGTGAATAATGATAGCACTTGACCATATTTGTATCGAATTGTAAAAGAGTGAGATTATTATGTGGACTAATCCTGTCTTTATCCAGATTCATGCCTTTCAACCAGCTAAAAGTGCCTTATTGATTTCTCTATCTTCTTAACAATAATATAATAGTGTGAGAGCAATCCTGAGAATTGTATCTTCTTTTAGTATGCTTCCCTTTATTTTGTTGACTTAGTGGGCCTCTAGCTTTGGCCAGGTTGGTAATTCGATGGACTTTCTAATATTTCTACCGATCCTGAGCTATAACCAGCTGCTGGTCATTAATTTTATTAAGTTGGATCATTGTCTAAGAAGAGATGTTTTGATGCTTTCCTTCCACTTTTTTTCAGTCTGAACTCAGGTACCGTTCTTAAAGATGTCGCAATGAATCGCAGAATCAAGGCGTATTTAATGGGCTGTATTCCTAACTATATAAAAGTAGTCCCGTTTAGCGGCCTCTCAGGGGCTCTGCCACTGTTTGTTACTGTATCAATCTACAGTAACGAACAGCGCTCGATCCACGCCCTCCGTCGACGATCCAACGGCCCTCGCTGCCCCGAAACACCGCTTCGCAAAAAAGCCCCTCGCGGCCGAGAAATTGCCCAGCGACCCAGAGTTTTACGTACAGAAGGACCTACAACGAATTACGCCAAACCCCATGGACTTTAAAAAAAAACAGAAATCCCCCCAGTCCCCTCCTTCCTCTCCCGCGAAGCCGGAGGCCGCCGCCGGCGCCGCGACGCGTCCTCGCCGCTCCGGCCTCCCCCGTCCAAATCGACACGCACGGCCGGCTTCACCGTCCTCGCCTCCACTCTCCCGTTGAGGTTCGCGTCCCGAAATGCCTGGCCGTCATGGGAATCGACGCCCACACGCCCGCCGAACGCCGCCGCGTCCGCACGCCGCAGTCGCCGCTCCGGCGACCATAAAGCGGCGGCGCCGCCGGATTCGGGCCCCCCGCGACCAGGCGCGTCCTCCGCGCAGGCGCGCGTGTCCCAGAAGCCGCCCGGGCGCCGGCGGCGAGCTCCGCGCCACCGCTGCGGCTCCAGATGCCGCTGACGTCGTTGACGTCCGCACGGCGCGCAGCGGGCCTGGGCCGCATGCTGGGCCGCGTGCTGGTCCGCGTGCTGGGCCGGCCTGGCTGCCTGCTGCGCCCGTTTTTTTTTCCTTTTCTTTTTTCCCTGCTTTACAAAACTTCATAACCTTTTAAAATGCAACTCCAAAAAAATTTCAAACCAATCTCTACAAATTTGTGAAAACCAATGTAACCATTACAAACTCTTTGGCCCTTTTCTAAACTGTTACACCTCTTTCAAATTTGGAATAATACTCAAATTAGCCCAACTTAGAAAAAACTAAAAAAAAATAACATCGTCATTTCAAATAAGTATTTCGAAACAAAAATACAAAAAATATAAACACCTCCATAAATGAACATGCAGAAAAAATATTAGATGTTATCAATATGACTAGAAGAAGGCCAAAAAAAAACAACACGAAAGAAAATTTCGAATTTCCCGAACTACTACGTCTTTGGACAAATTCTATGGAAATGCACAAACATGACAAAGAATTTAAATCGGAACTTAAAATTTTAGTCTTCTCAAGATTGCATCGTTAGCCATACAATGTACTTCTTTTCATTAATAGGTTACATCAAATATTTCAGACGGAACACACGCATAACACATCGATTCGAATAAGTTAATACTTGCATGTAACATGACTGCACTCGCTCCGATTTTCCAATTCAACTTAATGAATGTCCAAACAGAACTTAATTCCTCCTTATTACATAATGAAATTAAAATAATGCTCTACTACATGCACATTCAAAAAAAAAACGCAAATTCATTTCCCTTTAAATATATATTCCTGATGTGTAGGCCTAGACGATTTAACTAAATTGAAATAGAATTGTAAATGTAACCTTCTTCTGCCAATTGTCAACATATTCAAACATAGACCTTCTTCTGCCAATTGCCAACATATTCAAACATAGATTACTTTTGCATGTGAACATTCACAAATTTGAAGTTTTCCCACCAAATATTCGCACACACGATAAATAAGTCAACGTTAACCACAAAAACAAAAAAAAACACACCTACTATTTACAACACTGGATCAAATTTCAAGTTTTAAAACTTGACAACGTCCGATGCCTTCTGAAGCTGAGCATTTAAAAACCACAAAAAAAATCACAGGCGAGCAGCTTTTACCGATTTTGAAATTTAGACAACCTCGCCACCAATGCGGATGGATGCAGCCAAAAATAATGGAACAAATCTAACTATATAAAAGTAGTCCCGTTTAGCGGCCTCTCAGGGGGCTCTGCCACTGTTTGTTACTGTATCAATCTACAGTAACGAACAGCGCTCGATCCACGCCCTCCGTCGACGATCCAACGGCCCTCGCTGCCCCGAAACACCGTTTCACAAAAAAGCCCCTCGCGGCCGAGAAATTGCCCAGCGACCCAGAGTTTTACGTACAGAAGGACCTACAACGAATTACGCCAAACCCCATGGACTTTAAAAAAAACAGAAATCCCCCCGTCCCCTCCTTCCTCTCCCGCGAAGCCGGAGGCTGCCGCCGGCGCCGCGACGCGTCCTCGCCGCTCCGGCCTCCCCGGTCCAAATCGACACGCACGGCCGGCTTCACCGTCCTCGCCTCCACTCTCCCGTTGAGGTTCGCGTCCCGAAATGCCTGGCCGTCATGGGAATCGACGCCCACACGCCCGCCGAACGCCGCCGCGTCCGCACGCCGCAGTCGCCGCTCCGGCGACCATAAAGCGGCGGCGCCGCCGGATTCGGGCCCCCCGCGACCAGGCGCGTCCTCCGCGCAGGCGCGCGTGTCCCAGAAGCCGCCCGGGCGCCGGCGGCGAGCTCCGCGCCACCGCTGCGGCTCCAGATGCCGCTGACGTCGTTGACGTCCGCACGGCGCGCAGCGGGCCTGGGCCGCATGCTGGGCCGCGTGCTGGTCCGCGTGCTGGGCCGGCCTGGCTGCCTGCTGCGCCCGTTTTTTTTTTCCTTTTCTTTTTTCCCTGCTTTACAAAACTTCATAACCTTTTAAAATGCAACTCCAAAAAAATTTCAAACCAATCTCTACAAATTTGTGAAAACCAATGTAACCATTACAAACTCTTTGGCCCTTTTCTAAACTGTTACACCTCTTTCAAATTTGGAATAATACTCAAATTAGCCCAACGTAGAAAAAACTAAAAAAAAATAACATCGTCATTTCAAATAAGTATTTCGAAACAAAAATACAAAAAATATAAACACCTCCATAAATGAACATGCAGAAAAAATATTAGATGCTATCAATATGACTAGAAGAAGGCCAAAAAAAACAACACGAAAAGAAAATTTCGAATTTCCCGAACTACTACGTCTTTGGACAAATTCTATGGAAATGCACAAACATGACAAAGAATTTAAATCGGAACTTAAAATTTTAGTCTTCTCAAGATTGCATCGTTAGCCATACAATGTACTTCTTTTCATTAATAGGTTACATCAAATATTTCAGACGGAACACACGCATAACACATCGATTCGAATAAGTTAATACTTGCATGTAACATGACTGCACTCGCTCCGATTTTCCAATTCAACTTAATGAATGTCCAAACAGAACTTAATTCCTCCTTATTACATAATGAAATTAAAATAATGCTCTACTACATGCACATTCAAAAAAAAACGCAAATTCATTTCCCTTTAAATATATATTCCTGATGTGTAGGCCTAGACGATTTAACTAAATTGAAATAGAATTGTAAATGTAACCTTCTTCTGCCAATTGTCAACATATTCAAACATAGACCTTCTTCTGCCAATTGCCAACATATTCAAACATAGATTACTTTTGCATGTGAACATTCACAAATTTGAAGTTTTCCCACCAAATATTCGCACACACGATAAATAAGTCAACGTTAACCACAAAAACAAAAAAAACACACCTACTATTTACAACACTTGATCAAATTTCAAGTTTTAAAACTTGACAACGTCCGATGCCTTCTGAAGCTGAGCATTTAAAAACCACAAAAAAAATCACAGGCGAGCAGCTTTTACCGATTTTGAAATGTAGACAACCTCGCCACCAATGCGGATGGATGCAGCCAAAAATAATGGAACAAATCTAACTATATAAAAGTAGTCCCGTTTAGCGGCCTCTCAGGGGGCTCTGCCACTGTTTGTTACTGTATCAATCTACAGTAACGAACAGCGCTCGATCCACGCCCTCCGTCGACGATCCAACGGCCCTCGCTGCCCCGAAACACCGTTTCGCAAAAAAGCCCCTCGCGGCCGAGAAATTGCCCAGCGACCCAGAGTTTTACGTACAGAAGGACCTACAGCGAATTACGCCAAACCCCATGGACTTTAAAAAAACAGAAATCCCCCCCGTCCCCTCCTTCCTCTCCCGCGAAGCCGGAGGCCGCCGCCGGCGCCGCGACGCGTCCTCGCCGCTCCGGCCTCCCCCGTCCAAATCGACACGCACGGCCGGCTTCACCGTCCTCGCCTCCACTCTCCCGTTGAGGTTCGCGTCCCGAAATGCCTGGCAGTCATGGGAATCGACGCCCACACGCCCGCCGAACGCCGCCGCGTCCGCACGCCGCAGTCGCCGCTCCGGCGACCATAAAGCGGCGGCGCCGCCGGATTCGGGCCCCCCGCGACCAGGCGCGTCCTCCGCGCAGGCGCGCGTGTCCCAGAAGCCGCCCGGGCGCCGGCGGCGAGCTCCGCGCCACCGTTGCGGCTCCAGATGCCGCTAACGTCGTTGACGTCCGCACGGCGCGCAGCGGGCCTGGGCCGCGTGCTGGGCCGGCCTGGCTGCCTGCTGCGCCCGTTTTTTTTTTTTTCCTTTTTTTTTTCCCTGCTTTACAAAACTTCATAACCTTTTAAAATGCAACTCCAAAAAAATTTCAAACCAATCTCTACAAATTTGTGAAAACCAATGTAACCATTACAAACTCTTTGGCCCTTTTCTAAACTGTTACACCTCTTTCAAATTTGGAATAATACTCAAATTAGCCCAACTTAGAAAAAACTAAAAAAAATAACATCGTCATTTCAAATAAGTATTTCGAAACAAAAATACAAAAAATATAAACACCTCCATAAATGAACATGCAGAAAAAATATTAGATGTTATCAATATGACTAGAAGAAGGCCAAAAAAAAAACAACACGAAAAGAAAATTTCGAATTTCCCGAACTACTACGTCTTTGGACAAATTCTATGGAAATGCACAAACATGACAAAGAATTTAAATCGGAACTTAAAATTTTAGTCTTCTCAAGATTGCATCGTTAGCCATACAATGTACTTCTTTTCATTAATAGGTTACATCAAATATTTCAGACGGAACACACGCATAACACATCGATTCGAATAAGTTAATACTTGCATGTAACATGACTGCACTCGCTCCGATTTTCCAATTCAACTTAATGAATGTCCAAACAGAACTTAATTCCTCCTTATTACATAATGAAATTAAAATAATGCTCTACTACATGCACATTCAAAAAAAAACGCAAATTCATTTCCCTTTAAATATATATTCCTGATGTGTAGGCCTAGACGATTTAACTAAATTGAAATAGAATTGTAAATGTAACCTTCTTCTGCCAATTGTCAACATATTCAAACATAGACCTTCTTCTGCCAATTGCCAACATATTCAAACATAGATTACTTTTGCATGTGAACATTCACAAATTTGAAGTTTTCCCACCAAATATTCGCACACACGATAAATAAGTCAACGTTAACCACAAAAACAAAAAAAACACACCTACTATTTACAACACTTGATCAAATTTCAAGTTTTAAAACTTGACAACGTCCGATGCCTTCTGAAGCTGAGCATTTAAAAACCACAAAAAAAATCACAGGCGAGCAGCTTTTACCGATTTTGAAATTTAGACAACCTCGCCACCAATGCGGATAGATGCAGCCAAAAATAATGGAACAAATCTAAACAACTTTTCAATGTGCACATCTTCAAATTTGACATCCACCACCGTATCAACTTTTGAATGTGCACATCTCCAAATTTGACTTCCACCGACCACCGTATTCACAAATATGCCAACTATAACAACACAAGAAAAATAAACGTTTTCCATAGTGTTGAACTAATACAACCGAATATTACAATTTTGTATTCAACCAATTACAACATATTAGTATATTTGGATATTTCAAACAGCTAGGATATTAGAGGCACTACAAAATATATTGGCGTGCTCGAGAAAATTAATGACATTTATTAATGCCAACAAAAAAAATGTTGGAATTGGTAAATACAACTACAAAAAAAACAAATACCTATTATATTTTCAACGAATATTTTTTAATGATCTACAACACATAAAAGAAATATGAAATATTCCGAGTTTTGTTTGAACAAAAAGAAAATAATAATAATAAAGGTTCTGCTTCTGCAATGTTCCAATTCCTTAAACAAATGATAACAGAGACATTTTTTTACAATACTCGAAATGCTTCACAACTCACTTAATAATGGCGCCATTTATCTAAAACCTACAAGTACTGTTCCACTTTACAATAACAAAATAAAAAAAACATGTTTGCAAGTTGCAAGCTGTCCAACATTTGAGCGAATACTCCGATATTCCATAAAATAAAACCAAAATGCTCACCAAAAAAAAAAAAACCACAGTGCATTCATAACAAACACCAAATTTATTTCACCATTTTAATTTGGCCAACATTTGCTTTCCCCAAATGTGGAATCATATTCAAATGGATTGTTCTGATTTCAATTAAATATTGACAGCGAAATACAAACATGTTTGAGCATTTCGAACCTTCAAATATTTAAATATTGTACACAAAATATCAGAAATGCACACACAAAAAATGCTACCTACTTATAAGAATCAAACAAATGTTTCAACACTTCATTTTAGCCCACATTTTCGTTAACAAAAATATATATACATACTGCACACACAAAAAATCACCAATGTCATGTCAATAACTCCATAATTTGTAATATTTGTGCAAAAAATAAATGCAATACACAAACAATGTCAACAATTCTTTTCATAAAATAAAATAGGTAACCAAAAAAACAAAAAACAGTTCATATTCACAAAAATATTCGCCAACACTGAAAGAATTCAAAATTGAATACAATCTACGTTGCACAAATTCTAAAACTCTTTTTGACCACAAACATGACACACGTCACAAAAAATAAATGCTACCAAATTCTGCCAAAATGAAATACAATTTACCAAAATCCTATATACACTTGCTCCAAATATATGGAGCTGAACTTGAAGAAAAAAAACTCTAGCTATGGAAAGCAATTGAATAGATGTGCATTTCCACTTATTATGAACTTTAAGTAAAATGTTGCCAACACAGTAAATTAACCTCCTCTTAATATGAAATTCAGATGCAATTCTTCAAATTATATATTCACTTTACTATATGCTCATACGATGCACATCTTCTGATTGAGAATCTAAATTAATTTTTTACACCAACATACAAACATAATCCAACATTAAAATTTGCCAACTATTCGAATTTGCCGTAGCATTTCTAAATTTTTAAAATTGTCCACCATTTTTTCTATAACTCATTAAATATTATTTGGAAAATACAAGCACATTTCGACATTTCAACCTCATGCAATATCAAATATACTACAGAATATATCTACATGCTCACCGAAATAAATAATACTTATAAATGCCAAAATACAAATTTATTTACACAATTCAAAATTAAAAGATAAAATCACACAAGCGCGGCGTGACGACGCGCAAAATACCACTATTTCCTCTTCTACAGCTAGTCAAGTTAACTGCGAGTCCTTAGCATGAGACACATTACACAACATGCTAAGGAGTAAAATGGCCAAGGCATGTGCTCCAACGGTCCAAAGGCAGAATACCATTTTTTTTCTTCCTTTTATCCTTTTGTTCTCTTGTCGGGAGAACAAGCCTGGTGTAGTGTTCAATTCGTCAAGCAGCATGGTTGTCCACACTTTGCTATGAGGAAAACTATTGAACTCACTTGTTATGTTTCTTCACACGATAAATATTTTTCTTGTACTCCGTATGTTCATTTCTTTCGTGGCTGCGTCGTTCGGTTGTTTACACTTTCTGTAAATTGTTCCTACAGTTTACTTGCACTTATCTTACATTGGCAATTTGGCATCGTACTGTTGTAAATACTACGCAGAGCGCAATTATATGCTTAAGAACATTTTTTTTGTGCTTTCATGTTTTTGTGATAATTCTGTTGCTTGTACCTACAGTAGAAGGCAAGAAAAAGTAAGTTAATTGTGGAGGAAGCAACGAAGAGATGTACTTTCCAGTTCAGCAGATTTTCCAATTGTAGAAAAAGGCTCGAATGAGTTGCTTGGTGAAAATTGCTTTGAGACCATGGCATTTTCCCATAAGTAGGAACAATGCACCTTCTTTTGCTCAAGGTGAAGGCTTTCCCATTTACTGCATCGCTTCTCTTTATGCTCTTCATCAGTTGGCAACTTGGCATGCATTGCTTGCTTAAAGATCGATCGATAGGTGCTGGACTGCTAGTGTTTGCCTGGTTGCATGCTTGCCTAAAGATCGATCGATAGGCTACATATCTACCTGGGTAGCTAGCTAGATAGCGCGATAATGGATGGACTGGACAAGGGATCGATCGACAATGTTGTGTGGAGTAGTAAGTGTCTTGTTTGGCGCAAAGATGGATGACATTGCCAATTGTAGGTGTGTCTATATATGGATAAGGAAGCGTGCGATCGAGTTTTTCTTTGGTCGGTGGTTATAAAAAGCATACTCACCAAAGATGTGCTACATCGTCGTGGGTGGAAAGGAGATAAGATTTGTGTCAGTTTTGCGGTGCAGATGAAACAATTACACATCTTTTCTTCGCCTGCTCTTTGGCACGGTACATCTGGTACATCTGGAATGTCGCCAGTTGTGCCTTCGGTTTTAAGAATAAGCCCAGGTCGATACAAACTCTGCTAGGGCCATGGGTTTGAAGTTTTTTGAAAGATGATAGGAAAATGATTTCGGTTGGCATGGCAGCGATAGTGTGGGCGATCTGGAAGACACACAACAATGCGTGCTTCAGACACATTGAACCCTCAGATCCTGCGGCTGCCGCCAACATAATTGGTAATATGATCTCATCCTGGTCAATCAATTGGGGAGTCAAACTGTTCGTGCGATTATCAAGTGAGGCCTTCGCCGCGACCAAAGGGTGGAGACCGACGATGCTGGGACTAACAGGATGAGAAGCCCAGGTGTCATGCTCCCAGAAAAAAGATGTGTAATTGTCTTCAGATGATGATGCGTTACTCTAAAAGATGGAGTGGAAATAGAAATACACGCTAATTCTCACTTATATCTGCAGAAGACCTTAAATTAGCGCCCACACGAGAATTCATATTATTCTCTCTATAACCTGCAATAAACTAATATAATTGATGATGTATGTCGTTAACAATAGTGTACTGTGAGGTGTCGTGTGCAACTCGTTTGTAAAGAGTACAACGGTAGCATCTCTGTAGGGCAGGCTGCAAACTGGAAACCAGGGAGGACAACAAAAGCACAAACAATAGCAAAGAAAGTAACACCAGCCAAAATGCACCAGCTGTGTGATCTTGGACAGCTGTAGTATATCGGAGATATCAAGAACAATGATTCAGATGCGTGACCTTCAAGAGCTGCAGTATCTAGGCAAGACCAGGCAACAAACAGAGGATAGCAAACAAAGTCACGACAGCTGCCTCTTTCAGCTGTGCGACCTTCAAGAGCTACGAACTGGCAAATTTTGGCAGAAATTTGATTATCTGTGAAAGCACATCAAGGATCACTATCTTAAAGTAAAGCTCCGAATTTCTTTCAGAACTAACAACCAGCAGCTAAGCAGTATCTGGACACCCCTCATTACAATATATCAGAACGACGACGAGGAACAGAAACAGACTACGCACCACTTTGTTTGGCTAATTTCCTTATTCATGAACTCAAGCACAATGCCACACTAGCAAACTGCAGCACGTATATGCTTAACATAAGGTTAAATATAAGTCCTCTATAAGATGTATGTGTTGTGAACAAAGTGGCATGAACATTTACATGTAGTATGTCACTGCCCCTGTACATCTCCAACATTGACGCCAAACTGGAAGAAACAGCCAAAATAGCATTGTGCTTGCCATTCCCATTAGTAACCTGTTACAATGGAAGTGTGCCTACTTAAAATTCAGTAGAAGAACAGTGATGAGGTTAATTTCACATAGCAAGTATTAAGATGTGAGGTTGAACGGTTCAAGCACATTACATGGCATAGTTTGCCAAGGAACACCTAACAGACATTTTAACAGCAGTACACAGAATCGTAGATAATGTCCACACTAATATCAACATCAAGTCACCAGTTTACCAGTTTTGAAACAGTAGTAACCAAGAATGGATCTCAAACAACACTGCCAAAACAGGACTGCAGATAACTACAATTAACAAGTTTTTGCAGAACCGTAAGGCATATTTGCACTCTAGAATATTGTCACACTGTGTATCTGCAACTCCCTTCCTGGGTAGTATTTAGTTTTTACACGAATGTATGCGTCTTACATCATACTCATAAGAACTCATCATGATCACACGACATCAAAACCAACACAGAAATGAATAAAACGGGGGAAACATGATTAAACTGTGTGTACCTCACGAAGACAATCCAACCTTCTTCAGGAGACCCCTGGTTCTTTTCCGGAGCCTCGTGAAGAGAATGACTACGCAAGCGAGAACCCATGGTGGGAAGTTGAGGTTGCCCAACTTAGAATCCTTGAGCCACTCGGGCATCTTCGCCTCCTTTAGTAACAGCGCAGCGACCACCGCGATGGCGCAGACGCTGACCATCATCTTCGTGATGGGCTTCACCAAGGGATCCTAGTAATAAAACACCAAAGAAGCCAACGCGTCATACAAAGACTTGCTAACACTAGTGACCCTCTCATCCAGATAATACTGGTAACCTGGCAAATATCAGGATACTCGACAAATTGAGTACCTTGGGTTCGCCGTCGAGGGAGATGGTGGAGTCGACGGCGTAGGGGAGGAGGGAGCGGCCGTTGCGGGGGTTGAATCGGATGGCGACGCCGCGTGCGCGGGAGGCGGGGTCGAAGGCGAAGACGCACTTGAGGCCGTGCTTCTCCAGGATGTCCCCCACCTCCAGCTGGTCCTGCGTATACCCGCCGAGGGGCGACCGGAACACGGCCACCGGACCCCGGCCCCGCAGGAAGAGCTGCACCTCCACCTCCGGCGCCGCCGCTGCGGCCTCAGATCCGGGCTTCCCGTCCTGAGCAGGGGCCGGGGACTCTTCTTGGATGGCGTCGTCGCTGGCCGCCGCCGGCGCCGCGTTCTTGTCAGCCTCCAGCTCCATTGGCTTGTTCGATCGGGTTTTTTTTTTTCCAGAGGTGTTCGATCGGGTTCAAGCCTCACGGAAGACGAAAAAGGAATGTCTCGTGCTCCGCTAATTAACAGCTTGTTTGGCTAACAAAGGGAAGTGGAATGGGAATTCAACGCCTCTTCCCCATCCGGCGTTTCAATTACCAGGGTCCCCAGGTAATAGATTAGTGGGAGTTTAATACGTGAATTCTCTTGCCTCTTCCCTCACTAATTCCCATTCCCTCCAACCAATCAAAGGAATAAAAGTCTTCGTAGCCTAAACTCCCATTCCCTATGTGTATTTCCCACGAACCAAACATGCTGTAAGGGAAATTGGGCTGTTTAAGGGGACGTATATGACATCAGCTTTCTCTTATCGTTAGCACGTAGGATAATTATTTAGTTGACGGAGAGAATGAAGAATGAGGACGTTGACTTTCTTTAGCTAAGAGATGATCTCTTACGAAATAAGAGAAGACTAATTTCACCATTGTACTATTTGTTTTCCCTTAAAACTACGATTTTCTACTAAAATATAATTAATTCACATTAATTGTTAGGGATGGCAATAAGAGATAACGCATTGTACAATTAATAATTTTGCCTTCTCTAAATGATGTGGACGACTAAGAGGAGACACGCCTTCTCTACCATTGTACATTCCCGAGGCGAACACTACGGTTACCAAAGAAAGAGGGATCTTTACATCAACCTATGCGATGACAGGACGAGGTCGCACAACCCCGACCGCAATATTGGGCTCCTACGTTTCGCCGAATTAAAAATGAAAAATTATTTGTCGATGACAGGAATCCAACCTGAACCCTCCCACCACGGACTGGCCTGAGCTAGCCGCAAAGTTAGTCGGATGATGGTGATGTATTAGTACACGCAGTTCTTAAATATATTATTTTTTTGAACGATTTTGAACAAAAATAGGTATTTGAACATCAATTATGTTTGAACGATTTAAAAGCGAACAGAAAAAGTTTGTGAACGGAAATTATTTTTTAACGATTTTCAAAGGTGAACAAAAAAGGTATTTGAACGGAACCTATTTTAAACGATTTTAAAAGGCAAACCTTAAAATTCTGTGAATGGGAATTATTTTTTAACGATTTTCAAAAAAGTGAAAAATAGGTATTTGAACAGAAATTAATTTTGAACAATTTTAAAAGGTGAAAAAAAATTCTGTGAATTGGTAATTAATTTTGAACGATTTTTAAAAAGTGAACAAAAATAGGTATTTGAATGGAAAATATTTTTGAACGATTTAAATACATAATTTTTTTTTGAATATGAACATTTTAAAATTTAAAGATTTTCAAAAATAAAAATTCAAAAGAAAGAAATAATGTCTAATAAGAAAACAGAAAAGAAGAAAGAAAAACAGCCAAAAAAATCAAAACAAAAATTGACACACATTGAACGATTTTCAAAATAGAACATTTTTAACATCTGAACAATTTCAAATACAAACAATTTTCAAATCTAAACATTTTTAAATTTTAACTTTTTCAATAGAATAAAACTTTAAAAAATAATATCTGAAAATAAAACAAAAAAGAAGAAACGACCAAAAAATAAAAACAAAAAAAGTAACAGAAAAAAGAAAAAAGAAGGAAGAAACAGCTAAAAGGAAAAAAGAAAAGAACCGGAAAGCCCATAAACCAAAAACTTGACGTGTTACCTTATTGGGCCGGCCCACAAAGGGGTGTGCGACGCTGGCCTAACGTCGACCTGGTCGATGTATAGGAAATGCCAAGAAAGATAGATGCAGGTTATAAGCAAACATGTTTACCAGGCCAGGCCCAACACTCCTAAAGCTAGTAAAATAAACTGAAGTTGTTGATTCGTAAGGAATATAAAAAATAGTCCTTCCGTCTCAAAATAACTGATTCAGAGTTTCTCAAAACTCGATGTATCTAGACATGTTTTATGTGTAGATCATCCACTTTTAGACAAATCTAATACACTTATTTTGGGACGGTATTAGCATGTCAATATCTACAACAAGTCTATATGAAAATTCATTGTATGATGATTAATCTAATAAAACTAAATTTATGTTGTATATTTTTTTTTCTACAAAATTGTCAAGAATGAAAATTGTTTTGGAACGAAGGGAGTACCATTAGTGAAACTAATCCCAAAATAGCACCCAACTTTAGGTTTTCATGCTAAAATGTCACTAGTGGGTGACTAACCTCTAACATTTTCAAACAAGACACAAATGCTCTTTGGTACACTTTTCTGCAATCTAGAATGGCCACATATATGGTCTCAAAGAACGTCTACTTCTACTTGAAATGCATCAATGGGATCACCACTGAAACACAAAACATAGCACACAACACCACACTCTGACCTCCAAACTGCACACAAAATAAAAAATGCTACAAAGGAGGAATAAGAGGGATCATTGATTTAGTGGCATTACAAGGTAACCATATGCAAATCATACATATACAATATAAAGTTGTATTGTATTTTATCTTGTCTAGAACTGCTACATCGTGTCAACATGTTTATAACATAGAGGTCAAGTGAATTATGATCCTTGGTCCATCTTTTACTATAAGAAACACCTTTTTGCCTTGTTGCATTGCTGATTACCCCAAGTGTAGGGATAGTTGTATCACATTTCAATGTGAAAATACAGGATATCAAACTGCAGGAACAAGAAGGTAAAGCTATTTATTCTCTACACCAAGAGTTTCACTATTCTAACTTTCTATTCATGAAAACAAATTAAACTATCCAGGGTAACAAATTAATAAACCATGATGATGGAATTACTTGCTTGAAAATCAAATGCATGAGAACAATAACTTTAAAGATGCTCTTTTCAGAGATAGCCCAATACTCTCTAATATGCAAAAGGCATGCCAGTGGCTTACTTTTATGTAAATAATGGACTTGGGTTAATGGATTCACTTGATATCTCTCCAACAAACATTGTAGTGCAGTATTGATATGAGCAATGAGTCGTACACAATAAACATTTATGTGGGCAACATGTTAAGATCAAAACACACCTGGTTCCCTATGCATCTAATGCTGATACTCTCCAAGCAACACATGCTCAGATTTGACTATTAAAACAAAGTATTGGCTTAAGTTTAATAACATGAGGTTGACAACTACAATACAGTAACAATGCACACTCCAAGATAATGAGTGAAAAGTATTTAGTTATCTCTTTATCGCTAGATGTGCATTTGTCGATGGTGATTCGGTGGTGGGTGAGCATTGTGGTGATGATGGTGATGGCTTCGGTGGTGGTGATGGTAATGGCTACCGAGGTGGTGGTTGATACGTCTCAAACGTATCTATAATTTATGATGTTCCATGTTGATATTATACCAATTGTTACATATTTTATATACACTTCATAGCATTTTTATGCATTTTCTGGGACTAACCTATTAACAAGATGCCACATATTGTCAGTTCCTGTTTTCTGCTGTTTTTGTGTTCCAGAAAAACTGTTCTGGAAATATTCTCAGAATTGGACGAAACTTGGACATAACCTCCTATTTTCCAGATACATACACGGAGTCCAAAGGAGAGACGGAGGCGAGCCACGAGGCCCGCGCGGCCCCACTTCCAGCCGCGCCGGGCGGTGGCGAGCCCACCTCGGGCGCCTCCAGACGACGCCCCTTCGCCTATATATTTGCATTGTCCCAAAAACCCTAAATACCCGAGCCTACATCCACAAAAAGGTCCGTAGCTGCCGCCGTCGTCAACCCTAGTTCAGGAGGGTTCCGAAGCTCATCCCGGCACCCTGCCGGAGAGGGGAATCATCACCGGAGGGCTCTACATCACCATGCATGCCTCCGGAGTGATGCGTGAGTAGTTCATCCTTGGACTACGGGACCATAGCAGTAGCTAGATGGTAGTCTCTCCTCCTTGTTCTATCATGTTTAGATCTTGTGAGCTGCCTATCATGATCAAGATCATCTTATTGTAATGCTACATGTTGTGTTTGCTGGGATCCGATGAATATTGAATATTATGATCAAGTTGATTATCAATCTATCTTATATGTTATTTATGATCTTGCATGATTTTCGTTACTTGTAGATGATTTGGCCAAGTAGATGTTTGTAACTCCAAGAGGGGGTATTTATGCTAGATAGTGGGTTCATGCTCCGGTAATCTGGGCGAGTGAGCAACCTCTAAGGTTGTGGATGTGCTGTTTCCACTAGGGGTAAAACAGCAATGCTTTGTCTAAGGATAATTGTATTGTTTACATTATGCACTTTACTTAATGCAATAATCTGTTGCTTGCAACTTAATACCAACGGGTGATACGTCCATTTTGCATCACTATTTTATATCATAATTTACTGTTTTTCATTGATATATTTCATATTAAGATGTGTTACTTATGTTGTTTCATCTTATTTTTCATGTTTGATGATCATTGGAGAATTAACTGCCGGAGCCAGATTTTAGCTGGAAAAAGACCGTCAAGACACTATATTTCTGGAGTTCTACAAATCGCGAAGTCAATACTGAAGTTCCTATTTCATCAGAAGACGCAGGCAGCCAAAAAGGGAGGTCGGGATGGGCCACGAGGGGCCCAGACACACCCTCGGCGTGGGCCCCATGCCTGCCGCGCCGAGCCCGTGTGTGGAGCCCTTGGCCCACCTCTGGCGCTCACCTTTCGTGTACTTCATCCCCCAGAAACCCTAAGACGGGGAGAGCCATCGGGGAAATATTCTGTCGCATCCACGAGGCGGAAACCACAGAGAGAGAAAAAGCTCTCCGGCAGGGAGAAATCTTTCGAGGAAATTCCCTCCCAGAGGTGGGAAATCATCGCCATCGTCATCGTCATCACGCCGGACTTCATCGGGATCATCATCACCATCATCTCCACTGCCGACACCATCATCTCCACCGCTCCACTTCGTTCCGCTATAGCATCTAGGGACATACTTTGTCTTGTTCATAGGGGAACTCTCCAGGTGTTAATTACTCCTTGTGGTTGATGCTATTGAGTTTTATCGGTGAATTGAAGTTTATGTCCAGATTGTTATTCATCATTATATCACCTCTGATCATGATCCATATGATGTCTTGTGAGTAGTTCGTTTAGTTCTTGAGGACATGTGAGAAGTCATGCTGTTAGTAGTGGAATCATGATGAGTAATATTTAATGGTTTGATATTTAAGTTGTGGTGTTATTCTTCTAGTAGTGTCATGTGAATGTCGACTACATGACACTTCACCTTTATGGGCCAAGGGGAATGCATTGTGTATTCGGATATTAATTGTGGGTTGCCGGAGCGACAGAAACCTAAACCTCCGTTAATATACCGATGCATGAGGGAGCGTAGGATCTCAGAGTTTAAGGCTGTGGTTAGATTTATCTTTAATTACTTTCTTGTATTTGTGGATGCCTTCAAGAGGTATAATCACAAGTATGTATTAGTCCTAGTAAGGGCGATGCATTAGCATAGATTCACCCACACAACACTTATCCAAACATTAAAGATTAGTCAACTTTAGGAAGCGAAACCACCTGACGAAATTCCCATGTGTCCTCAAGAACATTTTGCCATCATAAGTAAACCAACCGGCTTGTCCTTTGCTCTAAAAAGGATTGGGCCACTTGCTGTAATTATAATTATTGTCATTTATTTACTTCTATTTTATTTATCTGCTATATCAAAAACCCCTAAAAACTTGTCTGCTAGTATTTACAGTGATTCCTTAATCGAAACTACTTGTCAACACCTTCTTCCCCTCGTTGGGTTCGACACTCTTATTTATTGAAAGTACTACTATACACCCCCTATACTTGTGGGTCATCAACGGGGAAAGTACTACGAAGTCAACCTGAAGGTGGATTATTAGTCATAGATGTTGTTGGACAACGGTCTATGTATCCTTGTTGTAATGTCCAATTGAATATCATAGTAGTCATCTTATCATATACGCGTTGTCATGCGCTCTCTATTTATCAATTGCCCAGCTGTAATTTGTTTACCCAACATGTTAGTTATCTTTTATGGAGAGACACCACTAGTGAACTGTGGACCCTGGTCCATTCTTTTACACTGATAATACAACCAACTGCAATCATTGTTTCTTTTCATTCTCTACAATTAAACACTATTTGCCACATCATACGTTTAATCCTTTGTTTACAACAAGCCAGTGAGATTGACAACCTCACTGTTTGTTGGGGCAAAGTAGTTTGATTGTGTTGTGTGCAGGTTCCACGTTGGTGATCGAGTAAACGGCGCCACCAACAACCTTCAGAGGTGCCTTTTACTCCTACTGGATCTGACAACCTTGGTATCTTAATGAGGGAAAACTTGCTGCTGCACTGCTTCATACCTTCCTCTTGGGGTCTCCCAACGAACGCGTGCTTTCACGTCATCAGTGGTGGCGATGATGGTGGAGCCGACCCAAGTTCCTTTGGAGCGAGGACAATCGAAGCTCGGTGGCTTGATCTTTTTTCCTTCATGTTTGCACGAACAATTTAACTATTTTATTCATGTCTGGACTATGCTATCAGTACTATGTTGATCTTGTGAAATCAATTATTTGTAATGTATATGCAAAGCAGTGAGAAATAGAGGTGAGAGAGCACAACAAGTTTTTGAGAGTCTGCTAGAGACGAGACAATTTTAGACAACATCTCCGTTCACCCTACAGAATCTAGAGAACTCTACGGGCTATTCTACTAAAATCTAAAGAGCTGATCCATGTCCACCCCAAGTAAACAATACGGTGAAAGGACAATGATGTCGCCTACAGGGGGGTGAATAGGCGATTTAAAACTTTTCCGGTTTAGGCTTGATAATTGCGGAATAAAACTATGCGTTTAAATTAACAAGCCGACAACCTAAATAAACTAGGCTCACCTATGAGCACCAACAACTTATGCTAAGCAAGACAAACAACAAGGTGATAGCAATGGAATACTTCAAGCACGAAGGCTATCACAAAGTAATGTGCATAAGTAAATAGCTCGGGTATAGAAATAACCGAGGCACGCGGAGACGAAGATGTATTCCCGAGTTCCTCCTTGTTAAGGGAGTATGTCTCGTTGGAGAGGTGTGAGGCACCACAAGGTCGATCTCAGCGCCACAAAGGCTCACCATATATTCCGATGAACCGCACCACAAAGGTTTGGTTCACCTTCCACTATTGGAATCCTTCGAGGCGGAATCCAGAGCCTTTCAACAACAATCCAGGGCACAATCCACAACGGGATCGGGGGCTCCTGAATGGCTTACAAGTGACCACAAAGGTCTCAACCACCACATGGGCGTCTAGGGTCCCAAAGACCCAAGAGTAACAAGCTCACAAACTTCAACTTCCACGAATCCTCGTGGAGAGCACACCGATGCAACAAATGCAAAAGGCAAGAGCACAAGTGCTCAAATTCCAACTAGCAAAAGTCTTAAATATATATACAGCACAGACCAAATCGACAATCCAAACTTTAGATCCCTGACTGAAAAAAGAAAGAGAGGCGGCGGCTTAGGGTTTTAACCCTAGCCGTCGCCGCCGGCGTCAACTACATCTTCATCGTTGCCTTCGTCTAAGAATTGACGGGTCCTCACCTCCTCTAGGTGCCGCTCTGGCACTAGAAGGGGTGGGGACCTCGGACCTACACAGGGCGCTATAAAGGGTCCTTAATGTTAGAGATTATTTTTGGTTGTGGTCTTCTTCGTCAATGAACATGGCATCGTCTGCAATAAGTGATCGTCTGCGCTTCGTTCTTCGGCGAGATATCCTTCTCGACGTCAATGGTGGCTTTGGAAGATTAAATTTGTCTAGGTATGGTTCTTCGGATCTTGCTTCGCCAGATCAATCTTGGATTGTTTCTCATGGTTGCCGCGGGAAGGTTTGTCCTCGCATTATCTATCCCGGCTACTACGTCTTCAGCAATGGTGATTCGTTCTCTCGGCTCCCAACAACATTGAAAAAGTGGTTCGGTTATTTGTCCCTAGAATATCAGTGGTGGTACTCTTGCCGATGTTGCTTAATTAATTTAATAGCTACGTGCGTGCACAAAGCCTTGGCATTGCGGCTTAAAATTAAAAGGGGAGAACTTTCATTGGTATTCACAGGTCTGTGGTTTGGTGTTTTCGATGTTGTGTTACGGCTGCCTTCAGAAAAGTACAAGATTGTGTCATGGAAGAAGAAATGGCGTGAAGATCTCATAGATTTGCTCGTCTCTTTTAGTATTATTTTTGTAATCGATATAAATGTGTACTCTTTGTTGGTTTAATATATATGGAAAAAAACAAAGCAACAAATGCTTATGGGGAATAAGAGAGGAAGAATAAAGAGGAGATGCACCAAGAACTCCAAGATCAAGATCTACTAGGTTCCCCTCACTTAGAGGAGAGATGAAATGGATGGATATGTAGATCAAGATCTCCTCTCAATTTCTCTCAAAGATATGCAATAATCATGAGAGGGAATGAGAGGAAGGCAAGTTTTTCCAAAGGTCAACAATGGAGGAGAGAGGGGAGAAAAACTTGCTCAAGAGGTGTGTAAAAACGAATGGGGAAGAAAGCTCATTTTATATGTACTATGAAAAAATAGTCGTTGGACAAAAAGTTGTGCCGAGCAGCCGGCCAGGGAGCCGGCCTGGGCCGGCCTGCGAGCCCGCCGAGCAAACGAGGCAGCGAGCGAGCACAGCTGGTGAGCGAGCGAGGGAGCGCGCATGCGAGCGAGTGCAGGGCAGCGAGTGGCCTGCTGGCGAGCGAGGCTGGGTGCGAGCGGCCTGGGCAGAGCGAGATGGGCTGGCCTGGCTGTCAGCCAGGGCCGGGCAGGCGGCTGGCCAGGCAGCCGGCCTGGGGGCTGGCCTACGCAGGAAAAAACATTCTAAAAACCAAATCTTTTTCAATAAAAATCCAAATGAGATGAAACTAACTTTGTTGGAAAGCGAATAGAGTCAAGTTGGCACACATACGAAGGTGTGGAACTCTCCTCGGGGATAAACTGATAATATTTCCAACACGAAAACGCAACAAGTTTTCCATATGAAATCCGTTTTCGAAGAAGTTGGACTTGTCATGAAGATCACGACAAGCCCCAAAACCCAACAAGGAGAAAAGCCAAGTAAGAACCAAGAAAGATGAAATGCCAAATATGCAAAGGTTTGAGCTCTCCACAAAGATGCGATCAAGTTACTCACTTGAGAGCCCCTCTTGATAGTACGCCGTGTATCCTATAACCCGGTCTCCCACTAACACCATGAGACCGGTGAAATAGAAAACCTATCAAGATCTGTTATCCAGTATGTTCTGTTCACCGGAGACGACAAGCGGATGTACTCGCCTTGAAGGTGTCTTGCGTCTGCTCCAAAGAGCAATAGTTGAGCAACATCAGCGCGAGGATGGCTTACGATCGGCTACCAGAGGCGACTCCAAGGTAGCTCTTGGACTTAAGTCCATCACCCCGAGGTTGATATTAGAGGCATGACAGCATTTATGTCGACAGAAGACAGTGAAGGGAAGGGTATAGACCAAAACGAGGTACTAAATTGTGTGGCAGGCTACGCCACGCGGGTTGCAGACATGGTTAACGTAAAGGTTTACTACAAGAGACATGCCGTTCCGAGGGATCCAGACGAGGAATCACTCGACGCCGGCGACGACAACACGGATGAGGATGGTGAGGCGGGGTTCCCTCAGGGTACGAACCAAGGCGATGAGCAAAGACATCCTCGAAAACAGGCTTGACATCGTGTCTACTGCTTACAATTAGGCGTCGCCTGGGACATACTGCCTGGAGACTACATTAGGCGGGTGTTACTATGTCGCCAATATTTTGGTCTTGTAAGATACAACTAAGCCGCCAATTCAGTGCTATATTTTGCTGTCTATGCGTGATCTGGTTTGGGACAGGAAAGAACACATGTTAAGTTATTTTCATACGTTATATATGTCTGTTGGGTCAGAGATGGATAGAATACCTCACGGGTGCGGCGTCTCATCCTTCAAATCTATACGTCCTTTTTTCAGCCTGGATCCTTTTTTCAGCCTGGATCGAAGAATTTGGATGGTGTCGCCTCCGCCGCGCCAAGGCCTGCTAGTAGGAGTAATACTAGTGTTGAAATAACCTTACTGTACTAACTTAAGTGAGTCTTATCTGCCACTCTAGAGTGTGTAACTTATTTGCAGCGTGCCATCAACTTTTAGTTTGCTTCTTTTGTCACAGACTTGGGTTCTACAAGAATGCCCGTAGCTGCGCGAATTTTCGGTGTCTTCAGTTTCTAGACATTGATGATCAGCAGCTGATCAGTTCAGTAGCAATTATGCTAATCCAGCCCTAGCCAATGTCCTGGCACTACTGCTGACTCAAATACCCAATCAGTCAACAGCGCTAGGGCTTCTCCCATTCTTAGCGTAGAGTTTTATTTCTAGATTCTTAGCGCCTGTTTCACATAAATTCATTTAAACCAGTTGAATTTGAATGCCCGTGCGTTGCTACGGACTATTAAAAAAATTGTCGCCTAATCAAAAAACCGGTAAATCATATATCTATTTGCTCTCTACATGGTCCATTGTCGCTATGATGTTCCACCAACCTTATGTCTCCCACATACACATCATAGTATCTTTTCGGCTCCAAAAATACACGTCAAATTGTTATTGTAGGGTGGACTCATTTCCTATAAAGAGTTCTTAGAATTCTAGTATTAACTCTACCTATAAATAGCTTCAATACACACTCAAGTCTGTACATTGTACCCAAATGAGAACTGTCGCCTCCGCTGCCCCCGAAAACCAACTCGCGTTCTTGAGAAAGCTAGTAAGACTTCGTTCGATTTGAAAGCTAGTAAAATATTCAAATTTGGAAATGTTCGCATTCGAGAGTTGTTTAGATTATAAGATTATTGAAATTCAAAAAATGTCTACGTTCAGAAGTTGTTCAAAATTTTAAAACGGACAAATTGGGGAGCTATTCATATTTGAATTGTTTTCACGTTTATTAAACACTCAGACTTTGAGGTCATGATCTATCTGTCATATTTGTGAAAATCGCGGTGTAAAGAATTCAATTTTGGAAATGTCCACATTAAAATTTATTTAGCTTTGAGTTTACTGAAATCAGGGAAAGTTTACATTAAAAGTATATTCACATTTTGAAATTGTTAAAACTGGGAAGGCATTCATATTTGAATTTGGTTTGAATATTCAGATTTGAAAGGCATTCAAAACCTTCGAACATTCAAATTTGAAATTTGGTCATATGCCATAAATAATGAGCATTTATTTTTGTGGTCGTTTTGATATGTGCTTTCATATTTTTTCGATGGATATAGTTAAGATTGTTGATATTGTAGCATTTAGTAGTTTTCGAAAATTGTGTAAATATCCTTAAAAATAGCTATAAAATGTTTTAAATTATGTAAAGCATGTCTATTTTAGAATTGGGTTTTTGATTCAGTTATATTTGTTTGGAAAATAAGTTTAGAACAACTATTTGTCAATATTTACATTTGTCATGTCTTTATTTTTATATTTTTAAGCCCATGTTATAAATGGTTAATTGTATTTAAATGATTTGCCAAACTTTATTTAAGTAAGATATTTTGTACCAAATTATTTTTTTCGGTTTATCATATTACTGATGTTATTTTCCAGATTTTATTTGAGTTCAAAAGAAAACTATGGAATCCATATTTTGTGAAATGACGTAAAGGTGTGGATTGAGCCTTTATGTATTATTTGAACTTTTCAAGTTTTCAAATAATTTGGAGAAGGTCCCAAAGTATTTGCAACGGCTATTTTGATTTTTACAAATTTTTGAAAATTGGTCTGAATTGATTTGGAGTTGTATTCGAACAGTTACATTTTTTGGAAAATAGTAAAACAGAACAAAAAGAACAGGAAAACTAGAAAGGGCTGAGCCAGCCGCAGAGCAGCCAGCCCAGCCCACGAAGCGGCCCGTCTGGCCGGCTCAGGCCCACCGTGATGTCACGATGACTTCACCGAGAGGCGGAGCCGCCGCGACAACGATGACGACAACGGCGTCGCGCGGCGGCGAGCCGGGACGCGCCGGGACGCGGGCTACCCGCAGGTGGCGGCGCCGCCGCTTTTAGGTCGCTGGAGGGAGCCGAGCGCGGCGACGGCGATTCCGGCGCCCTCACGGCGGCCCAGCAGGCAATCTGCGGCGAGGAGAGATAGCAGAGAACGACGGAGCTCGTCGCGGCCATCGATCTAAGCGGGAGCAGCGGGGCGCGCGGCGGCGTCGGCGGCGACCTCCGGCGTTGCGCGGGAGAGAGGGGAGAGGGGGAGGGGGATCTGTGCACGCTTTTGCACGCAGGCCCTTGGAATTTTGCAATTTGCAATCAAGTCCTTGGCAGGGGTTTTATGTTAATTTGTTGCGCTAAAAATCGTGCGCGGGGTGACCGGCTACGTGCCTACGTGGCATCATTTGATTGGAAGAAATTCCCGGGCATACTGTAGCATCTACAGTAAGGGCGACGTGGCCGACTGCTGGCCGTCGGATCACGCGATCGGACGGCCAGGAAATGGGGGCGACGTGGACACTGCAGACCTGGAGCGATTCTAGCCAGCCTTTATATATAGTATTATGAGCTGTTTTCACTCTCAAATTTCTTCTGCTCTCCCAAAAACTACTTTTTCGGAGTGAGGTTTTCTCCTTCCGCTAAAGATGCTCTTACATCGGACGGTGGAACTTCTGTTGGCTGAGAGGTAAGAAAATGTAGTTAAAAAAATCGAATCCAAAGCACAGAACACAACCTACATTTTTTCTACACTAAAAGTCTTGGGATCCATGGTTCAAAAAAACTACTCCGTCCGTTCGGAAAAGGATGTCATAAAAATGGTCTATCTATAGTTCATTTTTGTGACATCCTCTTCCGAACGGAGGGAGTAGCAGGTCGGGGTCAGAGTTGTCCCGGTCCAGCAGCAACCCCAAGCTGTCGACAACCTCGTAAATCTCGGCTGATTTTGGGTGATATGTGTCTTGCACCAAGAACTTGTGCACCTCGCCGTCCAGCTTTATCCAACTGTAGGCAGACAGCTTCTGCACGTTCTTGCTCCTCATCAGGTCTCTGATCTCCCTCACATCACCCCAGAGACCGGCATCAGCATAGATGTTGGACAGGAGGACGTAGATGGACGAGTTGTCGGGCTCCAATATTAGGAGCTTGCTTGCGGCGAGCTTGGCAAGCTTGACATCAGCGTGGGCTCTGCAGGCACTGAGCAGAGTGGTCCAGATCACCGCGTTTGGTTCGACCTCCATGTCACAGACGAACTTGTAAGCCTCCCAGTCTGCCGGATTTGCAGAGGAGGTCCACTATACATGCGCAATGCTCAACTTGAGGGGAAACAAGATGATTTCTCTTCATCTCTTCGAAGAATGCCATGCCTTGGTCTATCAATCCAGCATGCGTGCATGCTGCTAGCAGCGCTACGAAGGTGATCTCGTTAGGCTGAACCCTGTCCTCCACCATCCTTTTGTACAAGCCGATCGCATCTTCTGCGAAGCCATTCATTGCTAGGCCTCTGATCATGGAGTTCCAAGTGATGACCCCCTTTTGTTCCATCCGGTCAAAGACACTGCGGGCTCTGCCAACATGCCCGCACCTGGTGTACATGTCGATCAATGCCGATCCTAGGTAACTGGTAATTGGCAGTCTTTGGCTCTCAGCATAGTTCCCAAACTGCTCTACTAGTTCATCAGAGACCAACTGACCACACGCAGACAGCACACCAACAAGTGTCACTTCGTTTGGCCTGCAATCGGTTGCCTTCATCCTCTCAAACAGCTCTAGAGACTCGTGTGGTCTGCCATTCTGCGCATACCCGGCGATCATAGTGCTCCATGCCACGACATCTCTCCGCGACATGCGATCGAACTCCTGGCGTGCCTCGTCAATAGCCCGGCACTTTACATACATTTCCATCAAAGCAGTGTGCACTATCACGTTCTGCAAATCCTCCTCTCCGACCAGAGCCCTTACCCTCCTTCCAGTATCAAGATCACCAGACTTTGCACATATTGAAAATACCGTCGTGATGGTAACAGCATTTGGCCTTGCACCCTCACTCAGCATCCGATCAAACAAAGTCAATGCTTCCTGGAATTCTCCGCGGTGAGAATAGCACGCGATCATTGAATTCCATGAAGCAGATGTCCTCCTTGACATACCATCAAACAGCTTCCTGGCCTCATCTACAGCACCGGCCTTTGAATATCCCGTGATCAAACAATTGATCGGTATCGGATCCTTCACGGGCATCTCCTCAAAGACGCTCACAGCAGACCCCATGTCCCCGTTCTTGGCATAGAAATCCACAATGGCAGTGTGGACAAACACATCCCCAAGCAGACCTCGGACAAGCGCGTGGCAGTGCACCTGTCTGCCCTGGCAGGACAAGGCGGAGAGAGCGCAGGACTTGACGATGAGCGGGACACAGCCGGGAGGGACGTTAGTGCCCTTACGGTGCATCGACGAGAGGGCGTGGAGGAGCTCCTGGTGCGAAGAGAGTTTGGAGAGCGCAGAGAGGAGGGTGCCGCAGAGCGCCGGGGTCGGGCGCGGCACCGCGTCGAACAGGTGGCGTGCGACGCGGGAGGTGGTGGCGTCGGAGATGAGGGCGTGGAGCGGTCGGGAGGAGGCGGGCCTCCATTGCTGACGGAAGGCGAAGCTTGCGGCGGATTCCGGCGGTCGTGCGCGATGCGGCGCGGCTGCACTGGTTTGGGTTTGGCAAAGCATCGGCGAGGGCGGCGGCCGCGCGTCCTCGCAGGGGACGGCTACGCTAGACTGCTACGGAGTACTCATCTAGAGTGTAATTGCTCTGACTAAAAAACGAGAACACAAAGCCAAGCGCCAGGGAAAACCCTAGGAAACGTCCGTCCCTAGTGTGACGGTTTTGTCCTCGTGCGGCGACGCGGTGGGCGATTTGTGTCTGCGCCCTGCCGGCCCCCTCGCCGCCGGCCGCTAGACCCTCCCCGCCGCCTCCGAAGCGCCCAGCTCGGTGGTGCGGCTTGGTTCCCAGGTGGGGCCGCTCTTGCCCGCCCTCTTTGCTCTGGTTTTACTTCCGTTTGCGTGAGATGTTGGGGGATCTGTGAGATTCGTTCTTGACCCCCGAGTGAGAACCAAATCCCTCCACTAAAAAGCCTTTCGTGTGTGCCGGGCACACGATCGTAATACACAAAATCCGGGTTGGTTTGGCTTCGACAATGGAGCCGGTGGAGCAGGTGGAGGATTTGCTGAAGGGGCTGAAGCTGTCGGAGGCGGAGAGAAGAGGAATCAAGCTTGGCTGGGTGGACAAGGGGAAGGAGAAGAAGCAGGATGCAATGGCGCTGGGGAAGCTGATCTCGGAGAAACCGGCCATTGCTATGCGGTGGCCAGATCGGTGGGGAGAGTGTGGTGTTCGATGAAAGGTGTGCAATGCAAGGAGATGGGTGACAATATCTTCATGTTCACGTTCCTGCAGCCGGGAGGGAAAAAGAAGGCGCTGGATGATGGACCCTGGATGTTTAACAAGGAGCTCTTAGTCCTGGAGGACTATGTGCCCAGCAAGACTTTGCAGGAGTATGCGTTCTCCCATGTCCCGATCTGGGTCAGGGTGGAAAACATCCCAATGGGGGCAATGAATTGGGGCACGGGGAGATGATAGGGCGTCAAATTGGAATTTTTGAGGAAGTTGATGTGGATGAAGATGGGCAAGCAGTGGGCTCCTTTTTGCGTATCAAGGTGCGAATAAAGGTGGATGAAGTGCTTATGAGAGGTATCCTGGCGAGTGTGATTGAAGGGGAACCGGAGAGGTGGTGTCCTTTCTCCTATGAATTCCTTCCTGATTTCTTTTTACCTGTGGGAGAATTGGCCACTGTGATAGGGTTTGTGGGATCAAGCTGAAACCGGGGGAAAAACAACAATATGGCAAGTGGCTGAAGGCTGTCATGTCGAAGAAGAATCCGGGAGAGGAGGATAGGCGAAGCTGGGGGGAAGGCTCGGGAGGCAATGGGCGTCGTTACCCTGGTCTGGGGAGTGGTGGCAGTAGGTCAGGCAGTGGTGGTGCGTCGTGGCGGCGGAACGGTGGTGATACAAGGGAAAGAGCTCTTGCTGAAACTGAAGAACGAGAGGTGACCAGTCCGCTAAAAGAAGTTGTTCCGTTCAAATTTGGAGGGAGTCAGAAAAGACTGGTTTTGGAGGATGCTGTTGTGGGCACAAAAGCAAGTGGGGGATCCAAAGAAGATGCAGGTAGTGTGGCGGTCACTAAAGATAATCCGGTGTCAACTGATCCGGAGAGTGTGAATCTGGTAGATGGGGTCAGAAAAGAGTTTTTGAGGCAGGGGCGTCACAACAGCTGGGGGGTACCCATGATAGTGACAATAACAAGGTTTCGGCTGATGAAGTTATTCTGGACTGTAAAATGCAAATCGATCCGGCGGGGGAGGTACAGGGCAGAACTGCGGTGGGAAAGGAAATACAAAAATTCAAGGGGATGGCAAATACAAACGACGAGAGAGACTCTCTTCGGGATATCAATTCCAGGAGCGGTGGTAGTGGGGGAAAACGAAGCAGCTCCCAGGTGTTGGGAGAAGTAAAAGAGAAAGCACCAAAGAAAGTCAAGAACAACTCACAGGAGAAGACGAAGGACTCGACCAAGAACGCGGGGCTGCCGTTTCAGCCCTGCGAGACCCAATGAAGATAGTGGGATGGAACTGCCGGGGTTTGGGGAATGGCCCGGCAGTTCGCGGTCTTCTGGATCTCCAGAAGAGGGAGGACCCCGACATCCTTTTCTTGTCCGAGACCAAGTTGGACAGGAGAAGGCTGGAATGGCTGCGGTGGAAGCTGGGTATGACCCAGATGATGGTGAAGGATTGTGTGGGCTCAAGTGGGGGACTAGTTGTTTTCTGGAAAAAAGAGTTAAATGTGACTATTGACTGCTTCATGTCTAAATACCACATTGATATGGAAGTGGAGGAGAGTGATGGCTTTGGCTGGAGATTTACTGGCATTTATGGTGAACCGAAAACTGATGAAAGGGATAAAACTTGGCAACTGCTTCGCATCCTAAAACAGCGAAACAACAAGCCGTGGCTGCTGGTGGGTGATTTCAACGAGATCCTACATCCGTGGGAAAAAGAAGGGGGTGCCCCGAAGCCGCAAAGGCAGATGGACAAGTTTAAGGAGGCGCTGGAGGAATGTGAGTTGAGAGATCTGGGCTTCTGTGGTGACGCGTTCACATGGCGAAACCATAGCCATACTGCTACTGGTTATATAAAGGAGAGGCTCGACAGAGCTGTTGCTACACAAGCGTGGTGTGATCGTTTCCCGGGCTTCAAAGTCATCAATGGTGACCCGAGGCACTCGGACCACCGACCTGTTATCGTCGACACTCATGGTGCGTGCAGAAGGAGACAGGGCCGTGATGAAGGAGGTGTGAAAAGGTTTGAAGCAAACTGGATTCAGGAAGATGGCTGTGAAGAGATCATCAGGAATGCTTGGGAGAGGGAAGTGAGGTTAAAAGGAGAAACTACTGCGGGGCTCTGCGTGGGGTGCTGGGCGAGCTTGTGGACTGGAACCGAAATGTGTTGGGTGACCTTGAAAAAAGAATAAAGAAAGCAAAGAAGGAGTTGGAAAAATGTAGAAGGGAAGGCATTAGTGGTGAGCAGGTCAGGCGGGAGGAGCTGCTACGTTTCAAACTGTCAAGGCTAGAAGAGCAGCGGGATACATATTGGAAACAGCGAGCTCATGTCAACTGGATGACAAATGGTGATAGGAATACCAAATATTTCCATATGTGTGCCTCCGAGAGAAAGCGGAAAAATAGAATTACCAAGCTCAAAAAAGAGGATGGGAGTGTGGTGTCGGAGAAGGAGGAGATAAAGGAGGCGGTGACATCTTACTTTACTAATTTGTTTTTCTCTAGTGCAGGAACTCGAATGGCTGAGCTTGAAACCCTTATTCCTGCCCGTGTGAGTGGGGAGATGAATGAGATGCTGACTAAAACCTTCACCGCTGAGGAGGTTCGTGCGGCCCTTGATTCTATTGGCGATCTAAAGGCGCCAGGCCCGGATGGTATGCCTGCAGCCTTCTACAAAAAATATTGGCACATTGTGGGTGAACAAGTGACTAGGGAAGTACTGAATGTCCTACATGGGGGAGAGTTGTCTGCTGATTGGAATGAAACATGTGTGGTCCTAATACCCAAAGTGAAAGAACCTACAAGATGAAGGATCTCCGGCCGATCAGCTTATGTAATGTGGTGTACAAGTTGGTGTCGAAGGTCCTTGCAAACCGACTGAAACAGATTCTTCCCGATCTGATTTCCCCAAACCAGTCTGCCTTTGTCCCTGGGAGGCTTATAACTGATAATATTCTGTTGGCTTATGAGTGTACCCATTATATGCAGACTAGAAAGAAGGGCAGCAATGGTTTTGCAGCGGTAAAGCTGGACATGAGTAAGGCCTATGACCGCGTGGAGTGGCATTTCTTGGAAATGATGATGAGAAGAATGGGCTTCGACGAAAGATGGATTGGGCTGATCATGTGCTGTGTGAATTCAGTCCAGTATAGAGTTAAAGTAAATGATTCCCTCACGGATGTGATTCTGCCTGAGAGAGGGCTTCGGCAGGGTGACCCCCTGTCACCTTATCTTTTTCTTATCTATGTGAAGGCTTTTCGGCGCTGCTTAATAATGCCGAGGAAAACGGAAGACTGCAAGGAATTAAAATTTGTCCTAATGCCCCGAGCTTTAATCATCTACTGTTTGCAGATGACTCGATGGTGCTGCTGAATGCTACTGAACAGTGTGCACAACATCTGCAAGAAATCCTTAATTTATATGAGAATTGCTCGGGACAAACTATCAATTTTGACAAGTCTGCAGTCATGTTCAGTCACAACACGCCGCGAGAGTGTAGAACTCGGGTTATGAGAGCCCTCAACATCACGTCAATTGCTTGGAGTGAGAAGTATCTTGGGCTGCCGGTGTATGTGGGCCGTTCTAGGGCAAAAACTTTTGAATACCTAAAGGAAAGGATCTGGAAGCGCATTCAAGGTTGGAAGGAGAGAGCTCTCTCAAAGGCTGGCAAGGATGTCCTGATCAAAGCTTGTGCCCAGGCCATCCCAACTTTTGCGATGTCCTGTTTTGACCTGACAAAAACCCTTTGTGATGAAATGAGTACTATGATCTGTCGGTACTGGTGGGCGCACAGGAAAATGAAAACAAGATGCACTGGTTGAGCTGGGAAAAACTCACAATACCGAAGAAAGAAGGGGGGCTGGGATTCCGAGACCTTCACAGCTTCAATATTGCTATGCTGGCTAGACAGGCGTGGCGACTCCTCATGGCACCTGAGTCGCTGTGTGCTCGGGTCTTGTCTGCCAAGTATTTCCCAAGTGGAGATGTTCTTACTGCGGTTCCAACGAGTGGGATGTCGTATACATGGCGCAGTATCTTAAAGGGTGTACAACTGTTAAAGGAAGGCCTGATTTGGAGAGTGGGCAATGGCTCGGATATCAATATCTGGACGGATCCTTGGATCAACCGAGAGGGACTGCGAGTTCCGTTTACCCCGAGAAGGCAAAACCTTGTTACTAAAGTTGCTGAGCTAATCAACCCTATCTCGGGTACATGGGATGAGGTTCTGGTGCAGGACATTTTCTGGCCGGTCGATGCTGCCATTATTCTTGCGACACCTATCCGAGATGACATGGAAGATTTTGTGCCTGGTACCCTGATACTAGAGGAGTTTTTACTGTAAAATCAGCCTACAAAATCCACAACTTCCAGCTGCGTGCTGCGAGGGCAACCCAAGGGAGGGAAGTCAGCCGGATCCGATATGGGAAAAGATTTGGGCTCTGCCTTGCCCAATGAAAATCAAACAGTTTGTCTGGCGCCTCACCCATGACAGTTTGCCACTGCGGATGAACATTAAACGAAGGGGAGTGAAGCTTGATCCGATCTGCCCTGTGTGTCATAGACTTGATGAAGTTGGGGCTCATACGTTTCTGAACTGCAAAGTTATGAAGAACTGCTGGCGGATGCTATATCTGGAGGACACTCGGCAAAAGCTGACTGAATGTGCCAATGCTAGAGAGATGGTTTGGACCATGCTGAACCTGAGTATTGACAAGAAGCTGAAGGCCTTGATCCTGTGCTGGCAGTGGTGGGATGCACGAAACAAAATTAATGCGGGAGACAAGGCCAGAACAGCTGAGGCTGTGTGCAAAATTGTCCACAGATGGGTGTCGGAGTCCAAGGATTTCTTCCTAAAGGGCACCTCCACAACCGAAAAACAGACTCTGAAATGGACGAAGCCAAGGGGAGACACCATAAAGATCAATACTGACGGCGCTTACTTCCCCGGTACAAATCATGGCGGCTGGGGTTTTATAGCGCGTGATGCTGATGGTGATGTCCGGGGTTCTGGTTATGGACACCTGAGGAATATTAGAGATGCACTCAGGGCCGAAGCTGAAGCTTGTATGAGGGCCTTACATGCAGCTGTTGGTTGGGGCATTTCTAACCTGCACATTGAGACGGATTCAACAACTGTTGCGGAAGCTCTCCACTCTCCAAATTCGACCGCACAAATGCGGGAGTTGATCTTCAAAGATGCCAGGGCCTTTATGAATTGAACTTTGTGACCTGTGTCTGCAGCTTTAGTCCAAGAACTTGCAACGGAGTTGCTCATAAACTTGCTGCTATGGGAGCCTCAAGCGAACCTGACTCTGTCTATCTGCTGGCTGAGGCTGCTCCTGCTGATGTTAACATGGTATTGACCAGCGACCGGGCTGGGTCAAGAGTGTAAGGGAATCAAGTTTGTTCCATTTCAAAAACAAAAAAAATGAGAACACATGGTGTAATTCAGTTTTGCACGTTGAAACATGCTCCTGCCACCCAAAAAAATTTGAAATGTAAAACTTCGGAAAATAAATTCGCCCGTACATCTCGAAATTCTATGGGCGCACTTCAAATTTCACGAAACACCAACACCTGGTGTACTGTGTAAAAAGACAAAAACATGTCTCTAAAAAAGCCTTTTTAGCACCTTTTTTTTCATACAAGACACAAAAAATGGCAGTGTTCCATGAAACAACTTTTTGAAGATATAGAATGTCAAGATGTACGCGTAAATGTTTTCGTCTGAATTTTTTAACATTTCAAAATATGTAAGTCAAATTTTAAAAACCAGAAGCATATAGTACTCCCTCCATCCCAAAATATAAAGCACGCTATTTTTATACTGGTTTTCGGTGATCAACTTTGACCATTGATAAATAATAAATTATGTAGATCTAGAATGTATAAATGGTATCGTTGGGTTCATCTTGCAAACTTCTTTCACTTCATATATTTTTATAATAATTTTATGGTCATTTTATAAGTACAAATTATAGTCAAAATCGGATATCGTTGACCAGCGAAATTAAAGGGGCCTTGTATTTTGGGATGAAGGGAGTACTACCTAGTGCCAAAACGCAACTCAACACACATGACAACAACTGAAACGGATGGGCGAAGGAAAATCCGGGTGCTACAGTTACTAGACTGGTGTAAAGTTAAGAACAAAAAGTTAGGAACCCTTCTCGGTGGTACAGAAAAGTACTCTTGCTTCTCCCATAGTAGTCACCACTTTTTACCTCCTGGTTCTTCTCTCCGGTCACGGTTTTCAGCAAGTTTTTCGTAATTAATCATGAAACAATATTCTTTTTAATCAATGGAAGACTGGGCAAAACTTTTGCCTCGTGTTTAACAAAAATCCGATTTCAATTTTATTATAGATGTAAATAATTTGAACTAAAATTTATGACACCATAATTTTAATTGTATGTAATTACAGTAAATGTGTATCGTAGATTTGTACTATGCAAATTAATTTAAACCATTTTAGATGAGTATTGCAACTTCAAAGTCTCGTGCTGCAATAGAAACTAAGAAATTTGCAAATTTAAGTGACCGAGGTTAGAGTGGTTGGATAAAAGAAAAGAAAAGAAAACTAGCACCTGGTAAAAATGTGCAAGGAAAAAAAGGAGATGAGAACAGGCATATTCAGACTTGTAGTACCCATCCCGTCGGCCACCAGAACAAGGCAGTTCAACCAGAATGTGACACTTCATAGTGCAAGCAGTTCTGCTGCAAATGAGCAAAGCAACTGTATCTTTACATTTAAGACATAGTAAATGACACAAAGGAACTGTAGAAAAATCAGAACAAATAGCACCGGACATCACAACAAGCTAGTTCAACACAAGGATAACATCATAACAACATATCTTTACAACGTATGCAGAACAATAAAGATAGAGACAGTTAGGACAACAACAGACTTCATCCACGGTTGCACTCTTCAGATGGGAAAATCTTCGCATGGAAGTTTGATAGCCGGTTCACCGTCTCCATTCCGTTTTGATCCCTCTATCTGCAGATAGTAAAACGAAACAAGCGAAATATCAGAAATGAAAAGAAACAAATCAAATGTTTAGGTTTCAGGATCCTATACAGCTTGGCATTGTTCCCAAACATGCATGTAGTGTTGAGTTGTGAGCTCTAAAATCAATGCTAATCCGATACATTTGAACATCAGCAACCATACATATGTAGATAGCTAAATGCATTGCATAGGCCTTGGCATCTCTTTATGATGACATATACTGTATCACCTATTCACCTTTCAGACTCAGTGCATCATTGGTGTCAGGAGGTTGGTGGTGTTGGCTACCAATGGATATATGCCCTAGTTGGGTGGTGGTTTTATAACTGCCTATGTAATATTTGATTTTGCCCTTGATTATGTGGCTTGTTGCTTCCATTGTTGCTAGATGGCGTGAATATTCTAATGACTATGTAATCATTTGGGTTATGTGTACTTTTTTTATTTTGAAACCGAAGGCAAAAGCTTTGCCTTTTCCATTTTTAAGCAGAAGGTGCCCGGTTTATTAGTGGAAGAAACCGGGCAAAAACCATACAACTAGGTCATAAAGGGCAACCAAGCCACAACCCCACAACACCAATTATGTGTACTTTCGGATGCAGAGGGCGAGGTAGTTTTTGGTTAAATTATCTAGAAAATCATCTATAGCTTTGCTACCACAATTTTGAACTGATATTTGTTTATGCCTCAAGTCAAGTGCAAGCTCACCATAGTGTTCGCTTTTTCAGGAAAATTCAAAATTCAAAGTGGGAACAAAACTCACTGTTCAGAGCAGGAAGAGACTGGCGGCGGGGGTAGCTATTCTTGTCCACCGGTAGATCAGCATCTAATCTGGGTGGTCCTCGCAATTTTGCCTTCAAGGATTCTGTTGGAGCCATATAGCTTGGCTTCCTTGGTGGAACTAGAGTATTCTTGGCTCCACTCTCCGGATACTCTGAACTGGAGAACGAAGACCTCCTCTTAGTTCTAAGCTTTCCATTAGACAGCGGTTCTTCCTTGAACCTAGTTTCTTCTTTCTTTTCTATGGTATCATCTGCATTATCACGGATCCGCCGTTCCATAAATTCATTTGCTTGAGCAACAATAATAGGTGCACTAAATTTTTCCTCGGGTAAGAATGGTGTTTCCAGATCATATTTTATATCAGGTTCCAACTTATCCATGTCTGAATTTTCGAAGAGATCGCTACTGCGATGATCTTGAGTTTGAGGAGGAAACGAAGCCTCACATGCATTCGGTAGCGCTTTCTCAAATTGGTTGTCCTGATGGCCAGAGACGCCGTTTAGCAGACTGGATATCTTTGAGGATTCAGCCATGGAATCAGATAGCTTTGGCCCGTCAGTTGTCGAATTATATATCTTTGAGGCATCAGCCTTGGAATTTGATATCTTAGAGGCTTCAGCCATGGAGTTAGTTGACTTTTTAAGGTTCCTTTTAACCTTCTCAAGTTCAGATAACTGGCTATCTGGCACTGAATCAGCGGGTGAGCCCGAGAATTTCCTTGGATTTCTTTTTGATTTTTCAGGTTCAAAAGTATTTGTTTGGGTCTCAACTGTAGCAGCAGAAAACTTCCGGACATTGCGCTTTAACTTCGCGGAGTGAGTTTCCATGGCATAACTGGCCTTCCTTACTTGTGGTTTCCCATCAGGAACTATTTTTCGTTCAGAAACAGGTTTCCAGATGCAGCTTATTGTCCATCTCTCCAGCCATATGTAGGCTGAATTGGGGTCCCTCTCGTCATATTGAATGTGAAGAGCTTTCACCAAAACTGGTGAAGACAAAAGCTACAGAATGCAAATGTGATTTAGAACAACCCCAGAATATAAATAGAAAGCAAGCTTGCTGTGATTACATGCATATCTTTGATAAGAATGAGCAGGATGAACATTTTTTTCCTCACTAGCAAATAGCATACCTTTCGAACATATGCATTTGAAGATAGCTTCTCCTTCCATGTATCCGACGACTTATCACCCTGATAGATGCAAGCAACAACTGTTTCAGATTCTCCTGCCATACTAGCTACCAGACAATAAAAATTGCACAAGGGGAATACAGAGTTTAGTTTCTAGGCTTTGAGAAATAACCATCCAAGGAAAAGAAGAGGAAGCGTGAAAAGAAAATACAGTGGCATGCTCAACATATACAATTCGTACTTTAGTTTGGCAGAATAAATTCGTGACTTATTTTCAACATAATGGGACTTTTTAATTTCAAACTTCTGAATAAAATGCATATCTAACAAGCAACTTTTAAATACTGTACTGTAAAAGTGGTGCTTCTGTGAATTTCTGAATTATGTTGAAATGCTATAAATGGTCAACATATCAACAGTGACAGTGAAAGCTGTCATGAGAAACCACCCAGTCAGTGTTGTACTGTATGGGCCACTAACACGTCTAGTTAATCTACAGGTGAGAAATACCCTTGAAAATATGTGTCGATCATGAATTAATGGTATGAAACAGAGTTTCTTGAGTTGGCACTAGGACCAAATGAAACAAAGCTTGTTTGGGGGTCAAAGCACCCAGGGAGAAAATCATCTATTCTACAATAATTTACGAGAATAAGTCCATTAATCTGAGAAGAGAAATCTAAGAATACAGAGCAAATTGTTGTTACAATCCACACCAATACAACAAATCACAGAACTTTCTGTAACAACAACGAAATAGTGCAGACATGCAGAAAAGGAAACAATTAACAGTATTTTCTTGCTATTGGTTGTATAATCCAGGTACAGAACATCTATTAAACACTAGGCTCTGTATGCTGCCTTATATGCTGGGGACTGGCTTAAGGACACATAGCTTTTTGATGTTTGATCCGTGCACTACATTGTGCACCAACAAGTTATAATTTCTTGAAAAATTGTGCCGGACTTATTTTATTATTTTTACACTATGAAGATTGCAGGCGTTTATTTTCTGCAACTAGAAGATTAACTAAAAAACATGTACAGGGTAAAAAGAATAGAGCACATAAAAAGGGAGGGAGCATGGAGAGGTACTCACCGCAAACTTATATCGTCCAAACTTCTCAGAAAATTGCATGGCAGCACTAGAAAGTCTAGCATTTCTTCCACGAACTAGAGCTTGAAACTTCACAATCAACCATGTCGCATGAAGGGTTGAAACAGCCTGCCTCCTTACAAGATGCCCTCGAATCAGTGCCTGAAGTCTTATGATACCTTTTAACGCGCGGAATGCCCTGCGTGCCTGCACAAAAGGTTCACAACCATTCCAACATTAGCACGGTGCTACTGCAACTACATGTAGATGACTATGTTTGTAACAGATGGGTGATTACTACTTTTTCAGATACCCGAGGTTTAAAATGCATTTTTTTGTAACAACAGTTAATGTAGGGAGTCTGGGACACCTTATCGCAGATGGTGCTTTTATATAATTTCCCAAAGAAAATTGTAAAAGTGCTAAAGCAGCAGCAGATATTAATGGTTTGTAGAAATCAGCCATTAAGCCAATCGTTTTTTAGGATGGTTGAATTTGCTTTTTAACAACCTGGCTAACTTGTTTTTTTCTTCTTTTTTTCTTCACAAGGCACTACATAAAAGTTTAGAAGCTTGGAGCAACATTTGCAGGGTTTGCAGTCGGAAGGCGCATCAACGAGATGACAGTGACTGTACAAATACAGTATGAATCAGCTTAGGAAAAAGGTGTTAACACTTACCAGGTAACCTCGAAAAGCCGCTTGTGCCTTCGTTGCAGCCAGTTCTTCTTTCAGTTTCTCGGGACTAGTTGGCATGTCAGACTCAACACGGTCCATGTTTTCCACTGCCCTCCCATTTGGTAAGTTGGAAATTCCCTTGGTAACAAGTACCGGCTCCGAGATCACGGGAGAATTGTCAGAGAATTCAGGCTCCTTCCCAGTAGTGTGTCCGTTACTGTTTGCGGCCTTCTATATTCCAGCGATAAACACATGGTCAATTCAACCAGTAAAGTAGGAAAAAAAATGCAAATACCAATTTTAAAGCTCGATCTGATTATTTGCAGAAGGCACAAATAGCTACTAGTTAGCTACAACCTGACAACATGAATAAAGCAGGCGAAAGAGAGAGAGGAACATGAAAGGCACTAGGCATGCATCTAATGTTTCGTAAGCATGGCAATTTGACACCATGTGATTACAACTGTGGAAAATTTAATTTTTTGAGACCAAAAGTACGATTTTCTCTCATGCTATTAATAGGTAAACACATCGATAAACCCACTAGACCAGTAAATATGTAACTACTAGCGTTTGCAAAAGGTAACTTTAATGCGTGTATGAAATTCTTCTATATGCGAATTGCATATATCAACTGTAAAACCCTTTTGAAAGCTACATGTTACCAACATCTGCGCATTACGAGAGTCCTTACCGGCAAATCCTTTGCCTTGGTAGAACTAGACTTTGCCGATTTCTTCCCGAGGAGCACAGACTTGATCCACTTGGCCGGGGATTTCCCCATAGTAGCCTAAACAGCTAAAAACGCCGAACCTGTAATGCAAATAGTGCAGCTCGTCAGCAACACAAATCCACAGCACACAACTCCTTTGCATATTCGAAGAAATTAGAAGGGTCACGTACGTCGAAATAACCGTAAGAAAAGACAGTAAGCTGGAAAATTCTGTCAAAGGAAAGCGGGGAGTAGCAGAAGGCGCTGAAGGGAGACGAGTCGGTGTTAAAATGGAATGCAGCAGCGGCAGGTAAAGCGCAAACGGGAGCAATCAAAGTCACCCAAAAAAAAGGCAACCAACCGGAGTGGAGCTCTAGGGAGTGTGAGGAACGGATCTGAACCGACAACAAACGCCGCCCCAGTAAGCTCCACATAAACCGGGCACGACCAAACAACAAGCGGGTGGCGCAAAAGCAGAGGCGGTTTCACCTTCAGAAGCAAGCAAGCAAAGCACGAGCGTAATGCAGCACGGGGAAGCAATGGCGCGAGTTGCGCACGCACCTCGGAGGCAGGCCGTTGCCGACGCACCGGAGGAGGACGACCGAAGAAAATCGCGGGATTCCTCCCCGTCCGTCGGTCTGCAGCTAGTCCGGGCCAACCACCGCTCACGCCGCCATATTCCCGAAGAAGAGTAGTCCCTCCCTCCTATTTGTTCTGTAGCGTGGAGCAGGGGGGTTCAGTTTGGGCGAGACGAAGAAGGCACAGAGAAAAGGCCGGGGGCGGGCAAGTGACTGACACACTGAGACAGTGCGCGGGCCCCCAAAGTGCACCTCACCTCAGCTGCCTGTACGTACATATCCATAAAATGACATGTGGGCCATGCGCAAGAGGGGTTGCAGGATGTATGTACTGCCACGCCCACCGAGCGCTGGGACCAGTAGACCTCCGGGACGAGATGTCAGTGACCTGCAATCGAGCTCCGAACGGTTGGCATGAGGAAAGGAAAGCTGCCGCTTTTCCAGTTTTGCTGGCGAGCTGATCTGTGTCGCTCGTCGGTACTACATGCGCACGCGACGGCGGGCCCGCATGTCAGCGGGCGTATTCTGGGCAGAGCGCCGGTACCAAAAGTGGTGCAGTGTGGGTGGTCCCTCTTCCCCACCCGCGTGTTCTTGTTTAGCATCATCATAACCCGCCCGCGCTTTAGGTCTAACCACGCTTAAAAACCAGTTTAAGGTGGCGTCGAATCATCGAGAGGGTAGGCGCACATTGCTACGCTGCAGCAGAACAGACGCATTTCAGGTTTGGTACAACGATCAAATACTACTAAACATACGCACGGCCGGTGACTGCCCAAGTCTGCACTGCAGCAATGGCGACTTGGCGAGTAATCCGCTAGATGGTGCGCGCGTTCGGTGGCGCGTGCGCTTCGTGGCTCTCTGGACGTGCTAACGATCAAATATGATCAGCATCGACGACGACGACGAGTGCTAATCTAATGTGCCATGCCCAGTCACCATCGTTTCCATTTCCACCCCAAAAGAAGGACGTCCCCAAAGGCCAAAGCAGCGGCAGCAGAATCATCTTCTCTTCTTCTTTGCCCCCAACGAACAAGGTTCGGGAGACTGGAGAAGGCATGGACGGAATGGGCAGCAGCGATGAACCAACCAAAGCATCGCCCTGATAAAGCCGTCCCTGGAGGATCGACCGGGACCGGCCAACAACCACCGTCCGTCGGCTTTGTGTTGTGCCGCGGCCGGCTGGCACCGCACCGGGTTGGGCCACCGCCCGCTGGACGCCCGCCGGTACGGGGCGAAAGAACAGCGAATCATGTCGCCATGGATTTGATTTAACACATGGTGCCACGGCGGCAGGTGGCTGGTCACGCGCCTGTTTGAGCCAGACGATAGACGTGACCGACATTGATCTACTCCCTCCGTTCATATATATAAGACGTTTTAGATAGTGTACATGTTGACTCGGTGCAAACCAAAAAGAGTGAACATATACACTAAGGTGTGTCTAGATACATGTAAATGCAAATGAATGTGTTAAAAGGCTAAAACATCTTATATATATGAACGGAGCAAGTAAGAGCCGAAACGGTGCAAACACGTTTCCACTGCTCAAACGCCCTGGTCTTCACACCATGTACCAAAACCAAGGTTCTATTAAGCATTATGCGCTAGTTGAGCGTTTTGTCTCTGCTTTTTTTCTTTTCTAAAGAATCAAATCGCTAGGCGCAATTAAGCGCACGTTTAATAGCAGCTCATAGCCTAAGTGTGCGCTTAAGCGCGCTTTTTATAACCTTGATCAAAACGCCACAATACTTGGTGTTTGCCAAAAGGGTTCATAATTGGTTAAAGTTTCTAGGACAGGTCTTTTCAAGTTAAGTTTGTACCAAAGGTCAGTTTTGTGGCAAATGGCGCCCAACCCAAGTGTTATCCAGATGTCGTTTTTACCATCTGCTTTCGTTTCTAACTTGAAAAGTATATGTACTCCAGAGCACTTGACCTAACCACAGCAGAAATACTAAAATGCATATCCTTCAATAACATAATAAAGGGATGGTCGCCTGCTAAAAATAGGAGGTACAGGAAAAGATAAAGGAAAGCGAAGGGAGGGAATAAAGGGCGATAACATGATCATGAACCCAATTATGCTCAGCAAAAGCAAACCATTCCATGATCATGAACCCAATTATGCTCAGCAAAAGCAAACCATTCGTTCATCAATTTAATAATTGAAAGAGACGATAGTTCAGAATGACACGGGTGAACTTGCGTTGGATAGATAAACAAAACAGCACGACACAAATATATCGCCGCCAGATTATTCAACCCATGGCCAAAGCTGCACTGTAACCTATAACAATGGTACTAATTGATGCCACATGGCCAAAGTTGCAGAGTATAAATACTGCCAACTCAAGAACTTCACATTCCACGGAAGCAGAGTACTCAATTGCAAAACCAAATGCTATAGCACGCGCACGGCGCCCATACTACTATGGTACTATATTTCGAAATTCATCCTCAGAGCGTCTATGATAATCTACCTCACTTGATAAGTTGATATAATGCTAAAGCAACAGCTTTTTGGTTGAGGTGAAGAAATGCAAGGTTGGGAAGCAAACCAAAATGTATTGGAGATGAGTAGTACTCCCTCCGTCCCAAAATATAAGGCGCCCTCAAATTTGACCATGATTTTTTACTTATAATATGTCTATAAATTAGTATGAAGATATATAAAATTAAAGAATTTTACGAGACGAATCCAACGGTACCATTTATACATTCTCATTCCATATAATTTTGTCAATATTTATGGTCATAATCGAGGAGGAAAGACCGGCACAAAAATAACGCGTCTTATATTTTGAAACAGAGGGAGTAGTATTCAATCAACATTACGCAGTTTGACTGAAGAGATGTTGGTTGTATGCATTAATGACAGGATACAACTTAAGTGGTTGCAATAATAGTAACTGTTGACAGGGATGGTACTCCCTCCGTCCCAAATTACCCTGCGTTTTGGGTTTAGTCAAAGTTAAACTTTAAACTTTTTAACTAAGTATATAAGAAAAAATATCAATATTTATAATGTAAAATAAATATTATTTAAATCATCGTAAAGCATAGAATCATATTATATCCATTTCATATTATAGGTGTTAGTATTTTTCTCTATATGTTTGGTCAAAGTTTAAAAAGATTGACTTTCAGAATACCCAAAACGCAGGGTAATAAAAGACAGAGGGAGTACTAGACTACTACAACAACTTGAAATATAAACTACTGTAGATACCCTACGACCTAAGATGAACCAGACCACGTAAATAGTAAACTACTACTACTGCAACAGTTTCTGCTCGGGAGGCTGTAACACAAACACATGAAGAAATGTGATGCTGTCCTGCTGCGCAAGCTGTGCAGAACTGGGTATCGTGCCTAGCTGTTTGGTACCAAACCAGAAATATATGTCACGGCCCGCAGATCTGTCGGCCATTGCTCGCTTTAAAGGTGCACTAGAAAGCACGCCACCTCACAGGCACAATTCTGTGTTTGCCAGTGTTATGAGTGAACGCACGGTGGGGATGCAGGAGAGCTAAGCTAAATCTAATAGTTCTACTGGTGCGAAATTTAGCAGACGTATGCCTAAATGCATGTGCTACCAGGAATGAATCAATAGTATTAGCATTTAACACAGGAATGGAACGGTATCCTTCTCAAGAATACAACATTAGAACAGTCTGAACTTGTCACAATTGTGATATCTAAAACGGTAAGTTCAGAACAGTCGAAAGCAAAAGGAGGGGTATATAGAGTCAATAACTTTCAAGGGAATAATCTAAGTGAATGCAGCTCACTTACTAACCAAATAGATTAGTTATATATACTGATTGTACACTCCAAATATGGACCTACTGGAAAAGATATGAATTAAATAATTGAATACTGAGACTTCAACTGACTGCTCTATCGGTCCAAAAGAAAAGAGCAACAATCATTTGTCTGGCTTTTGCGCATGGCCTGCTAGGGCCCGAGAAAAGCATGATGTGGCCAAATCAAGTGAGACTATAATGCATTTCACAAGATTATAAATGATGGTATGCCAAAAGAGGGTACATGATGAAAAGAAAATGGAACTGGACTGAACATAGGGTAAAAATACCCTATTGCTTTTTACGAAGGAATTGGGCAGAGAAGCATAGTTTGTATTTATGTAGCCTTCAGACGGTCCTACCACTACCATAATTATCAGTTACCTCACTCTTATAATATTAGAAAAGGTATCGAGACTTGAGACAAATGAACTTGGCAAGTTATAAAATAAATTAGCTAGAGCAAGAGTAACATCTTCATTGAGTTGTTTGGTGGTCAGTTAACTAGAGGGTAAAGATTGACAGCCAGAACATGTTTTCATTCCTTATTTCCTTAGCACATCATGTCATATATGCTAACATTTTTGTTCCAGAATACTATTACTTGAACCTCTTACTCAGTGAAGATGTTACAGATTCATGCATCCTCCCCGTGCAGCACAAAGGAGTTTGCAACAATTTGCCTATGCAAATACAATACCAATTGATTCTGGAGTTTCCCAGTAAAGAAAGTACTTTCAGTTTTATCTCTTTTAACAATTAAGTGGCTAGCTAACTAAAATTGTTGGCCAACATCCTCAAGATAACCCATCATCTTTCACTTGAGCAAGTTAGAACTCAAACAAATGGGTGATAATACTTTGGTAACTGAAATGACAGGTTGATGTACTCACACACTCAAGAAATCGGCTCCCGACGCTTGAACTAGTACGACACATCCTCATTTCGTATCTTAACATAGGATATCTTAGTAACAACATGTATCTGTAATTCATAGGATGAAGGTGGGAACGAAGCAAGAGGTTGAGAAGATACACTGTTAACATCACTGAGTAGAAAATTTATCACGTACCCTAATTTTCTTTCAGTTCTATTTTTTCCATACAACTCAGTGTACTCCAATCCATAGTGCCATCAAACAGAATAACATTGTTTCCCTAGCACATCTGATCTTATCTAAAAACATGCTATTTAAAATATATGCTACAGCAATCCAAGACGGGATCAGTTTCACATGAAATCTGGGTGTACCTCATCATCCACCACTGCCTCGGTAGTGGGAGCACTTTCATCAAGTTCAGTCCAATGGAGCCCAGAGCCCTCTTGCCTTCTATCTTCAAAGAAGCTATCGTCCAAATACTTGCTGAACTTTGATCTTTGTGCTGCACAAGAAAATTATACGATCGTTTTAACTTTACTGTTTTGGTCATGACAAGTGTAAGAATGTATTAGGATTTTTATGTATTGCCTTCAGCAGTAGAGGTTGCAGAGCTGAGAGTTGAGCGAGTTGGTCCTTGTTCCATTCGCTGCATCTTGGACAAAGAGGGATTGATTGGAGGCTTGGGCCTTTTGCCGGTTGAACCCAATTGGGCTTTGGGAGGCCTCTTCAAGGAAGGAACTTTAAGTCTTTCCTGAGGTAACTCAGTTGTCACTTCAATTCCTATATACCATGTTAATAGCGGCAAGAGAATAATTAGGCAACTAACAATAGAAACAATTGCATTATGCATTGCAAATGTGGTCATTGCGTGGCCAGTCACCATTCAATGCTAATCAAATTTGAGGAGGATAAATAGAGAGTGAATTGCACTTTTCACTTCCTAATTCGACCACACCTACACAAAATACAATGGTTTAGTTTTCTTTGCGTATAAAACCACATGATATGTTGCCATCTACAACATTTTGTTTTGAACCACAGCCTGATCAGATTCGTGTCACCACAGACAGGGCCAGCCAGATATTACCTGATTACGTTGCATCTCCAGTCGGGCATAACATATAAGGCACATGTATGATCAGGTCGGACTCAAAAAATTGGAGCAAAGTGCAACACATAGTCGACTCACGTTATGTGCAAGCAGAACCAGACCCAACTATTTGGCACAAACGACATTGAACTAGATAGTTGAAAGTGCAATATGTACTAGATGAATAAACATGAACGAGACTATATTTAAGACCTAGAAGCATACTATGTACAGCCTCATTTTGAATACAAAATGCAGTGTAAAACCATCTGGTTCCAGCTCCAGGGCAAACAAAAACAAACAATCAAGCATTTAAATGCAAGTCATTGTGCAAGGAATTTGTGAAATGGTTATTCTAGTCCTGGCTTAGGTAATGTAGTATGACTTGCTCCAGTGACACCTAAATTCATAGCAATTCAGATTGGAGCCCTTCAGGACCTACATGTTACAAACTTTAGAAGATGAAGCGCACATTAGACATTATCCAAGCTTGCGAAGTGGGAGTAATACAAATGCTGCTATATCTTGTCAGGCATTAGATCAGACATGATTTAAGCATACCACAATCTAGAGAATCGGCAACGTCAAGGCCCCCATGGTGCTCCCCGGTGTCGTCCAGGTACTCGGACCAGTCCATCCTCCTCTTCTCCCTCGGAGGCTCGTCCTGTTGATCCCCGGCCGCCGGAAGATCCCAGTCCGCCTCGGGCACGGGCGCGGACGCGGGCGCGCCGCGGCCGCGTGCGAGGTTGGCCTCCTGGACGAATCGGCGGAGGTCGGCAGCGCGGTAGCCGCGGGCGTGCACGCGGAGCACGGACTGGCGCTGGTTGCACACCACGCAGACCCACTTGTTGCTGCTCTTCTTCTGCTGCTTCACCTGGCGTAGGCCGGATCAATCGTCAGACAAACAGGAGGGAATCGACAGGGAACAGTTTGGTTGAGGCGCGCACCTGCATCGTGGAGCACTGCACGCACTGCAGGGCGAGGAAGAGCGTCGCCATGGCGACTCAGGGTCTCAAATCTCGAGCGAACCGACAAGGATTTGGAATGTGGAGAGGGGGAAGAACAGGTTGGGGAATTTTTGCGTTTCTCCCGCTCTAATGGAGATTCTGTTTCGAATTATTTTTGTTGTCATTTTGCGTCGTCCCTTATGTCTTCTTATAATATGAGCCGTCGATGGAAGATCCAACGGCCTGGAGGGGTTCGGGGCTTCGGGTGAGCCCAGTCACGAGGACAAGGTACCGGAAGGCTCCAGCCGTCGACGACGTGCCGCCGTTTCCTCCACGTCCTCCCATGGCGACCACTCTCCCAGCCTCCGCTTCCGCCGCCGCCACCGCCACTCGCTTCTTCCAACAGACCCGATGCCACTTCCCTAAACCTCTACCGTGCTTGCTCCCTCGCGTTCCGCGACTCGCCGCTTCTCCGGCGTCGCCTGCTCTCCCGGAATGGCGGCGTCGCCGGCCAAGCCACGTCGCGGGAGGGCACCGTCCGCATCGTCGCTGTCGTCGGCGACGGGAGCATCAGCCCGCTGAAGGATACACCCTGGGAGGAAGTTATGCGCCATACGGTACGACCCCGCTCTGAAGTCTGAACCCATCTTCTGTTCTGAATCCGTCAGTTCCCCCTCGCCTTTTCCCGACGAAAAATAAATTTGGAAATCAAAGTGATTTTACTGATAAAATGTTCCTACTTATCATGTAGTGCTACATCATGATTTTGCATATCCGGTTACAGTTAGTACCATCTGTATCCGAATCTATATATCTGTTAACTATGAGGACACAACGTCAACTCCATTTTTGACACTGCTAATGTATGTATTCTCTTGCCTAAATTATTACTCCTGTATGCTTAACCACATTATGACTATGTAGCTGCCACAAGGACCCGTGGAGTGTTTGCTACTTTGCTTGCTTCCGTTTAATAAATTAAGTGCAGTGCATTTGTGCTTATGAGAAATTAACTGTGCTTCTCGCCAAAAGAAGTTAATTGTGCTGGCTATGACTAAATCTTTTACATATAAGATATGAATTTCTGTTACTCTGTTTTTCACTAGCTGTTGGCTGAATAAATCTTTCATATCTGGAATCTCAAAATATGAGTTAATATAATTGTTTTGCTTCATTTAGGCTGATAGGCTAAAGTGGGTTGACGAAGGATTTGAAATGCTCGTCTTCACAGACAAATCAATCGATCATGATGGTTTCAGGAAGAGTTGTCTCGCTGTGATTTGCTGGTCAATGTTGCAATAACGGGCCAGGAGTCCGTCCAGTGGCTCGTACATAACAGTAAGAACATTTCGAATGTACTTTGCTTTCAGTCATCTCCATCTTTAGTAAACAAGCTAGGGGCAGATATGTTCAGTATACTGGAGAACAAGACTTCTTCGGCAAACTAGCCAGTGTCGGAAAACCAAGTGGCGCAGAGGAATCAACTGAAGTCCTCAAAACCATATCCAATGCTTGGGAAAGGCACAACTCAGATGACATCAGATTTTGCCTACTCGTTGTGGTTAATGCGTACATAAGACCAGTTGATATGCTGCAAAATCTAAGGGCAAAGGGTCTATCTACCCTAAGCTGTATGATAACAAACTGTGGCCCTCAAATCCTGAATTGTCTGTTTGATCCCGACTGTAGGAAAGCCATTCAGTGTTTGAATTCTTGCTCTCCAACCGATCAAGTCTGCAACTACCGTTGTATTGCTTCTTACGAGAGTCCACATCTGGAGGCTTTTTCTCTATGTGTTTTGCAAAAGCACAACTGTCTTGAGCTAAATGCTGAGATCCCCAGTAAGCCTTCTGTAACCCCGCTATCCATGTTCAGAGAACAAAAGCTTAGCCATGAAGTTGCGGAAGACCTGTTTGTCGGTTGGCTGGACAGTATGGAATGGAGCTGGAGAGTTGTAGCCGGACAAAATCCAGCATATGATCAATTCCCATGCCAGTACCAATTATTCTACAGAGGGAAAGCTAAAGGTTCATTTTGGTACGAGCCAATTTTCCAAGTCAAAACCCTGGATGGGAAGCTGGTTTGGAGGCGCAGAAAGTACCGGGTGCGAAGAGCTAGCATCCCTGGTACATTTTATTTCAGTGTGCTAGATAATGGCGTGGTTTCAAAGGAGTTCTGGACAATTGTTGATGTTTCGGAGGATTTCAGCTGGGGTCTGTTCCATTATCATGGAGCTGCTCAGGCTGCTGGACAATCATACACTGGAGCAGTGCTTGTTACCCCTGATGGGTCTTATCCTGTTGGGGACAACCCAAGACTGGATTATGCTTTAGAGAAGTGTGGCATTAAGAATTGGGAGCTTTATATGGTCGATAACTGCTCCTGCATGGGTGCTCCTTTGGGAACTCCAGAAGGTTCCAAGCTGCATTACCAGATTGCTCCAGGAAATGAAGCTGGTATTATTCAGAGAATATGATGATATGCTCAAACAGCATGAAAAGATCAATTTTACTCATGCACCTCTACTTACAAAGATGTAAAAAATGACGGAAGGTGCCGCCGAATGGAGCTTATTTGTAATTGGTAGGTATATTTTCTTATTCTTGTGTCATATAACATCTCACTTTTTTTCCTGCCATCATTCGTGCCCAATTCTTAACAACTACTCCCTTGGTTCCAAATTATAAGATGTTTTGGATATTTCAATATGGGCTAGATATAGACTAAAATGAGCAAATCTGCACACTGAAACGTGTCTACATATATGTGATTTTGGAAAAAGCTAGAACATCTTATATTTCAGAACAGAGGAAGTAGATACAGAGCGTCCCACTCTTATCAAATAATACAGTTCAGTACAAGATTGTTCAGTAAAAACACTCTTGTGATCTTTTCTGCTTTCCTTCATCATGACAGGTTTTTATCTCATGCAATGATGAATGGACATGTTCATCACTTGTATAAATCATGGATGCTCCCACATAGCAGGACAGAGGCCTTGCTGTACAAGTCCCGCTGTCCCAAACAGTAACTTCTGGTCAAGTCTGCTGGTGTTCCGTTTCGGTTTCTGTACAGTTATCCTGGTGCAATAAACATTGCTCATAGAACTTGTATGTGATGGTAGATTATGACATTTGTTGTTGTGATGTTAATATGTTTGTTGATGAAAATCGTATTTAGCTGCTTGTTACAAACCTGTAATAAGCATACATAGCCATCATCTTGTAAATAACTAAATAGTTAATACATCTGTTATTGCGATGTTTAAGCATCTTGAAGTGTTCCCACTTATGGCAGCATCTTGTGGTTTTCACACAGTTCAGTTCGGTGTCACTATGCAGTTGTCTTCTTCTATCTTGGTCAAATAAGAGGTGCCTCAGACAAGTTAGAGCAAGCAAGTCTCCCACGTCTGGTTGACTTGCTTTCTACCACAATCCACAGGTTTCAAATTTGATGCTCTTCATGCTTTTAACCCATCTTTCCATCATCTACATGCTTCAGGTTTGATGCATTCCCTGGTTTTACCCCTCGATCTTTTTTCCCTTCTGCGCAAGTTGAAAACCATCTCGCCCCTGCGTAGTCTCTGGTTACTGCTGCATGAGTTTCTTACATCTGGTAGGAGTACAGTACAGTTTACACTTTACAGATCTGAATCCTAGTGGATAATGCAAAATTCCGTTTCGCCAAGGATCGTGTGACCACTTTGACTTTGGCTCTGACCTTCCATGGTGGTCGATCACCTATAAATTACTGCATCCAGATCCAGCCCTGCAACCTCAATTCGCAGCTGACAGTTGATAGCAGAGCACAAGAATGGCGGGACTGTACGAGAAACCGTCGGAGACGTACGCCAAGAAGCGGCCGCGGTACCCCAAGGAGTGGTTCTCCATGCTCGCCTCCCTCACCGCCGGCCACCACCGCGCCTGGGACGCCGGCTGCGGCAGCGGCCAAGCCTCCGTCAGCGTAAGCCTCCATTCTTTTATCTGAGCTCTGAATCGAGCGAGCATCTTAAAAGGGAAAACGATTAAGCCGTCGTGTCTCTCTTCCCTCTTCAGATCGCGGAGCACTACGAGAGCGTGGTGGCGACGGACGTGAGCGAGGGCCAGCTCCGCCACGCCATCGCGGACCCCAAGGTGCGGTACCTGCACACCCCGGTGGACCTCTCGGAGGACGAGCTGGTCGCCCTGGTCGGCGGCGAGGGCTCGCTGGACCTCGTCATCGTGGCGACCTCGATCCACTGGTTCGACGTCCCGCTCTTCTACGCCGTGGTGAACCGCGTCCTCAAGAAGCCCGGCGGCGTCCTCGCCGTGTGGGGGTACAACTACGACATCCACCCGTTCGGGGACAAGCTGCAGGGGACGCTGTACGCGGCCATGCGGCCGCACATGGACCCGAGGACGAGGCTGGCCATGGAGCGGTACCGCGAGCTGCCGTTCCCGTTCGAGCCCGTCGGGGTGGGCCGCGAGGGCGAGCCGGCCGACGTCGACATGGAGGTGGAGATGACGCTGGAGACCTGGCGGGTTTCTTGATGACCGGCTCCGTCGCGACGACGGCGAGGGAGAAAGGGGTGGATCTGGAGGCGCTGGTGAAGGATGTGATGAAGGAGGTGGAGGAGGAGTGGGGGGTTCAGCCGACGGTGCCTCGGAAGCTTGTGTTCAAGGCATTCATGATGGCTGGGAAGCCCAAGTGACAACTCAACTGAACTGCTGGCTGCGGTACCGGGTTTGTGTGTTTTTTTTTTGGGCTTGGAATCAGAATACGGAGTAATTAAAATTCCGAGAAGGCTCTTTAGACTAGCCATAGTGAGAGTATCATAGGTAGTATCATGCATGTCACGTTGGCAAAAATATGACGTGTCACTACAATTAATGATGAGAGAGGTGATGGTGATATCATAGGTAGATACCGTAACATAACGGATTCCAAAACAAGATGAGTGTGCATGCTAATAAATACACTGCTATATGATACCACATATATGTTACTATCCACTATGAAAGTAGTAACATAGACTAGTATCATATGCATGATACTAGTGTATGATACTTCCCAATATGGCTAGTCTTAATGCCTATGCCAATGCACCGTCTCATAGCATGCACATTGGGTATAATTGGTTCAATTCATTGTTTTTATGTGTTGTATCTGAATTTAATGATTTTGGCTCATGCATAAATATGATTGGGAGCATCTTCAACTGGAGTGGCCAAAGTCCGGCCCCAAACTGTCCGCGGACATGTCATTCCAGACGTGTGCGCGGACAGAGCCCGGACAACGCTCAAAAGTGTGTCCTTCCAATAATATCTCAAATTTTTGATCTCAAATACATGCGAGCAATACACTTCGATCATACGATTATTCGAATCAACATAAAACATAGTCTAGTCTTTGATAAAATTATTCATATTACATTTTTTATTAATAGTGCCTAATTCAAGTTCAGATTCACTGATTTCTAGTGAAGATCCACATATGACTCACGAGATTATTATGTAGTTGGACGTGCGCTTGTTGATCTCGATGTTGTCGATGCATCTCAAGAAGCTTGAGAACATTTTGCACATCTTGTTCCGGAAGGCGGACATGTTTTCGGACTTCTCAAAATCATTCAGGTATGCTGTCCCTTCTCCTTCGTCCTCCACAATCTAGACGAACGTGAGAGTTGCCGGACAACCCGACACGTTGGGCTGACTTTGGGGAGGCCGGTTGGGTGCACGTTTTGTGCCCAGGCCATGTTCGGACTGTTCGCCCGAACGTATAACGAGGATTTGTCCACTCCGGTTGGAGATGCTCTAACCACGTGCAAGAGTTGTATCTTAGCTAAATTACAACCTCGCTCGCTCTATTCATTAATTAATATGCCACCTTAGTAAAATACTTATTAAACCATGCTTATAAACTTGCACTGCCCTAGGCCTAATAGTCACTGTCGGGGGAAACTCTCTGTAACCGTCGACACTAATTAAATGTTCACGAGAATATTAAAGCGATTAGGTTAATCATGTAATCCTGAAAACCTCTCGTCGTCTGAAGTGGCGTCTCCCCCGGACACACGATGTGATCAAAGCCCTTAGGCGCATCCCGGGGGCATCATTGGGATGTCCCGTGCACACGCCCCTCCACGCTCGGTCACATTGTGAGGATTGGTGCCATCCTCGTACCCGGGGCCTTGTTGTCGGATTTTTTTACTGTAACTTGTTCATGACTATTCAAGTTTTACTTGGGTGTTATATCTTGATAACAAGGCCAAATTGAAGAGTCTATTCGCCAAATTTGTCGGGACATACGGAAAATAAGCATGCAGTTGATATCAAAATGGTGAGAAGCGATAACGGGACACGGTTAAAAAACACCTCAATTGAAGAATTCCTTGATGATGAAGGAATTATGATGAGTTCTCAATTGAAGATCCACATATGGTCCACGAGATCATTAAGTAGTTGGACGTGCGCTTGTTGATCTCGAAATTGTCGATGCATCTCAAGAAAGTTGAGAACATTTTGCACATCTTGTTCCAGAAGGCGGACATGTTCTACATACTTCTAAAAATCATTCGGGTGCGTTGCCCCTTCTCCTTCATCCTCCACAATCCAGACGGACATGAAATTCGCCGGACAACCCGGGACGATTGAGCTGACTCTGGGGAGGCCGGTTGGGGTGCACGTTTTGTGCTCGGGCTGTGTCCGAACTATCCGCCCGAACATATAGGGAGGATTTGGCCACTCCGGTCGGAGATGATATAACCACGTGCAAGAGTTGTATCTTAGCTAAATTACAAGCTCACTCCCTCTATTCATTGATTTATATGCCACCTCAGCAAAAGACTTACTAAACCGTGCTTAGAAATTTGCACTTCCATAGGCCTAATAGTCATTGTCGGGTGCAACTATATGTAACCATCGATACATATAAATCTTAGCGAGCATATGAAAGCGATCATGTTATTCATGTAATCCTAAAAACCTCTCATCGTCTGAAGTGGCGTCTCCCCCATACACACGATGTGATCAAAGCCTTTAGGCGCATCCTGGTAGCATCATTGGGATGTCACGTGCACACGCTCCTCCACCGGTCGCATCGTGAGGACGGTGCCATCCTCGTACGCGGGGCCTTGTTGTCGGATTTTTTTACTGTAATTTTCTCATGACTATTCAAGTTTTACTTGGGTGTTATATCTTGATAACATGGCCGAATTGAAGAGCCTGTTCACCAAATTTGTCGGGACATACATAAAATAAGCATGCAATTGAGATCAAAATGGTGAAAAGCGATAATGGGACACAGTTAAAAAAACCTCAATTGAAGAATTCCTTGATGATGAAGGAATCATCATGAGTTCTGGGTCGCCTACACACCTAAAAAATAAACCAGTTACGGAGAGGATTACTCACACAACAATATATATGGCATGAACTATGCTTCATGAGTACAAGACCTCAGATCACTTCTCGGCGCAAGCTGTGAACAACCGCTTGTCATGCAATCATCTATACCTCCACAGGCTTCTCAAAAATACATCTAATTAGCTTCTAACGGGTAAAAAGCCAAGATTATTTACTTATTTGTTTTACAAAGTTGCTGGTTTCACACGTGAGTAGAAGTGCATTTGTTTATTTGTGACTTTGAGAGATTGTTTACCAACTTGCAATATAGTTGTGCAATAAGATTTACGCTTACTCTAGATTGAGGAAGCCGTTGTGCTATCAAATTGACGAATTCTACTTGTAGGAGACTATTGCATAAAACTGGAGAGAGAGAGAGAGATGAAGCAGGCCTAGGATAGTGATGTTTTGTCAACGGATCATGGCAAGCCCAGCGACACGCGAGGTTGGCCCATGAAGTCGTTAGTTTTTTTTTTACTGAAATTAAGTCGTTAGGTGGCCAAATATCCCCAACAAGTAGTTCCAGTGCCACAAGTGTTTGGCCCATGAAAGAAAAAGAGGCATGAATCAGGCCCAGGATGGAGCTGTTTCGTCGACGGATCATGACAAGCCCAGTGACACAAGTGTTTGGCCCATGAAGTCGTTTTTTCTCACTGAAATGAAGTCCTTAGGTGACCAAATATCCCAACAAGTAGTTCCCGTAACAAAAAAATCTCAAGTAGTAGGGCTGGGCCCTAGAAACATGCGAACTCAGCCGAGTAATGGGTTCTCTGCGTATGGATTCTGTTGCTTGTTTACTGAGTAGTCACATGCAAAAGTCAGCTTTGAAGTTCTTGTGGACATGGAATGAAATTAACAGACACTTAACGAATAACGTTTCTTTCGACGGTCCGGAAGCCCTATCTTAGTGGTAGTGGTGGTCGGGTGCTTTCTGCTCCCACTTCACGGCCGGCAAAAGATGGCGTATGGCGAGCTCGATCGATCTTTGCACATCTCAGTACGCGTGTGTACTTAATTAGCCTTGCCTCAGCCCACTTCCAATAAGGAAAATCGCAACTTACCAAGACCACTGAAGTAGCACTCACCGTTTCGTCCATCTCGATCCCTCCCATCCATGTCGATCTCTCTCAGCGTCCTGCAACGTACCACCATCTGAATGAAGATAACATAATCTAGCCCGCGTCCTTGTCACCGGGAAGCTAGAGGGACAATTAGTTAGGGCGAGCGCGTCAGGAGATTGGATCGCATGGAGTCGCGTCAATCTGTTAGCGGCCTCGTATGGACAGCTCGACCACAACTGCATTCACAAGTGCAAAGCAGCCAATGTCAACATACCGAGCGCAATCCGCGAGGTCAGGATATTTGAGGAAAAATACCGAGTACTAGCTGTATAATTGCCCCATCCACGCAATAGACATGGTTTGTCTGATCCACGAAAAATACCGAGCGCATTTATTTGGTTGCATATGTAAACTGCGCGGAAACATTTTAATAGGGGATCCCTGCTGGAGTACAACACATAACATGGTTTGTCTGATCTCCTTCGAGAAAAGATAAAAATAAATGCTGTGGCATGATAGTTTTTTTTTTGAGAATACACCCTGGAAAGGTGTATCGAGATTACAGAGAGATGCCGAGAGGCATTACAACCCGTCCGAGAGGGTTTTCGACGCTGCAACAGAGGGGTGCCAGCTCCCTGCTCTAAAGCCTACTCTCCCACCTCTCCGGCAGGGGCCCTTCGAACCTGAACGCCTGCCCTCGCAATAACCCTGCACGTTTCCACGACTCCGCCTCCGCGCGGATCATCCGTTTGATCTCGAGTTGGGAGGGTCGCGCATTGTTGAAAACTATGTCGTTCCTATGCCGCCATATATAAGCACCAAAACACAAGGATGATGTGGCATGATAGTTGATTCTCCAATCAGCTGATTTAGTTGGATCCAGTTGTCCCTCACCGGCAAGTTAATTTATGCTACACTGGAAAGTACTAGTAGTATATATGTCTTCTGTATGAATATTGTAATCCAAGAAACAGATATTCTCCTCGGACCATAGACGACAAAAACGAAACTGGTGATGATAACAGATAGTACCATGATGACCATCGTGTTTCGTTCTCAAACAGAAGAGGAGACCATTCCGTTCTCGCACTGCGTACAACTTGGTTACCAGATTCTATCGCAGAGTACTGAACTTCACATATTTTAGTCTCTGCTTGATGGAAAGAAAGCGACATTCCCCTGCTAACACAACACTAACGATGTTTTAAACTAGTTTCTTGTAGTACTTCCCATGAATTTCGTACCAGTGGAGTATTGTGTTTCAGAAAGTAGTCAACGTAGATCACTAGCTAGGCCTAATACCAACAAAAAGGTAGGGATAATCTTTTCAAGACATGAATCATTGCCCTGTCGTAGGATCGAGAAACTGTTAATACCAACAAAAAGCTAGGGATAATCTTTTCAAGACATGAATCATTGCCCTGTCGTAGGATCGAGAAACTGTTAATACCAACAAAAAGGTAGGGATAATCTTTTCAAGACATGAATCATTGCCCTGTCGTAGGATCGAGAAACTGTTCGAGAGAACTGCCGTTGTATACAAATGCCAACTCGTAGTTGTTGGAAGAATACTAGTACGAAGTCTTGGATACAGCTACCCCAACCCATTGGTTACGTGGCAAATAAAATAACAACTCATCGATTCGGAAACCACAAATGGAGGCTGAGCCTTTATTTTGAACAATTCGAAAATCATATTCGAAGTTTCAAAAAATGAAACAAATTCTGGATGTAGACTATGTTCTAAACAACATACAAAATCTAAAACAAAAATATTTCATATTCTAGACTACACAGAAATAACAAAATCTAACATATTTAAAAGAGTTGAAATTTTGCATTGTTCATTACTTTCACCGACCGAGCGCTGCCACCGAGCACAATCCGCGCGGGCCGGCGACGCGATCGACAAACAGCGCGCGATGGGTGCACCGGCTGCCGTCCCTGTAGACTGTAGAGGCGTCCAATGTCTATAGCTCCACGCACGTTCGGAACGGGAAAAAAAAAGAGACCGTCGCCGCCTCGCCGACCGGTCGCTGGGCACAGGGTGTGTCGAGATCGCTGACAGAGAGGCCACCAGCCGGCCCAGCGCAGCGTGTCCACTGGCCCAGGTCACGCGTCGCCATCCAACCAGTCCCCATAGCCGCAGATGGATAAAATCTACTACTACCTCCGATCCATATTAGTGGGCACAACTTTGTCTAGATACACATGTATCTAGTCTAAATACTTAACTAGATATACATATGAATTTAGACAAAGGTATGCCCACTAATATGGATCGGAGGGAGTACCAGAGAGCAGTGTGCATGCGAGATGCGGAGCCGAAGCAAAGACAGGCATGTAGTGGTGCCTGCCTGCCTGCCCTCGAATGAAGAAGAGACAACCATCACATGTGATCGCAGCTGTTTTCTGCCATTCGAAAAAAAAAGTAAAATACATATGCGCGCGTGAGCTGAGCGACGACGAACTCCTCATTCCCACGCACCACGTAGAGTGTCTCATCTCATCTCACTTGAAAAATACTGATCCACGCAATATACAAATGCTGACCACGAGGTCAGGATATTTGAGAAAAAATATGAGTGCTAGCTGTAGGGCGTCATTGTACACGAAATCCGTCCGTGAAAGCTGTAGCTAGGTCCCGATGTTATTATGTGCTTTGGCATGCACGGCGCGCCTTTTAGCACAGCTCTTGGTCAGCATCGACGACGGGCTGCTACGAAACAAGAGCTAGATTTCAGATAAGCGGTGGTCGATTAATAGTGCAATCGTAGGTCAGCGGGTTCCCAATAATGCAGCTATATATGCTTTCATATTGCAACGGCACTATATATGTGGACGGAGATCCATGATCCGGTGCCACGCGCGCCTACTGAAATTTGACGCGTATTTTTTTTTGAAAGCCTACGTATATTCAACAAGATATGACGTACAGAGTACAAAGTACACGAACGAAAAACAGCACACCATACGTAGGGGATACAGAGCCAGAGCAGATCGCAGCAGCTCCACCGGCGTCGAGGACGAAGGCCGCCGTCCCCCTTCTCACCGCGCACCGAGAGCACCTTTCTTGTTGAAGACCGCCACAAAGCTCGTCCGCCGCGCAGCGGCTGAGCTTAAGCCGATGAACGGGCACGGCGAGTGCCCCCTCTCTCCAGCTTCTCCACCTTGCAGCAGTTGCCTTCGACGTCGACGCAGAGAAGAACCACCGAGCTCGCCCAGCTCTGAGTTCCAGGCGCCAGATCCGCCGCCAGCACGGATCTGACGAGAAACCGAAGGACTCGAGCACCACGCCGGGCCTCGAGCCCCCGCAAGTCGAGGACGACGACGGCGAGCCCCCAGGAGCTTCACCGCCGGAGGAGGCCGCCCCGACACCAAACCGCCCGCCACCAGCTCCACCTCCTCCAAGGCGCCGCCGGTGGGATCCCCACCCTACCCTACCGTATATACAAGCCGGAGCCGGGGATCCCCACCCTCCCGCCGCCGGAGCGGCCGACGGAGGAGGAGAATCCCGCGGCTCAGCGGCGAGCACAGCTGATCGACGGAGTTCGCCCAAAAATTGCCTCTCTCCTCCTGCACAGTGACGGGGAGGGGATAAGGATTTGGTTGCATATATAAACTGCGCATTAACCAAAGTGATGGTCATAAAAAAAAGTATAGACTTACTAAGTGGAACATCATCTGTAGGCCAAAAGAACAGGGAGGGCTCGGTGTTGAAGTTTTAGAAGCAAAAAACAAAAGCCTATTATGAAAATGGTTCTCCAAAATCCTAACAGAGGATGGGGTTTGGAATGAAATGATTCGTTATAAGTACTTGCAATCTAAATCACTTTCTCAAGTGAAAGTGCAGCCTCTTGACTCTACCTTTTGGAAGGGACTAATGAAAGTTAAAAACGAGTTCTTTGAACGAGGTTCTTTCACTGTAGGTAATGGGGAAAGTACCCGATTTTGGGAGGATACTTGGCTAGGGGACAAGCCCCTTTCTCGTCAATATCCGACCTTGTATAACACTGTTCAAAGAAAGGAGGTTTCGGTAGCTTCGGTGCTATCTCAGGCACCGAATTTAGTGTTTAGAAGAAATTTAACGGGGGAGAGGTGGAACCGATGGCTGCATCTAGTTAGCAGACTAATGGAGGTGCAACTTTCTGACTCTTCAGATGTTTTCAAATGGGGTTAAGTACCTCTGGAAAATTTACGGTCAAATCTTTATATCTAGATTACTTAAGTGGTCACGCTACATATCTTCGTAAATCTATTTGAAAAATGAAAGTACCACTGAAAATAAAGATTTTTATGTGGTTCTTGCATCGGAGAGTCATTCTCACAAAGGATAACATGCTGAAACGTAATTGAAATGGATGTAAAACATGTTTCTTTTGTGATCAAGATGAAACAATTCAACATTTATTTATAGCCTGTCCTTTGGCTAAGATGGTATGGCGTATTGTCTTTATGGCCTTCAATATTACACCCCCAACGAGTATCTCTAACTTATTTGGTAGTTGGCTAAGAGGGGTTGACAAACAAGAGAAAGCACAAATCTGAGTGGGTTCTTGTGCTTTAATCTGGGCCATTTGGAATATAGTGCAATAACATTATTTTTAACAATGCAAGCCCTTACTCTTTCATGCAGGTAATTCCGATGGCTATTCATTTGATTCGTATGTGGTCCTACCTACAAACAATGGACAAGCGGGCCGTTGTGGATATTGGGGGCAACCGGCTCCTTTCGGTGGCACGGGACTTATACACCCTGTGCAGCTGGCGTTTTGATCTTAGGATAACATGTTGATGATTAGTCATGCTATGTTACCTTGTCTTTTTAGATGGTTGATTCATGTATCGACCCTTTGTGACTCATGATGTAATCTCGTGTAAGACTTGAACTCCAATAAATTTAATAAATGCCGTATGCATCAATCGATTCAGAGGCTAGGGCATGGCCTCCTTTTCTTAAAAAAAACTACACCGAAACATTTTAGTAGAGGATCCCTAGTACTCATGATGGCATGAACATGGTTTGTCTCTCCTTCCAGAAGAGGGAAAATAAAGAGATGTTTTATGATACATCATATTCGTACTACACATTATAGTGTGTAGTATATAGCCGATCCAACGGTTACAAATTAATGTGCCAGTTATCCGGTAAAGGACAAATAGGTAATTTCTATGAATGTTAAATAGTCCTCGCAAGGTGGACGAGGAATTAACCGCCCGTCGGCCGAGGTCGCCGGCCCAGATCCTCGTGCACATGTGTGCCACGCATGCCCTTGGCTCATGTTGCCCTTGCCGGAGACATGCATGTTGGATGCTTCGTTCAGATGTGGCTATGCAGAGGTGGGGAAAATGTTGGGAGCAGCGTCTGGGTTGGATCGTCTATGACCGGGTTGTTACGACGAAGCTGCCAGCCACATCTGAACCAACAACCGGCAGTCTTATTCGTCTCATCCCATATGATTAACCTCTCACCAGCTATCTTTATGAATCATTCCTTGGTAATGAAATTTACAGCCGTTTCTATCTGTGGTCATACAAGCCAAACTGTTCACCTGCTTTTCTATATGTGGTCATCACTTATAAGAACTGCATGTAGCCTTCTCTGTCACCTTGTGGGGAAGTGACGGAAGAGACCACACCATGTAGAATGTCATCAAAACAAAGCTCCGGGCCCATATGGTTTTCCAGCTGAATTCTATCAAAAATGTTGGGCCATTGTGAAAAATGATTTAATGGATATGTTTCACGCTTTTCACAAGGGAGAGCTTCCGTTATTTCATTTGAACTTTGGGAATGTGATTCTTCTTCCAAAAAAAGAAGATGCAATGAAAATTTAGCATTATCGCCCTATTTGTCTCCTTAATGTGAGTTTTAAAATATTTACAAAAGTGGCTACCAATAGGATTTGAAAAGTGGCACATTCTGTTGTTAGCCCAACACAAACGGCCTTTATGCCAGGGAGACATATTTTGAAGGGAGTTGTGGTTCTTCACGAGACCATCCATGAGCTTCATAGGAAGAAAATGGATGGGGTCCTTCTAAAAATTGATTTTGAAAAAAGCGTATGATAAGGTTAACTGGTCCTTTCTTTTACAAGCTTTACGAATGAAAGGCTTTGATCCTAAGTGGTGCGAATGGATAAAAGATTTCATTAGTCGGGGAAGTATGGGTATTCGAGTTAACGATGACATAGGACATAATTTCCAAACTTTGAAGGGGCTGAGACAAGGGGATCCTCTTTCATCTATTCTTTTTAACATAGTGGCGGATATGTTGGCCATTCTGATTAACCGTGCTAAATAGGAGGTCAAGTGGGGGGGGGGGGTCTTATACCTCATCTAGTTGAGGGAGGAGTCTCCATTTTGCAATACGCAGATGATACGATCATCTTCTTGGAACATGATTTCGACAAAGCTCTGAATATGAAACTTATTTTGTATCTGTTTGAACAAATGTCGGGCCTTAAGATAAATTTTCATAAAAGTGAACTTTTCTGCTGTGGACAAGCTAAAGTAGTTGAGGATAAATATAAGCAGCTTTTTGGGTGTGAATCCGGGTCCTTACCTTTTAAGTATCTTGGCATACCAATTCACTTCAGAAAGTTAAAGAATGGTGAATGGAAACCTATTGAAGATCATTTTGAGAGAAAGCTGAGTAGTTGGGTCGGAAAATTACTCTCCTATGTGGACATGCTCATTTTAATAAACTCGGTGTTAACAAGCCTCCCAATGTTCATGTTATCTTTTGTGGAGGTTCCAAAAGGGGTCCGAAAGAGATTAGATTTCTACAGATTGAGATTCTTTTGGCAGAGTGATGGCCATTAAAAGAAATACAGATTAACTAAGTGGAATTTGATATTTAGGCCTAAGGATCAAGGGGTTAGGAACTGAAGTACAAGATATAAAGAATAAATGCCTGTTAAGTAAGTGGTTGGTTAAACTTTTAAATGAATAAGGGGTTTGGCAGGAGTTGTGATGACGTGGAACGCACGTTCGCTGGGAAACCCCAAGAGGAAGGTATGATGTAGTCAGCAGCAAAGTTTTCCCTTGATTACAAAACCAAGGTTGTCAGATCCAGTAGGAATTGGAAGAGCTTCAGAAAGGTGTCAGCGGCACCGTTACCCGATCACTGACGTGGACCTGCACACACACAATCAAAGTTTTGCCCCAACGAAACAGGAAGGTTGTCAATCTCCCCGGCTTGCTGAATACAAATGATTAAATATGGTGTAGAATATGATGATGAACACAAAAGTAGCAGCAGGAAGTAACGTAGAGTGTGGTGAAAACGGTGTTTGTATCAGTGTGGAATAAAGGACCGGGGTCCCAGTTCACTAGTGGTGTCTCTCCATAAGACAAATAAACATACATGTTGGGTGAACGAATTACAGCTGGCAATTGACAAATTGCAAACGCATGACAATGCAATATATGACAAGCACATGTTCATTGTTATATCTATTGGGCATTACAACAATATACATAGACCGCTTACTAGCTGCATCTATGACTCATAATCCACTCACAAGATAGCTTCCGGGTCTCCCATGAGTATTAAGTTGCAAGCAACAGATTATAGCATTAAGCAAAGTGTGTAATGTAAACAAACGCATTAGACTTAACAGCAGTACCCTTAAGCTAAGCATCGGTTATTTTATCCCTAGTGGCAACAGCACATCTACAGCCTTAGTTGTTTCTGTCTATCAAGCCCAGGCTTCTAGAGGCATGAACCCACTATCTAGCATAAATACCCTCTCTTGAAGTCATTAGCATCTACTTGGCCAAAGCATCTACTAACAACGGAGAGCATGCAGGAACATAGATAAAACATAATATAGATAGATGAACAAACTTGATCATAACTTCACAATTCATCGGATCCCAGCAAACACAACATGTAGCATTACATAAAGATGATCTTGATCATGTTAGGCAGCTCACAAGATCTAAACATGATAGCACAAGGTGGAGAGACTACCAACTAGCTACTGCTATGGACCCGTAGTCCCGTGGAGAACTACTCACGCATCACTCCGGAGGCAGGCATGGTGATGTAGAGCCCTCCGGTGATGATTTCCCCTCCGGCAAGGTGCCGGGAAGAACTGCAGAAACCCTCCCGAACTAGGGTTGAAGACGACGGCGGCCTCGGAACTTTTCGTGGATTTTTGCTCGGGTATCTAGGGTTTCCCGATTAGATGCAATTTATAGGCGAAAGGGCGCGTCGGTGGCCAGCCGAGGTGGGGCGGCGGCCTAGGTGCGCGGCCCCACCCTGGCCCGCTGGGCCCGCCGGCCTCCTGGTGTGGCCCCGGCTCCGTCCTCCTGGCTGCTGCTCCGTCTCGGTCCAGAAATAAATCAGTTAAATTGGCGTCCGATTCCGAGAATATTTCCAGAATAGATTTTCTGAAACAAAAAGACAGCAGAAAACAGGAACTGGCACTGTGGCATCTTGTTAATAGGTTAGTCCCAGAAAATGCATAAAAATGATATAAAGTGTAAGATAAACATGTGGTAATCAATATATAATAGGCATGGAACATCAAAAATTATAGATACGTTTTGGACGTATCAAGCATCCCCAAGCTTAGTTCCTACTCGTCCTCGAGTAGGTAAACGATAACACAAAGATAATTTTTGAGGTGACATGCTACCAACATAATCTTGATCATATAGTAATGTAAAGCATGTGAGCTGAGATCAAATCATTCAAAGCAAAAGTCTATGTTTGATATTAAACACATAGATGAATAAAGCAAGACAATTAAACAAGTAAAAACCTTTCATGGAAGATGCTATAAAGACATGAAACCGTACAAAGTTCATTATAGATGTTTTAAGCATTCAGTATAGAAGTTATCCTTCTACTCAAGCATCCAGCAATCTTTCACAAACATAGAAAGGATCCAGTCAAGCAAAAGTATCACAAACGTAATGAATTCACTGGTTAGAAGTTTTACTCAACCGGTGAGCGTAAGCATTTGGTATTGGCACCAGGATGTTATGGCAAAGAGAATAATAATGGGGGTTTGGAAGGCCAATGGAAGAAAGGCTCACAAAGCTATAAATGATCATTAGACAAGAGGAAGTCTTATAATCGAAGCTATGCAAGGAGTAGTGATTGCCATGCAACGGATGCACATAGAGCTATAAGTGTATGAAAGCTCTCCAATGGAACTAGTGGGGGTGCATCCAACTTGGTTGCTCATGAAGACCTAGAGCACTTTTGAGGAGGCTCATCATTGGAATATACAACCCAAGTTCTATAACGTAAATTCCCCACATAGTTATACTAATGAAACATGAGAACTCTCTCATATGAAGCATAGGTGCTACTAGCACAAATGATGACTATAAAACTGGTGCTAAACATGAGCACAAGTGTGGATAAAGGATAGTAATGTTGCCCCCTCTCTTTATTTTTTTTGTTTCTCTTTTCAATGGCCTCCGTGGCTTTTTCACTTTTCTCTCCCTCACTGTAGGGGCAACACTCTAATATGACAACACACTTTTTGGTACAAATAACTCATAATGAACAAAACATGATGTATAAAACTGTATGCCTCTGCCAGTGTAGCAGGATGTGCAATGATCTAGCGTAACATGGGTAAAACCACACATCAGCTGTATAGAATCATGCAAAGCAATATATAACAATGATGAATGACAACAAGTCATGTAATGTAAGGTGGAAGTTGCATGGCAATATATCTCGGAACAGCTATGGAAATGCTGTGATAGGTAGTTATGGTGGCTGTTTTGAGGAAGATGTTTGGCTTATGTGTAGGAGAACAAGATGAAGTTCTCCCACGGGGTTGGATGTACTGGCGAAGTATGCACAACTCTCAATGTGAGCAGAAGGCAATGCACACACCGAAGAGGCTAGCAAAATATGGATGGTGGAAGTGCCAAAAACCGTAGCTCAACATTAGTCAAAAAGAACTCACAAGTTTATTGCAAACAACTAGCAGGTTCAACATTAAGAGCATGATTAAATTTACCCCAAGGAGGGCCGTTCACGGAGGCACAAGTACCCCGCTAGATCCCTCGACCTTAGCACGCAACTATGTTGTTTCCAAAAACCTTCAGACATGAGAAGCTATCAAGTCCAACTACACCTTCAGCAATTTTAAGAGTTTGTAGTACGGTACAAGCTTTAATAACACAACCACTAATCAGATTTTAGCTTTAATTAACCAGCAAGCATTTAACATCTAATTTCTTAATATCTCAAAACATTTGCAAGGAATCAAGTTATCAAAGTTCAATGATCTACAAGACTATGCAAGTTTTTCCATTATACAACTACCACACACTTTAGCATTTTCTGTTCCAACCAGACGCCAATTATACAACTCTCCAAACAAATATAAGTGAAGCAAGAGAGTACTTTCTATAAAAGAACTAATAGCTCTGAACAAGAGATACATGAAAAACAAGAGCTAATAGCATAGCAGTGCTAAACAAGAATACTCAACAAGTATAAGTGAAGAACATGAGTATTCTAAGCAAAAGCGGAGCGTGTCTCTCTCCCAAACAAGAGTGCTAGGATCCAACTAAGTTATGATCAGAAAACAAAACAAAAACAAAAGAAAATAAAACACACAGACGCTCCAAGAACAGCACACAATATGTGAAGCAATAAAAATATAGTCTCACTAGAGGTGACCTGATAATTTGTTGATGAAGAAGGGGATGCCTTGGGCATCCCCAAGCTTAGACGCTTGAGTCTTCTTGATATATGCTGGGGAGATCCAAGGGAGCCTCCCCAAGCTTAAGCTTTTCTCTCTTCTTGATCTTCTTATATCATCCTCCTCTCCTAATACTTGAAAACTTCCTTCACACAAAGATAACTCGCAAACTTCATTAGAGGGGTTAGTGCATCAAAACATAAACTCACTTGGTTCTGTAAAAACACATTGCATACTTTAGTTCAAACATTAGCTACTGTTACTAAGCAAGATCGTGATCTCCCCCGAAGAACGTGAATCTATACTTGCAAAAGAGACAATGCAAAACAAAGACATAATCTGTCAAAACCAGAACAGTCCGTAAAGACGAATTTTTTCGAGGCACTTCCGATGCTCAAATCAGAAAACGGTTAACTAACGAAAGATAGGTAATAAGTTCAGGCTTCTGCTAAAAAATTACAGATTAAAATAGTAATCCGTGATTTTTCACGAATTTTTACCGTGAGGTACAGAAATCTGTTTCTGGACAGCAAATAAAACTTTACCACCCTCTTGCATTAGAGGCTTTTCTTGGCACAACAAAAACGAAAATAAAAGATACAAAGGAGTTGTTACAGAAGTAAACAACCTCCTTGACTAATAAAAACTGAAAACAAAAGATAATGGGTTGCCTCCCAAAAGCGCTTTCTTTAATGCCTTTTAGCTAGGCTAGAAGATTTTAATGATGCTCTCATAAGAATAAGAGTTGAAAAACAAAAGAGAGCATCAAGAGGCAAATATCAAAAACATTTAAGTCTAACCCACTTCCTATGCAAAGGAATCTTGTAATAAAATAAATTATTGAAGCATAAAGCAACTAGCATAGGAAGATGAAACAAATGCAAGTTCAAAACTTTCAACATAAAGAGAGGTGTTTTAGTGACTTGAAAACTTTTATAACCATATTTTCCTCTCTCATAATAACTTTCAGTAGCATCATGAACAAACTCAACAATATAACTATCACATAAAGCATGCTTTTCATGATCTACAAACACATAGTTTTTATTAAGCTCAAAAACTGGGGTCATTAAACCCACTTTTGACAATAGTAGTATAATTTATATCATCAGTCAACATAGGACCATCATCAAGAGCATTATCATATATAAGAGTAGGGACCACATTTTTACTTCCTGTTATTTCTTCTTTTTCTTGAGTCAAGGATGTTGTTATTTCAAATTTATCAAAGAAGATATTTCAATAGAATCATAACATTCAACAATATAGCATTCTTCCTCCTTAGGTAGGCATGGAGGGTAATCATATAATGTAAGAGTTAAAGAGTTACTATCATTAGAAGGTAGATCCTCCTTTTGTTCATCACTCCTTCCTCTTTTTCATCCAATGAGCTTTCAGTTTCAGCAATTTCTTCTTCCACAGGTTCCTGCAAGGCATTAGTTTCATCTTTTGGAGGACACAACCTCTTTAGATGTTCAGTAATATAAGAATTTTATCCTTGTAGGTATCATAACAATATTTAAGTATAGCAAGACTTTCAGATTTATAAGGGGCATCAATTTTATGCTCAAGAAAAGAACTAATTTCAAGGGCACCCTTAAAAACAATAAATTCTTCAATTCTTTCTACCTCATATGCACTATAGTAACCTTTAACATAAGAAGCTAAGGTTTCATTAACATTACAAGTACATTGGAAAGAAAAGTGTTTAGACTTCCTATGACACTCAGATTCATCAAAGCAGAAAGATTTGTCAAATATAGAGCATAAATCTATAGCATACGTCTCCAGTTGACTTATTACTTTCCATAAGTACCCCCCTTTTTGTGACAAGCGGTAATTCACATAATATTTTTTTCATCCTCCGTGGACCCACCTTGCCAACAAGATTTTGTTTCAAAGAGATAAGCCATTGATAGCAAGTAAACAACTAGACATAATAACAAACCGAAATAAACTAGATGTGAATTTTTTTTTTTGTGGTTTTTGATTTTTAAAGCAAACAAAAATAAACTAAGCAAGACAAAAACAAAGTAAAGAGAATGGTGGTGTGTAACTCCCCTTGCTGTAGCTTCCAATTCCCGGCAACGGCGCCAGAAAAAGTTGCTTGATGACGTGGAACGCACGTTCGCTGGGAAACCCCAAGAGGAAGGTATGATGTAGTCAGCAGCAAAGTTTTCCCTTGATTACAAAACCAAGGTTGTCAGATCCAGTAGGAATTGGAAGAGCTTCAGAAAGGTGTCAGCGCGCCGTTACCCGATCACTGACGTGGACCTGCACACACACAATCAAAGTACTTTGCCCCAACGAAACAGGAAGGTTGTCAATCTCCCCGGCTTGCTGAATACAAAGGATTAAACGTATGTGTAGAATATGATGATGAACACAAAAGTAGCAGCAGGAAGTAACGTAGAGCGTGGTGAAAACGGTGTTTGTATCAGTGTGGAATAAAGGACCGGGGTCCACAGTTCACTAGTGGTGTCTCTCCATAAGACAAATAAACATACATGTTGGGTGAACGAATTACAGCTGGGCAATTGACAAATTGCAAACGCATGACAATGCAATATATGACAAGCACATGTTCATTGTTATATCTATTGGGCATTACAACAATATACATAGACCGCTTACTAGCTGCATATGACTCATAATCCACTCACAAGATAGCTTCCGGGTCTCCCATGAGTATTAAGTTGCAAGCAACAGATTATAGCATTAAGCAAAGTGTGTAATGTAAACAAATGCATTAGACTTAACAGCAGTACCCTTAAGCTAAGCATCGGTTATTTTATCCCTAGTGGCAACAGCACATCTACAACCTTAGTTGTTTCTGTCTATCAGCCCAGGCTTCTAGAGGCATGAACCCACTATCTAGCATAAATACCCTCTCTTGAAGTCATTAGCATCTACTTGGCCAAAGCATCTACTAACAACGGAGAGCATGCAGGAACATAGATAAAACATAATATAGATAGATGAACAAACTTGATCATAACTTCACAATTCATCGGATCCCAGCAAACACAACATGTAGCATTACATAAAGATGATCTTGATCATGTTAGGCAGCTCACAAGATCTAAACATGATAGCACAAGGTGGAGAGACTACCAACTAGCTACTGCTATGGACCCGTAGTCCCGTGGAGAACTACTCACGCATCACTCCGGAGGCAGGCATGGTGATGTAGAGCCCTCCGGTGATGATTTCCCCTCCGGCAAGGTGTCGGGAAGAACTGCAGAAACCCTCCTGAACTAGGGTTGAAGACGACGGCGGCCTCGGAACTTTTCGTGGATTTTTGCTGGGTATTAGGGTTTCCCGATTAGATGCAATTTATAGGCGAAAGGGCGGCGTCGGTGGCAGCCGAGGTGGGGTGGCGGCCTAGGTGCGCGGCCCCACCCTGGGCCGCGCCGTGGGCCCGGCAGCCTGCCTGGTGTGGCCCCCGGCTCCGTCCTCCTGGCTGCTGCTCCGTCTCGGTCAGAAATAAATCAGTTAAATTGGCGTATGATTCCGAGAATATTTCCAGAATAGATTTTCTGAAACAAAAAGACAACAGAAAACAGGAACTCGCACTGTGGCATCTTGTTAATAGGTTAGTCCCAGAAAATGCATAAAAATGATATAAAGTGTAAGATAAACATGTGGTAATCAATATATAATAGGCATGGAACATAAAAAATCATAGATACGTTTTGGACGTATCAGTTGCTTCAAAATAAATATCTTCACTCCAAAACATTAGCCCAAGTCACAGCACAACCCTTTGTCTCACCTTTTTGGAAGGGGCTTATGAAGGTAAAAGATGATTTCTTCAATAGAGGTGCTTTCGTTGTGGGGAATGGATTAAACACACGGTTTTGGGAGGATGTTTGGCTAGGAGATCATACTCTTGCGCAACAATATCCCACGCTGTATAACATTGCTAATCGGAAACAAGTTTCGGTAGGAACATATTTAGCTCAACCTCTGAATATAACTTTTCGTAGGGCGCTCACAGGAAATAAATGGGACAACAGGCTACACTTGGTTGAATGGTTGATGCAGGTTAATCTCTCGGATGAACAAGACGTCTTTGTGTGGAGATTAACTAGCTCTGGATTATTTACAGTAAAATCTGTGTATTTCGATCTCTTGAATGGTCAAACTAGATTCCTAAGGAAATATATTTGGAAGATTAAAGTGCCACTGAAAATCAAGATCTTCATGTGGTTTCTTTACTGTAAAGTGATCTTAACAAAAGATAATCTTGCGAAAAGGAGTTGGAATGGAAATAAATGGTGTTGCTTCTGTGATAAAGATGAATCTATACAACACCTTTTCTTTGAATGTCCACTAGCTAAAATAGTTTGGAGGGTGGTACATATGTCTTTTAGTCTAGCCCCACCGAAACATATATCAAACTTGTTTGGGAACTGGCTAAAAGGGATTGCTAAGAAAGACTTAAAACAAATTAGGGTGGGAGTGTGTGCTGTCATGTGGGCGATTTGGAATGTGCGTAATGATTTTGTTTTTAACAAGCCGAAAAAACCATCCTTTTTGCAGGTTATTCCGGTGATTACTCATTGGATATGTATGTGGTCCTATCTCCAACCAGAGGAACAGCGACATGCAATGGATTCTGGGTGCAACACGTTGGAGACGGTCGCTAAGGATTTTTACAACCGATCAGGCTGGCGTTTTGATAATAGGATTTCGATATGAGGAATATTTTTTGTCTTGATTTATTTTGGTGGTTGATACTTGTTTCGACCTTGTGTGATCCATGAACTGTAACTTGTGCAAATCTTTAATAATTTAATAAAGCAGCCATATGCATCATTTTTATGTAGAGGATGGGTAGGCCCCTTTTCGGAAAAAATGTAGAATGTCATTAGCCCAATGGCCGCCATCATCCGAGCGACCGGAGAACGGAACCGGGAAAAGACAGACGGGCCGGCGGGAAAGGAGAGGATTTGGTCACAGAGGAGGATGGGGATAACCTCAGGGAGCTTCACCTCACAATAAGCGGAGGAGTAGGATCCTGCTGATGGCGGCTCTCGCGACCTACCTCCGGTTGTCACCTGGACGCGCATGTGGTGATGCGGCAGCACGCCTCCGTGCAGGGGTGCAACCACATGCATACTAGGGCCAGGGTAGGGCGACGAGGCAATGAGATCTGGCGACGGCCGAAACACCATCTCGTTTTCGAGGAACCTTGCTGCGGGACTTTTAACAGTAGTGAACTGCCCAATGCACCCCGCAGGCTGAGATATACTATGAAAAAATTGGAGTAGTATTTCTAATCTAGACCATCACTACAGGAATGAGCCTATACGCCGACGGCTAGAAGCCGTCGGCATAGGTCCTTAAACCGTCGGCACATGATACGCCGACGGCAGCCCTCGGCTCAGACCGTTTGGCCGTCGGTGTACGGTAGCGCCGAGGGCCGGGCCATTGGCGTACAAACTGTCGGCATATTTTTTTCAATAAATTTTCAAAAAAATTGAACTTTTTTTGAACATTTTTATCAAATTTTTTTGAACTTTTTATATATTTTTTATTTCTATTTCGAAATTTCTCACTTAGCCACATACTTAATCTCTGATTGCACCCTTAATTTTAGGTCAAAGTACTTACCCTAGTCAAACTTCCCATTCGGTCATCCATCTTCAAATTGCTCCAGCCAAACACGTTTAACTTTTGAGTTCCTTCCATAATAGCTTCCAAATGAGAAGTTAGAACTTACTGATAATAGTATCATATCAATCATATTAACCCCTGAGTCATTATGTTACACTTTTTATTGTTTAAATTTTAAAAATTGATTTGAATAAATAACAATGATTATGCAATAATATTTTTTCAATAAATAACTATAAAATGAATTTTAATTTATTTTTTCCTTTTACATTTAATATGGAATAATTCATATCTTTAAATCCGTAAATCGAAATTTGACAAATAAAATGTCTAAGTCGATTAGAAAAATTAGAGGAATTCAAATATGACATCCATATCATCTTTTGGGTATCACAGAAACATCGATAGTTTTAGAATATTGACCTCTTTCGATGAATAGTCATGGTGGCCATTTTGACATTTTTTTTTGAAAAAAATCAAATAAAGTGAAAAAAACCCTCAAAAAAGATATCCTCGAGCTTGGAGTCCTTTTATGTGTACTAGTTGCTATTAAAAATGATAAATTTGATTTTTGACAAATTGTTCAACAAAAATCTTCATAAAAAGGTCTATCATGTATAAACATCTATAAGTTTCAAGCCAAATGACCAAGTTATGACCATTCCCACGGCATAGTTTGTGATAAAGTTCTCGTATTCGACAAATAAGTGTATCTTGGTATAGGAAACAAAGGATCTGAAGGGATTTTTTTCTAAGTGGCAAAAATGACGTTTTTGTGAACCAAGTATAAAAAATATGGTGCAAAATGGCACCCACCTAATTCTCACAAAGAGTAGTCCACATTTTATGGATAATCCCCAAGTATTAGGAATTTTCTTGATTTCTATCTAATTTCGCCTAGTTAAATGAGTTTATCTTGATTTTCCGAAAGTAATCCAAATTTGAACTATAAGTGTTTGAAAGTTTGGTCTGATTTTTTTTAAAATAATTTTAAGGTACACAACTAGTGGTTATATCACAGAAAAATCGATAGTTTTAAAATAATTGACCTCTTTCGATGAATAGTCATGGTGGCCATTTTGAACGTTTTTTGAAAAGAATCAAATAAAGTGAAAAAAAACCTCAAAAAAAGTATCCTCTGGCATGGACACCTTTTATGTGTACTAGTTTCTATTAAAAATGATAAACTTGATTTTTGAAAAATTGTTCAAAAAAAATCTTCATAAAAAGGTCTATCATGTATGAACATCTATAAGTTTCAAACCAAATTACCAAGTTATGACCATTCCCACGGCATAGTTTGTGATAAAGTTCTCATATTCGACAAATAGGTGTATCTTGGTATAAGAAACAATGGTTCCGAGGGGATTTTCAAATTATTTTAATAAATATATTTTTCCTTTTTCTAAGTGTCAAAAATTAAGTTTTTTGTGAACCAAGTACAAAAAATATGGTGCAAAATGGCACCCATCTAGTTCTCGCAAAGAGTAGTCCACATTTGATGGATAATCCCCAAGTATTAGGAATTTTTTTGATTTCTATCTAATTTCGCCTAGTTAAATGAGTTTATCCTGATTTTCTGAAAGTAATCCAAATTTGAATTACAAGTGTTTGATAGTTTGGTCTGAATTTTTTTAAAAAAATCATTTTAAGGTACACAACTAGTGGTTATATCACAGAAACATCGATAGTTTTAGAATAATTGATCTCTTTCGATGAATAGTCATGGAGGCCATTTTGACCTTTTTTGAAAAAAAATCAAATAAAGTGACAAAACCTCAAAAAAAAAAATCCTCTGGCATGGAGTCTTTTTATGTGTACTAGTTGCTATTAAAAATGATAAACTTGATTTTTGACAAATTGTTCAAAAAAAATCTTCATAAAAAGGTCTATCATGTATGAACATTTATAAGTTTCAAACCAAATGATCAGGTTATCACCATTCCCACAGCATAGTTTGTGATAAAGTTCTCATATTCGACAAATAGGTGTATCTTGGTATAGGAAACAATGGTTCAGAAGGGATTTTTCAAATTATTTTTATAAATATCATTTTCCTTTTTCTAAGTGGTAAAAATGACTTTTTTGTGAACCAAGTACAAAAAATATGGCGCAAAATGGCACCCATCTAATTCTCACAAAGAGTAGTCCACATTTGATGGATAATCCCCAATTATTAGGAATTTTCTTGATTTGTACCTACTTTCGCCTAGTTAAATGAGTTTATACCGATTTTTCGGAAGTAATTTCACATAGACCCTCATTTTTTAATCGATTTAGACATTTTATTTGTTACATTTCGATTTACGGATTTAAAGATATGAATTATTCCATATTAAATGAAAATTGAAAAAAACATAGCTATGCCGACGGCGTAGCTATATACATAAAAAATAAAGATTTTCAAAAGCCCAATCTGACTCTACGCCGACGGCCTTTGTACGCCGACGGCCTGCGCGAGGTGTACGCCGATGGCAAAAGCTACGCCGAGGGTGGCCGTCGGCGTAGCTTCTCTACGCCGATGGCAAAAGCTACACCGTGGGCCACCCCGACGGGCTGGCCGTGGCGGGGTGGCCGTTGGCGTATAGCGCCATTCCTGTAGTGCATGAGATCACATCGAACCGACGAAATCATATTGATTTGATGCACCTTAAAACATCTCAAAATAAATGATGCATGCATGATACTTGATTCTCCAGTCAGCTGATTTAATTGGATCCAATAAAAGCATTTATTCCTAGGATAAACATATTAGAGGGGGTAGTAGTATTTCATGAGGCCATACATGAATTATGCCGTAAGAAGCTAGATGTTGTATTATTTAAATTGATTATGAAAAAACTTATGATAAGGTTAAATGGTCTTTTTTATTAGAAGTTCTCCGCATGAAAGGTTTTGCACCACAGTGGTGTGAATGGATTGTTAGATTTGTTCAGGAAGTGAGTGTTGCAATACGAGTTAGTGATGACATCGGTCATTACTTCCGAAAAGTAAAAGGGTTACCGCAAGGGATACTCTCTCCGCTTTATTGTTCAATTTGGTTGCAGATATGTTGCATATTATTATTGCACAAGCAAAAAAAGATGGTCAGGTTGGAGGCAGAGGCCGAAAATCCGCACCACATTTCGAGAAAAATTTGATCTCCCTGACCGGCCTGAGTTCATGCAACACCAGAAAGTACTAGTAGTATATGTGTGAATATTGTAAGACATAAAAACAGATATTCTCCTCGTACCATAGACGACAAGAATGAAACTGGTGATGATAATAGATAGTATAGTACCATGATGACCATCGTGTTTCCTTCTCCAACACAAGAGGAGACCATTTTGTTCTTGCGCTACAACTCGGTTAACAGATTATATAGCAGAGTACTGAACTCCACATATTTTAATCTCTGCTTGATGGAAGACAGCGACATTCTCCTGGTAACACAGCATTACCAAGGTTTTCAAATACTACTGCCCATGAATTCGTACCAGTGGAGTATTGTGTTTCAGAAAGTAGTCAAAGTAGACCTCCAAAAAAAAGTAGACCACTAGGCCTAATACCAACAAAAAGGTAGGAATAATCTTTTCAAGACATATATCATTGCCTGCCGTAGAATCCAGAACTGCCATTGTATAGGCATGCCAACTCGTAGTTGTTGGAAGAATACTAGTAGTACTAATTGTCAGTCTTGCATACAGCTACACCAGCCCATTGGTTACGTGGCAAATAGAATGACAACTCATTGATTGGTGTAGACAACAGACTGTATAGTATTAGTGATTCTATGTCGACGGATCGATGAGTTCCACTGTTACAGTTCATGTCAATTTTGGCCGGGGAAGGTGGAGCATGAAGTACTATTCTGTATAGCCGTGTATGGTTTGTTGGTGCTAGCTAGGAATAGAAATTTTTGGCTTTCGAATTCCAGTATTTTTTTATTTTTAAAAACTAAATATCATTTGTACAAGTTTTTAAAATGGAAAAAAAAAATCATGCGAGCTGTTAATGTATTTCTCAAACGAGTAAAATCTCAGTTCAAAATACTTTATATGTAGAGATACATAAAAATGACAAATGTGTGAATCAGAGTATACACACTTCCAAATCTTTAAAAACTACAAGATTTTTCTTCATTTTGTGGAGCCCGTGACACAAAAAAATTCACATTGTGATTTTGCATACTTTTATGATGCATGATTGATTACATTCAGATTTTCTAAAACTTATAAATATACTTTTATTTCTATAAAAGATATCACTATAACTCGGAAGTCAAAGTCAAAGTGATTTATCGTATAGCTCGTTGCCTCCTGTTGAGGACAACGACTTGCGGATGGAGTTTTCTGCTCGGTGGGGGCGTACATAGACATTTTTTTGCATCACCAGTGTGCAAAGTAATAATTTTTTGAACAAAGTGTGCAAAGTAATAATAAGCTATATGGATCACTAGTTGGGCGTGGTGCCGTATTAATATTTGCGCAGGGCCCACCCAGCCGTGTAGACATGCCGAACTTGCACGTAAAGTGTCCGATATTGCAATCAAGAAATCTTAATTGGAACAGAACACTTATTCAAACACGAAAAGGTTCAAAAGGCGGAGAAAAACCTCACCTGCTGTCCACTGACACTGGTTTGTAGGAGTATCGCCTAGCTAGCTAGACAAAGGCCGCTTGGATCCAAAAATAAAGATAAAAATAGGCGTGACGAAGCAAGCAACACGAGTAAATTTAATCAGTTCGGGGACTCTCGCCGTCGAGCCACAGGAAGAAGCGCCTGCAGACATGCGTGGGAGCTATTGGCATGCAGATTTGAGTACAGAAACGGCGCCGCTCAATCTCTACCTTGCTAAAAGTTGGCTCTCGGTCGATGCAAATGCAAATGCAATGTTTGAATTTATCGACGATCGTTAAATGGACAAGCTCGCTAGTCGGCAAAGGCAAACACGCTTTACGTATCCAAAGATCAAGCACTGTGATCTGATCTAGTAATGACAAGTACTCCAATCTACAAAGATCGGTTGGAGTAGACGTAGAGTGAGGGGAGCCATAGGCAGGCAGGGCGGCACAGTGTCGCGTTGAAGAGCAGAAGTAAATGAGGAAAGCTACAGCTCCACCGCGTGGATGGCAAGCAGCTCCCTTTTTCCTTTCCGTTCCGAACGAGATAAGGCCAGAGGGCGTCCGCTGTGTTGTGTTGGCTTCCCAGGTGGTGGGTGGACGTTGCTATAGCTATAGTAAGCCTATAGCGTCGCAGAGATCGGCAAAAAGAAGACTAGCCAACTGTAGCCATACCCGAGAAGAAGCTGATTCCAAGCTGGCCCGACCGGGCGAGCTAGATCCACTCTAGAGTATTCCTGGGAGTTAAATACAGTAACAGTCCCTGTACTTGTCCAGCTGGTTCGATTTAGTCCTCCTACTCGGAATTTGCAGAATTTTGTCCGTGTACTTGTTAATTGGACTCGATTTAGTCCAAAACTATGTTTGCCGACTAATTTGAGCTGACGCGGACGCCACGTCGGCAGAAATTTTGCAAGAACACCCTTCCGCATCTGCAACACTATTTTCCGGTCCGCTGCCAGCAGTTTGCAGACCCCCCCCCCCCCCCCCTGACCATCTGATCCCTTATGAAGCGACCCGCGGTGTTCCAGTTCAGTCGGTTGCGTTCGTGAAGGGAAAAATTAGGAGTAGTAAGCGGAGGAGGCGAGGCAGGCGACGGCGGCGGCGATCGCTTGACCGGAAGTTAGGCGGCTGTTCGTGTAGGCGGCGAGGCGGCACCGGCGGCCGCGTTAATCGCGGCGGCGATGACCCCAATCCGCCGCCAAGAAGGGGAACCACCACCCTGTTTTGGTACGGCTTATCCTCACCTCGACCTCTCCGCTGGCGTTTTTTTTGCAAAGATTTTGTCTTTAGGATCGTCTCTGTAGAGTAGCAATCACGTCTGCGTGTTTATTTTGTCGACCCATGTTCTTATCATATTTCAACCATCCCTTTCGACAGTGTTATTGGAAGCCTAGTACATGAGGTAAATACTTTCGCTAAACATTGCACTAAACATTTCTATATCATATTTCAACCATCCCTTTCGGCACTGCAGGCACAAGTTCAGCAGTCCCAACCAGTGCCAACTCAAGAACCACTTCCAGAGTGTGAGTTCATTGCAAGTCAAGTGGATTTGTCCACACAGAGGCCAATGTCACCTTCCCAATCACAGATTGCAGAAGCTCATAGACTTGCGAAGCAAAAAATACTGGCAGAGAAGATCGTTGAATATGCTGACATTTCTACCATGTAATGGTTAGCACCATGTAATGCTTTGAACCATCGTTGAATATGCTGGCATTTCTACCATGTAATGCTTTGAACCATGTACTGCTGCATCATTTTGGTGTTTAAACCATCCTTTTGGTCTTTCAATTATGAAATGTTGAACCTGTGCTAGTTAACATAACTATTGCAGTGAATTTCGAGTGATTTTTTACAATGTAATGTTCAATTCGTTGCAACTTGTCTCCTTGCCGCCGGTGCCGCCTCGCCGCCGTACACCCTCCACGAACAGGCGCCTCCGGTCCAGCGATCGCCGCCGCCATCGCCGCCTCCGCTTACTACTACTTTTTCCCTGGACAAACTCAACTGACTGAACTAGAACGCAGTTCCTAATTGATCAGATGGTCCATAGCGTTGCAAACTACTGGCAGGGGTTCCTGCAAACTGCTGGCAACGGAAAATAGCGTGGCAGATGCGGGAGGGTGTTCTTGCAAAATTTCTGCCGACGTGGCGTCCGCGTCAGCTCAAATTAGTCAGCAAACATAGTTTTGGACTAAATCGAGTCCAATTAACAAGTACACGGACAAAATTCTGCAAATTCCGAGTAAGAGGACTAAATCGAACCAGCTGGACAAGTACAGGGACTGTTACTGTATTTAACTCTATTCCTGGTGGTGGTGGTCAGTGGTGACTTGGTGAGTGAGCTTCTTCCCCGGGTTCTCAGCTGCAGGCCAACAACAACTCCATCCGGGCGCGATAAATCTGCCTCCCATTCGCTAGCTACCCTGCTCCCCGTGTTTACGGAAGGAAGGAGAGCCGGAGAAGGAAGGACAGCAAAAGGCTACTGCCAAGCAAGTACAGACGTAGCTATCGTGTTCTTGGGGCGAAGCAACCGCCGCGCGGGAATGGCGGCCAAGTCCTCCCACCCGCCCAGGCGGGCCGCGACGGCTCCTCGCCCATTGTCCCGGCTCGGGGAGTCGGAGACGGGGAGCCTCCCCGGAGCTTTTCCCCCGGAGGCGCAGCGCAAGGCCAGGAAGCAGAACCAGGTGCCCGCGCGCGTGGAGACGCTTGTTTGGTCGGAATTCGGTATTTCAGCCGGTTATTCAATTGCTAGTTTGTGACTGTAACTGTTGTGTGCAGGTGTGGCGCAAGACGGTGCTGCGCAAGTGGCTCAACATCAGGTCGCCGGACTCCGATTTCAGCGCCGACGAGGGCGACACGGCCGAGGAAGCCGACAGCGATTCCGAGTATGAAGGTGCATCATCCAGCCCCCCTCCTAGCTTCTCATCTCCTACTAGTTGAATTCTAATCCAGACTGTTTCTTTCTGGCATTCATCCTTTCCCCCAATTAGTTTTCTTTTGGGAAAAAGAATTCTGTGTGGATCAGTGCTTCTTTTAGCACCACCCGACCCGTTTAATTCAGCGATGAATTCCTTAATTTTAGCCCAAATAACAAAAACAATACGAGCTGGAGGGGGTCAGTTGGGAGGAATTGCCAACTGCCATTCCTCTTCTACATATTTTATTTTCTTCATTGCGCTGCTGTGTTTCTGAATCCGTTTAATGCTGGAGCAGATCATCTTGTTTCAGTATATTCCTCTTTTTTCTTGAACACACCGAAAGCGACGGCTCTTCCATTATCTCATGATAAAGTTTGAGCAGATTCAGTGTTTTTCCTAGTGAAGTTCAAATGATAAGCTCTGCCATTATATATATAAGCGGGTATATTCTACCTTTTCAAGTAAAAAGGAATAAGATAAGAAAGCTCTATATTCGCATTGCAAGAAATATAGTTGCAACACGGGTTACAGAAAGAAAACAACTTGGAAAACACTTTGTTGTCTACGCCTCTTAATTTGGCCGCTTTCCTTTTGAAAAGCATTACTTCGTTCTAGCAAATTACCTCAGTTTCTTGACTCCAAGTTTGCATCTTGATATGATCACCATAAGTCAAATAGTTTCCTCTTTTGAATTCGATTTGTGCAGAGATGTGCGTATGGGAGCGGCTGGAATATGATCAGGACAGGAGGATACGTGGATTGGGTGCCCAGACAACTGGTAAGTTGATGTGTTTCATTTTTTTTATGGAGTTTCATAAATTATTTTGTCTGCCGGCATATGGACTTCATTGCCAGACGAACTATTTGAAGTACAGAAGAAGTATGCATGTTAGTTGTACGAACGAGCTGTGCACATGAAAATTAGGTTTCTATCAAATATGTGACCTTAATGATTCAAAGCTGCTAACTTGATTGTTCTTGAATCTCCCTTTGTTTGTGACTGTTTTGTTCTGGAATCTTGATACCAACTGTCATCCTTTTTTATATATTTCCTTTAGATTTTCCGTAGTGTGCATTTCAAGCCTGCCCGTCTCTGTTAGTTTGGTTATTATTTTATATATCTTACTTGTGACGCTGTGACTACTTTCAGCCCATTTTATTATTTTGTCGTAGGCTAAAAAACTAGATCCACTTGTTAGGATGAATGGCAGCTGACTGGGCATACAACTCGGCCGTGTACTTTTAGAGGCATACCTAATAATGTCAAATCCCCTTGAACTTCATCAGCTTTAGTCCAATTAATTAAATTGTGTCAATTGTGCCGAACAGGTGCGGCTAGCTGCACCACACTGCTCCTGCACCTTATCGGAAACGAGCTAGTACGAACCTAAGTTGTCCACCTAGTCAGCTTCCACCTCTTCCTAACACATGGGTCTGCATTGTTAATTTGGGGAAATTAATAAAACAGGGTAAAAGACGTCACAAGGTCACAACTAAGGGGGAAAATGTGGCAAACACATATTTAATGGGGTAAATGCATAATATCACAATTAGGTGGTAAAAACTAGAAGTTACTCGTGAATTAAAGTACTACTACTGTTAAAGTGGTTCGGTTATTTGTCCCTGGAATATCAGTGGTGGTGCTCTTGCCGATGTTGCTTGATTAATTTAATGGCTGCGTGCGTGCACAAAGCCTTGGCATTGCGGCTCAAAATTAAAAGGGGAGAACCTTCGTTGGTATTCACAGGTCTGTGGTTTGGTGTATTCGGCGTTGTTCTACGGCTGCCTTCAGAAAAGTACAAGATTGTGTCATGGAAGAAGAAAGGGCTTGAAGATCTCATAGATTTGCTCGTCTCTTTTAGTATTGTTTTTGTAATCGATGTAATCGTGTACTCTTTGCTGGTTTAATATATATGGTAAAATTCAAAAAAAAAGTACTACTACTGTTGACAAAGTAAGAGATATACTTGTCAGCTCTTTCACCAATTTTTAGTCAGATTTTTCTCTGAACCACGTCTGGAACAGTCTTCTTCGTGAGAAGGCATACTTACCTTTTCTTATGTGGTGACACGACCAATGAATATTGCAGATAGCCAAATTGGGGGTGTTCCATACGGCCTTCATCGAAGGCGCAAGTCAGAGACTCTCCGTGCTCAATATATTGACGTCAACGAACTCAGGTATGCATCCTGTCTCCCGATTTTTTTGTATTTTCTCGAGCTCAACTTGTTAACTGTTTATTTCTTGTGTTAATTTAAGTCAAGTTAAATAACTGCACTTTATTCCTTCAGATATTTGTCTTTATTTGCAAGAGGACTTAACTGAATAAAATTTACCATGTTTGTTCTTTTACTGTATTTTTTATGAACTGTTTGTTTAATATTCAGGGTCTGCGTAGGAACATGGAATGTTGCAGGCAAAGTTCCACCTCAGGATTTGGATATTCAAGAATGGTTGGATATGAAGGAGCCGGCTGATATATATGTTCTTGGGTAATTTTTTTCCTCCCATTATCTTTTTTGAGTACAGAATCTCCCATGCAAATGCATACATAAAACATCAAGCCACGAGCTATCGCTTCATTTATTTTACGTCCAAATGTTGCGTGCGCCTATGATTTTGATCACCTGCTCTTTATTGTCATAATGTTCCTTCCTTCTCAATGTTATAAGACTTAGCAAAACTTTGTTTCATTTTATTCCAGATTTCAAGAAGTTGTTCCATTAAATGCTGGGAATATATTTGGTGCCGAAGACAACCGTCCCGTTTCAATGTGGGAACATATCATTCGTGAAACATTGAATAAGATTAGTCCAGATAAACCAAAATATAAATGTCACAGTGATCCTCCATCTCCATCAAGGTTTAAGCCATCTGATGACACTCTTGCGATGGAAGATGAGTTTCATAGCGATTCTGACAGCGAAATTGGCGGGGAAGTGCACCCATGGAACGAACAAGATTTAGTTGTTGTTGATGATGGTATTCATAGCAACACACACGAACACTCCACTTCTGCTCCTGATGAAATTGGCGGGGAAGTGCACCCATGGAACGAACAAGATTTAGTTGTTGTTGATGATGGTATTCATAGCAACACACACGAACACTCCACTTCTGCTCCTGATGAAACTATTCTACGAGACGACAACTTCAGCAGGTTGTCTTCAATGAAGACTTTCAATAGATCCCACAACATAAGTTTTAAAGATTACACATCTCAGTTCGAAGATCCTGTCAACCAAAAGATGTTAACCAAAGCACTGAGTCACTCAGAGAGGCTTGGATTGATTTGGCCAGAACCATCATTGGATATGTTGGCTCAGTGTCTTCCAGACAGCACACAGTCACCTACTTCAGGGAAGGTCCTAAAAGCACATTTGTCTTTCAAATCAGTTAATGGAGATGCATGTGCTTTTCCAGAGGATAGTGTACTTCATGGCTTAAACATTGACAGTGTCGTAGCTAAAGGAAAAAGACCATACTTTGTAAGGATAATAAGCAAGCAGATGGTTGGAGTATTTCTTACAATATGGGTACGGAGGAGCCTGCGAAAGCGCATACAGAATGTGAAAGTATCAACTGTAGGTGTAGGTGCTATGGGCTACATTGGGAACAAGGTAAGTTTCTATGGATCACAGCACTCTCACTACGTTGTTACATAATCTGGGTTCCAAAATGCATACACATATGGCACACAATTAGATGCAGGTTCGAGAGAAAAAAATCCATGTAGGTGTTGGGACATTTCTATTCCTTCACTGATTCTATGGTTTCTACCACCTACCCAAATACTGTGAGGAAAGGAGTGCATTTTTGTTTAACGCCGAATGCATATCACCTTGGCCAGTTCTTGTATTGATAATGAAGTACCGTGCTAATTTTTCTTATTTCAACATGCTCCAGGGATCAATAGCCGTAAGCATGTCGATATATCAGACACGGTTTTGCTTTATTTGTTGTCACCTGACCTCTGGAGAAAAGGATGGTGATGAACAAAAAAGGAATGCTGATGTGCAAGAGATCCATCGGAGGACAATATTTAATCCAATTTCCAGAGTGGGCACGCCTAAGACAATATATGACCACGAGTAAGTAAAAAAAATCTTGTCTTTCAAGAATTATATGCCACCCTCCAAATTCCTGATGTTCCCTATGCGAACCTGAACTGGTTGTCAGCCATAGCATGGTGGTGATTTTCTCGAATGATTTAGTACATACAGATCAAGATGTTCTCTTAAATATACTAGAGATATCTAATATTTTGTATTGTTTCAGAAGGATTTTCTGGTTAGGGGATTTCAACTATAGGATAAACTTACCATACGAAAAAACACATGAATTCATCTCCAACCATGACTGGAGTGGGTTGTTCGAGAAGGACCAGGTAAGCTTCAGCAGCATATTCTTCAATATTAATCCATAATTTGTAGCTCACCTTTTTCCCTCACTATGACAGCTAAGAGAAGAACTGAGGAAAGGACGTGTATTTGATGGGTGGACCGAAGGAGTTATCAGCTTTGCTCCAACATACAAGTACAAGTTTAAGTCGAAGAAGTACACAAGTGATGAGCCAAGATCTGGGAGAAGGACACCTTCATGGTATGCAGTCTGATCACCATATATGAAATTGCACTGCCGTAAAACATGGATTAACTGCACTTGGATAACTAAGCTACTCGGTAGTATTTGTGTGCTATCTAACATCAAACTTTCTCATCTACCTCTGTAGGTGTGACCGAATTCTTTACTATGGCAAGGAAATAAGGCTGTTGTCCTACGAGACGGTTGATATGAGGCTATCTGATCACCGCCCCGTTAAAGCCGTGTACACGGTGGATATCGAGGTCTTCAGCCACAAGAAGTTGCAGAGAGCTCTGACCTTCACCGACGCAGAGGTTGAGGATCGACTGTCCTCTGAGGACGAATGCATCGCCGGGATGTACAGCCTTGGACTGTCATAGGCCCACGGTTAACATATGAGCCATTTGTGTAGTGATGAAGAGGGTCCACGTTTATAGTCCCCCCAACCCGAAGATACAGAGTCTAGCTGCTGCTTAAACCCTTATCCAGCCATTAGCAGATCAGCTGGGGTTAGGGAGTCCCGTATGCATGCTCTGACCATATTTTGAAACCAGAGTATACAGCTATGAGAAGTAATGTTCAGGCCCTCTGTAACGATCTGCTCCAGTTGTAATAGACAGTTGAACACTATAAATTGCGAGGCAGGCTGACTTTACAGTTCAGGTTTCCTTGATTCTATCTCGGCCTAATTTTCAGTTCTTTGAAGCGAATGCTGACTAGGCAAGTCAAATTGCATCCTAGGATCGTCTTGATATAATACATCCTCGATAGACCATCCCCACTTATGCTATGCGCCTGATAACAGGCAAGACTCGCGCGCTAAAGGCGAAATCCGACGCCGATGAACGATCGCACTCGCACGGCAGGCCATGGTGGGGATGGGGGAGTTCGTACGTGGTCGAAGATTTCGGTGCGCGTGCTCTATCTAATTCTAACCATGCCACGCTTGCTCGATAACACTCGGACGGAAGTTTCTTGGTAGCGGAGGGAAGCACGCACGGCGGCACTCGGGTGGTGGATCCCGGTGACCTGCCTTGGATGTAGCGGCAAGGCAGAGGGACACAGGACAAATCCTATCTCTACAAATACTAAGCTCCCAAGATTCTTGCCTTCTACTTAATTCACATGTCCACATCAAGATGGACCCCACTTAGACATCATTTAGTTAAATACTAAACTTTATACTACACCATGGTGGACCATGGACCCATCTATAGTTCACAGCTACATAAAAAATAAGTTGGATACATACACATGTTATATATATATATATATATTTGCTAAATTTTCGGTGAAAAAATGGTATTCCCAGCTACACAAAAAAAAAGAAAATTGTGACTTCAAAAAGAAAATAGCTTTATTCCCCTGAAAATCTCTTTTTTGTATAGCCCAAAATACAAAATGCTTACAAAACTTCAAGAGCACGTACAGTACGTACACGTAGTTGTATGCTTTATTGACCAAATAATGAAACCTAGACATGTCGTTTCGATTTTTTCTAAAAAAAGAAAATGTGGTGAGCTCAAAGCTACAGGTAGTTTACGACAACTCTCTCACTTATCCTTTCTCTACCGCCAGCGCCCACCATAGCATCGCGCAGACTAAGGCACACGACATCACTTCTCTCCCTCCGCTTCCCTCGATCTGTATTCTACCAAAAACATTCGTTCCACTATAAATTTTACCCATCTCTCCGCACACACCTCTGGCTCCATTAAACCCCTTGGAATACGGAGCCCCTCCATCCCCAATGTCGCCCCCAATGTCGCCTCTCAAGTCCATTGTTAACTTGCAAGCCACGTACGCTCCCCGTCGACGCATATTTTTGTAGCCACCCAATGCCGCCCTGTGAGGTGAAAGACTTCCTACATCTCTCGCAGTAATTGCACGTGAATACCCATGACAGCTCTTGCATCGGCCGCCGATGCCACTGTTGATGTTAGTGGTGCTCGACTCGGTGATGATGGCAGCTGCGGTTGATACCGTGAGCAACAATTCGATGGTGAATGGGGGGTGGTATGATGAGTTAGACGCATTTTGTTGGATGCCACCTAATTACTGATAAAAAATCATATGTATATTTATTTGTGAACCTTTTCTCTACACTTTATTTACTAATAAAAGATCATGTGTGTATTTATTTTTGAACCTTTTCTCTACACTTTATTTGCTTATATGTCATTAATATTAAGAGAATGTATTATGTAAGCAAGTGCGTGTGTTTATTTGGTAGATGGTTGGATGCATACACTGAAAAGGAGCTATGTGTGTCTAGCCTCATCTGAGGTCATTAGAGTGTAGAAAAGTCATGATTGTACAATGATAAAATAGTCGGTGAAGTATAGTGAACATGAAAAATATATATTTAGAGATGGGCATTTCTGCAATTAGATATATACTCAAAATTACTGGTGGTATTCATGCCATTTATTTTAGTTTATATTTTATTTTATGTAATATGGATCTGATTCTCAGATCAAAATGGCATGTAAACCGTTTAAGATCTCATCTTGCTCTATTTTGTGTGTGCATTAAGTATTTATTGGCAGAATGTTCTTCCATTTACATAGTATCAATTGTACTCGATCGAATTGATTGAATTTCCCGGGACATAATTATACCAACTATTACTGACTGTGGGATAATTAATGCAGAAAAGTCTACTTGATTTCATTACAATAAATATATGACCTTGTCTCGATGGCTAATCAAGTCATGAATAATCATCTCTTGAGTTTGCAATGTTCATCATATATGTCGTACATTGTCTACAGATTGTCGGAAATTTGTTCAATTCTTTTGTTGGAATCTTCATAGAACCATGTACACAATTTAGTTTTCATGACATTTCAAAATTTTGGTCATATTTTAATTGGCTAACTAAGTATCTGAGAGCTTAAACTTTTTTTATGGGGTCCTGTGTTCTATCTCTTGAGTGGTGTAGTCATATTCTTGCTACAACTCACATAATTATGTTCCTTTTTTTACTTCTCTATGTTTATGTGAGGATGTCTGAGTGATCGTGTTGCAAGAGAGTGAGCGAGTGGTACTACTGTTTTCATTATTGCTACTATATTTATACGTTTCGCTAAAAAAAATTATCGCCGATTGTATTAGACGGGACGCGGAAATGCGCGTCTTTTCCTTCTAGTTCTCTGCATACCGCGCGAGTGAATAGCTCCCGCTCAGGCGTGGCGCTGGTTTTTAGGCCGGGCCCAAAACATACCTTTGAGGTCACTCATAGCTTCAAGAAAAATCGTTCATATAACATAAAAATGTCCATATTAAAAACCGTTCAAATAAAATGAATGCTATTTTTGAGAAATCGTTCAAATAACTAAATGCTCATACTTGAAAATCGTTCAAATAACAGAAATATTCATATTGAAAAGCCGTTCAAATAAATTAAACGTTCCTTGTTATTATTATTTTACATATGTGAATATTTTATTTTTTAAACGAATGTTTTATTTCCTTCCTTTTGAGAAATTTGAACATGTTTTTTACTACAAAAAACATAAAAAATATAAACTGTACATGTTACTGGGCCACATTCGGAGCAGCCCATGAGGGAAGCACTTTCAGGCGGGAGTGAAACGCTCCCGCGTAGGTCGGGAAATAGGATCTCTCGAGGGATAGGGGTCCACTGATTAGAAGTTCGGATGGGATCTGATTTTCAAGTCTTGGCTGGCACCGTCATCGCGGCTCGGTCCAATTTACTTTCTCTATCAGGACATGGTCTTAGGGAGGACAGACCATGGGCTATTGTTTTAGCCGTGCTATGTTGTCATGCCGATAGAGCGTGAGAATTTTCCCTTGTGTTGGTGCTTTTTCTTATCAATTTGGCAAAAGAGTATGTACATAATAGGAAATAAGAGCTAGCTAAAAGGAAACTTGATAGAAATTCTCCACCCAAGATTCTCCAACCCAATATTTTTCGAATCCCTTGGATCAGAGGTATGAGATGCTCCATCTTAGGTTTAGTGGTGCCCAAGGGAAGCCCTAAGTAAGTGAAGGCATAATAAGAGAGTATTTAATTCTAGAAAATCTGGGCATGGCAAGATGGGTTGAGGCATAATAATAGAAGCATCGAATTACTAGAAAATGGGGCATGACAAAATGGGCGAAGGCCTTTGAAGGTGAATTGAGTGCATTGCAACATTTATTATTGAAAACACGAGATCTGCAACTTGAACAACGAGAAGGTGAGATAGGGGATGTCGCTACCTAACTCCCCTTTTGCACTTTAAGTTGTTACTTGGAACACAATTCAAAAGGACATATGAGGATTATACTGAAAAGTTGAGATATCCAAGTAGAACATTTTTCACTAAAGCCTTTCGCATCGGGATTTCTAAAATCGTTGAGCGCTCCACCTTGTCAAAAATCCTTCTCAAAATCTAGCTTTACAATCACAATTTCCTGCTTTGATTTATGAACTTGATGCATCCATTCACATGCCCATGTCAAATAGTTTTGAATAGTCTTAATTTTAATAAATCTATACTGGCTTAAATGAACCAACAGCATGATCATTGGCTACAATATTTTTGCTATTCCTATTGTCATGATCTTTTCTATGCTGTTCAAGGGAATTGGGTCTGAAATCATTAATTGTAGGGGTTGCATCTTTTTTTTGGGAATAAAAAAAATGTTGCTAACGGGGAAATGATCCCTCCCTTGGTCATTCGTTGGTAGATAGGTGAGACACCCGGTTTATTCGAGCACACACAGTTGGGACTCGATTTCCTCGAGCACGCGCAGCTGGGACTCGAACCCGGGTCAGCTGGGCGCACACTCGCTGTCACTGCCACTGATCTAGCACTCAGTTCTCCTTTTTTGGGAATAAGAGCAATGAGAGAATTGTTTATGCTTTTCAGAGATGCAAACCTTGGTGGAATTGCTAAAAAGGTCATAGAAACCTTGCTTGATAAAAATGCCAACAGTTCTTATTAAATTCATAGTTAAATCCATTGTGCCCCGGGGATTTTATTGGTTCGCTTAGAAGAAATTAGCTCATGAATTTCTTTGTGAATGAAAGGAGCCTCATGAAAAGAAAGATTACTATGTGCAGCCGTCGATTGATCTAAATCAAATTGCTGCACATCATCAGATTTACCAAGTCAAGAAATAATGTCTAACTCTGTATGGAGTGCTAGCAACACCGTCTTATTCTCGAAAACCATATTGAGAGTACATGGTGTTTCAGCAGAAGTTAAGTCATGCATACAGTACAATACAACAATTAATGGAGGTGCTTTCTCGAAGCACCAATAAATCCAGATGTCCATTATACATTTATACATATATTGTCCATCAAGTATAATATATATGTAAACTGAACGTATACAAAATGCAACTCTGAGGCTTTATCCTAGTTGCGTTGAGGCTATAAAATACCAAGCAAAGCCCCATAGACAGCTTCCTTTCTGAAGCTAAACCTTGTGGGATTCCGGAACGAGAATTCCTGATCATGAAACGGGCTTCTACTTCTTTGTCATCTTATTCATTCACATCCTTCCTATCATCTCCCCAGTCAGTAGTTCAGCGCAGGCCATCAGGGTGTTCATGAAGCCATGGGTTTATTCATGAAGTTAGAACCACAGGCTTCTTTTGCCAGTACTGATCGAATCTCTGCCTTGCGTACTCCTGGTAATCGAAGTCGATATCGTTTACATGATCCTGTGAGAACGTGGAAGTTAGAAGGTCCCCAGAGGATGTGCTTATACAATTACACTGACACAATCAGGGAACCGGATTATGGACTCACAGATATTATTCCCCAGAGGCCCCAAACAAGATGACTGGCGAGTGTGTATTTCTCAATGCTCTGGAGCAGATTCTCCACCTCTTCCGCTTCGGGTTCCTCACCTGCTCAACAAAATTGTGTTAATTAGTTTCAGAGAAATCGTCAGACACCCAAACCAAATAAATCGACTTTATACTCACTAGAAGTGCTGAGGTAGTTCTTCACGAAACGCCTCTGCTCATCAACATCTGTCAATGCATAAAATTGGAGATAAGCTATGCTGCAGGCTGAACCAACATACAAGCAATATTACGTGCATAGATAATTTTGCAGCAATTGGGAAATGCAGTACCTGGATATTTACTGTAGTCCAGTATATGAGGCTTTTCTGAATGGTAGTCCGCCGCCATCTCGCAGAAATGGTTGGCAATGTCATATGCAACTGGGTTGAAGCTTGCGTACTCGTAGTCCTGTAACCACACGGGAGGACACAAAATAAGCTAGACCCAAACTTGTCATTTACATTCAGGATATCTAATGGTCGGTTACAAGGTGGGATAAAACTTCAGATTTCCTTAAGAAATTGTCATCACTCATGACAGGTTTGTACATAGCAGAAGCAACAAGAAAGGGAAGCATCGATTCTTCATGTTGAACGTAGCCTCCAAGACTGAAACTCTGTTTTTAGTAGAGGCGTGACACCTTAGAATGTCGACGAGCAAGGGAACAAAACTAAGGGAAGGTTATAATGTATGGGAGTATGGGACGACAAACTTAGAATTTGTACCCACCAACGTGCAAGAGATTCCCAATGGCATATTTGTACATAGTTGCCACACGCCACGCAAGAATGTTTCTATTACTAGCTAGGAAATAATTAACATTATAAGGAATTATTAGTGAATGCATAGAACTCACAATGATGGTCAGCATGTTGGTCTCTTCATCTATCATGATGTTGCCATACTGAAGATCGTTGTGGCAGAAACCTATCCAGTGGTGGTAATCCCCTGAAAAATCTTTCTCCAGTGCGCTGATCTCGTTCTCCAGGCTATCCAAGCGTAGTTCGTTGGCTTGATCAGCTGGGCACAGATTCTTGGCAGTTTTGAGCCAGTTCCTTGACAAAATGCAAGCAGGTTCAGTCCCATACTTTCAAGTTATAAGATCGATGAAGAAATCATTTTGCCAACAGAAATATTTTTTTTTGCTTACTTCAGTCTGTCCCAAAGGAGCACATGCTTCGGACCAGGCATATCAAGGCTGTGGAATTCCCTCAGTTTTGTAGCAACCAGAGTTGAAATTTCAGGATCGCGTAGGTCGGGAGCTGACAGTGTCTGAAAGAAACAATTGCGTTAGCCAGTGTTTACAAAAGTATAACAGATGGATACTTTGGCCACCTAGATAACAATATCCTTTTCCATAAAAAGCTCTAGCGAAAAAGTTAAGATAGCAATGAACCGTATTCCCTTCTCATCCCTTTTGATTCAGGTGATGACTTTTCTATGAGAGACGTTCCTTGTGGTAATGTGGTCGTATGTAGACTTGGCACCACAAACTATTGACGTGACAAGAAATAATCTAAAGAACAGAGATTTCAACTGATGACATAACCACACATTTCTGGGAGATATCGCTATTACAGCAACAAAAAGTAGCTTTCCAAATAAACAATTTCTGTTAAATAGGAGTTTATTTTTGAAAAATGGGAGTTCATTGACTGATGTATTGAAGTAACATTTTCTGAACTGATGGATAAGACTGGACGTATAAGAAATATCTAAGTCTTAGAATGCCAGATTCCCACGGCAGAACATTCAACGAACGAGAACCACGCTGCAATAAATTAATCGGTGCCAAACCAGTAGAATCTCACAAAGTATCAAGAAACCAGTAGTTTAAGCCTAATTAAAATATTTAATAAGAACAAATTGCACACTCCCGGTAGGTTAACTTTAGGAAAAAAATTGTTTTCCAAATTTGTCCAAACAGCAGTGCACTAAAACCAACATAATAACATCTACTCCAGCAATGGAAAACTTGGGCAATTCACAAGTTCTGCGAAGAAACAGAGTAAACCACTCCCGCAATGGCCTCAAAAGTCAAAACCACGAAGAATCGAGATGAAGAATACAACTTGAGAACTTGAGGTCCTAGTCCAAGAAAAGGCTACGTATTATGTTTAGACGCGGTGCGTTGGTTTGACGTACCCGTGCGTGGATGAACTCCTCGACGCGGCCGTTGGGGAAGCGGCCGAGGAGGCGGGGCCCCTGGCCATGGCGGGACATGCACTCGAAGGTACGCAGCTCGTCGTCGCGGTCGAAGAAGAGCTCGACGCCGTCGCCGTATATCCGTACCAGCACCTTCCTCACCTCCCTCTCCTTGAGCGCCTCGCCGGCGGCGTCGGTGAGCCAGCGCACCTGGTACACCTCGTTGGTCATGGCGCCCTTGAGCGGCACCACCTCCAGCGCCCGGCAGTCGGCCACGTTGGGCCACGCCGCCGCCAGGTCGTGGAGGAGCCGCCGCGCCTCCTTGGGGATCCTCGCCGGCTCCGCCGGCCTCTGAACCTGCAGGCTCTGGTTCTCGATCGCCACCATCCTCGCTAACCGCGTTTTCTATCGATCTCTTGTTTTCGCGCGCGGGTGGAAATGGTGGATTTCGCCCTGTTCTTTGATGCTTTTGTGTTCTTTTCTGATTTGGGTATTTTGTCTTCCTGAAGAGAGAACAAGAGAAGCGTTGCAACTGCAAAGATTTTCCCTGTCCAGCGCGTTTTGGTATGGTTTCTGGTTCGGGGTTGAAGATGGGGACGCGTATAAATAGAGTCCGTTGCGGCGCATTTTCCAGATGCCCCCCCTGTGGTTGCTCTTCATTCAGAACAAGAACGACATAGGTATGCTGGTCAGTCGCTGACTCGACTCGCTATCAACCAGCTCTTCGCCACACCGCGCTCGGTCGTTGCTTAGCAGCAAAAGGGTTCCAAAATCTTGCTGCCGTTTTATATCATTTTTCAGATTGCACGTGGCACATTTTTTAGAATATTGATTGGGCCACAGTGTACGTACATAGTACGAGTTTTTTTAAGATAACAGGCAGAGTGCCCTGCTTTAAATTAATAAAACAGCAAAGGTTTACAGACAACAAAACATACAACGGCTGAGGCGAACAGCTTAAAGGACACAAAGCAACAACTACAGGGTCGGCCTACCGATGGCAATGGGTACCCATTATGCGCATACCCAGTGGGTATTTACCCATTAGGATAAGAGTTTGGTATTAAAATTTTACCCATGGGTAAGCAAATGGTTAAAAGTGTGTATCCAGTGGGTATTGTGAATGCGGGTATGGTAAAGTAGTACCCATACCCGCATACCCACATACCAATCTATTTTATTTCTGACATGTAGGTCTGTGGTACATAGGGTTATTCTTGCGAAAAAATCTCGAAATACTAATCGGGTACGTAATTCTCGCTTGTTTACCATACGCTCGGCCACTTAATTTTCACCTGTTTCACAATTCTCAGGAAGTCCTCGCCCATGGCGTTTTCTCTCAAGTCTCCACTACTTATAAATCGATATGGCCATCAACCTCTTTGCTCCTCGTCATCGCCCTGCCCTTCCCCCAATCAGGCAGCCACCAGCCTCCGCCGTTCGTCATTCCGCCATTTCTGTACACACTATGATGTGGGCGTACCCTCCAGGCACCCGACCGTTGGCGTACCCGATGCGGCCCAGCACCTGGAGGCCCATGAAGCCCAACAACTGTAACTTGGAGTACAAGACAAGAACCTCATGTAAACCCTACCTGGCACCCTTTATAAAGCCAGGCAGGGGCACCCCATAGGGGAGATCACAACGAGACCACGTCTCTCATCGCCCTTGCGGCCACCATGTAATATCATCATCATCTATACAGATCAGACAAGCAGGATGTAGGTCTTTACCTCACCATGAGGGGCCGAATCTGGGTAAATCCTTACTTGTCAGCCGACGGAACTACCAGCGCGCCATCTCTCTCCCCCTCAATCAACTCGGGGTACACAACCCAGGGATTTGCCGAGTCCACACCTCGTCAATTGGCGCCGTCTGTGGGAAAGAACGCGCGCTGGATTCAACGTTTCGGCGGCTCCAATCTTCACCGACAACAACGGCCAGATCGCATCTGGCCAGATCTACTTCGATATGTACGACATCATCGACAACTGCGGCGGCGCATCGTGTGCCGCCTCCGTCATCGAATCTCCATCGACAACAGCGACTCGCCGTCACGGATCACCGCTCGGAGACTCGTCATCAACAATCCCTCTGCGTGCAACTGATCTGATCGGCAAGATCCAATCTGGCGGCGGCGTTCTGCGCAGATGCTTGCACGATCCAGCCTACCAGCTACTCGCCGTGTTCTTAGCTCCGGCCGACGCCATACAGCGCAGCGCCCGAGATCAACGTCAACCCAGCCTTCGCTCGCGCTGCTGATCAAGATCGGAACCTAGCAATCTGCAAACCGTCTACTCGTTTACAAGCCATGCTGGTGCAAGATCAGCGATTCAAGATCATCATCCGGCCGACCCGACGAGCCACGCTGGAGGCACTAGCATACGGCTCTACATCACCACCGCCCGCACGCGCAGTCGCTCGGATCTACAAGATCGAGTTTCTCGGCGGTATTCCGATCGAAACTGAATCTTGCTGGGATTGTTCAGGCTGTCGTAATCGCAACGCGCCGAGGTCGCCTTCGTCGTACGGCAGCGAGCGCCTTGTCCAATGTTGTCGGCTCGCACCGGCAAGATCCGATCAGGTCATGCGCACTCAGCACCCGCCTCGGCATCTACTCCAACAACCAAGAACCGACTACGCATCCGCGGCAGCTGCTCTTGTTTGGCTTGGATCACAGCACGGATTGATCGGGTGCTAGCTAGCCGGAGGAAGCAATCCAAGAAGCAAAGGAAGCTACGATCCTGGATTTAGTGCATGCAGCACGTTTCCCAGTATTTTGTTAAATCTATACGATTTATGAAAATCCACTCCGATCTAACTCCAGGTGATATTCTTCCAATTTTAACGTAATGGAATTCAATTCCTATGAGCTCTTCTGCTACTACTGTTACTGTTTGTGTGCAGAGATGCCATCGTGTTTTGCACACGCATGCTGCCAAGGAAGCGGCCGGCGGACGTCGCAGCCGTCATCAACCCGCCGTGGACATCTTCGACAACTCGACAGTCGCGGTATCCATGACTCAGACCGCGACGGCGTCCACAACTCGAGTACCACGGCGGCGATCAGCGTCAGTGGTACCGGCACAGAAAGCCCGCGCCCCACTACATACCTTCGAGTGCTGGCACTCGACATCAACGACAACATCATCTTCGACTGCGCGGACCCAACAAGGCGACGCCCGTGTCTTCTTCGACTCCGCATTGTCGACTCCGCCTCCGACACTCGGGGGCTAACGATTCAACGTCAACAACAACAAGGTCATCGCTGCACCCGACAGGCGATTCGAGTGCGTTCATCGACTTTGCCTCCAACACTCGGGGGCTGGCGGCCTCGCCTTCGTCGACTTCGCCTTCGTCGACTCTGCCTCCAACACTCGGGGGCTGGCGGCCTCGCCTTCGTCGACTTCGCCTTCGTCGACTCCGTCTCCAACACTCGGGGGCTGGCGGCCTCGCCTTCTTCGACCCCGCTTTCGTCGACTCCGCCTCTGATACTCGAGGGCTGGCGGCCTCGCCTTCGTCGACTTCGCCTTCGTCGACTCCATCTCCAACACTCGGGGGCTGGCGGCCTCGCCTTCTTCGACCTCGCTTTCGTCGACTCCGCCTCCGATACTCGGGGGCTGACGACTTCGCCTTCGTCGGCTCCGCCTCCAACACTCGGGGGCTGACGGCCTCGCCTTCATCGACTCCGCCTTAATCGACCCCGTCTCTGACACTCGGGGGCTGGCGGCCTCGCCTTCGTCGACTCCGCCGCGTCGACTCCGGTACGCCGCGTCGACTACTCCGCCGCGTCGACTCCGGTCCGCCGCGTCGACTACTTCCGCCGCGTCGACTCCGGTCCGCCGCGTCGACTACTTCCTTCGCATCCATTCCAGTCCGCCACACTTACTCCTTCCTCTGCGTCGACTCCGGTCCGCCGCGTTGAAACAAACTCGCCTCGGCCGCACCCGATGCTCTCCCGGGTGCTGCGCCACACAGGCCACAACAAACTCGCCTTGGCCGCACCCGATGCTCTCCCGGGTGCTGCGCCACACAGGCCACAACAAAATTGCCTTGGCCGCACCCGATGCTCTCCCGGGTGTTGCGCCGCACAGGCCACAACAAACTCGCCTTGGCCATACCCGATGATCTCCCGGGTGCTGCGCCGCACAGGCCATAACAAATTCATCTTGGCAATTCGCAGTCATCGACAAAACAAATCATTCAGTAGGCCAACAGGCTGAACGAGCATTCGAACAACTTTCGAGTGCCCATATAGAAGTAAGCCAACAGGCTGAATAAAATACACAGTAAGCCACCAGGCTGAATAAAAATACATAGTAAGCCACCAGGCTGAATAAAAAATACACGGTAAGCCAACAGGCTGAACGAGACTCTACTCATTATCGAGTCCCTCATTCACTCGTCACCTCGTCAGGCTGAATGAGCAAACGCTCGAACCCATTCGAGTCACAGAAGTAAGCCGTCAGGCTGAGCAAACACTCGAACCCATTCGGGTCACAGAAGTAAGCCGTCAGGCTGAGCAAACACTCGAACCCATTCGAGTCACACGAGTAAGCCGTCGGGCTGAGCAAACACTCGAACCCATTCGAGTCAAACACTCGAACCCATTCGAGTCACACGAGTAAGCCGTCAGGCTGAGTAAGCACTCGAAAAGTGCAAACACATAGTAAGCCAAACAGGCTGAAAAAGGACTCTGATTTATCAGTGATTTCCTAAAATTACTCACATCGGGAGGGGTTCAAGAATTTCTTTTCGACTGAGAGAGATTTTTTAGATTAACCTCAATTACAAGCAATTCAGCTTAATCTCGGGGGCTACTCCCATCGGGAGCACTGTTCGTGCTCCCGATAGACTCAGCCGAAACATTACCGACTAAAGCATCCTCTGTAAGCCCTCAACGGCCGGAGTCGAATTTCTTTAACTATCCTTTTCAGGAACAAGACGGCGTGCCCATGAGGAAAGAGTACTTACCCAACGCATCGACCATGCCTACACGACATGCTGCTTTGAGTCCCTGCCCGATTCTTCGTATCGACCAGACACTCGGGGGCTCCTGATGTGGGCGTACCTTCCGGGCACCCGACCGTTGGCGTACCCGATGCGGCCCAGCACCTGGAGGCCCATGAAGCCCAACAACTGCAACTTGGAGTACAAGACAAGAACCTCATGTAAACCCTACCTAGCTCCCTTTATAAAGCCAGGCAGGGGCACCCCATAGGGGAGATCACAACGAGACCACGTCTCTCATCGCCCTCGCGGCCACCATGTAATATCATCATCATCTATACAGATCAGACAAGCAGGATGTAGGTCTTTACCTCACCATGAGGGGCCGAACCTGGGTAAATCCTTGCTTGTCAGCCGACGGAACTACCAGCGCGTCATCTCTCTCCCCCTCAATCAACTCGGGGTACACAACCCAGGGATTTGCCGAGTCCACATCTCGTCACACTCCCATGGACGCGAAAGCCGGCTCGGCCACGCCTGCGGCCACTCGCCATTGACACTGGCGGAAGCGAGCCCACGTAGATGAATGAGTTGTTTTGTTGCTCATTTTCATATATATTGTGTTATTTTATTGTTTATTTTCATATATGTGTGACATTTGCTGAATATGTGTATGAATGAGCGTACATTTTGATGGTTTTCTTATATATTTGTGGATGAATGACTTGTTTGGTGGGTTTACCCACGGGTATTTAATACCCACGCGGGTGTGGGTATGGTACAAAATCCATACCCAGACGCGGGTATGGATATGGGTGTGGTTAAAATAAGAAAACGTGTGCCATCGGTAGCTCGGCCTCTGGGTGTGGTTACAATAAGAAAATGTGTGCCATCGGGAACGCGGACGTTTGGCTCTCGGGCACACTGCTGCCCTTTTTTTGAATTTTTTGAAAATCGTACTTTTTTGCTTCAAAAAAATCTAAAAAAATTTACACAGAAAGATATACATGTTTTGAAGGTGCGCAAGAAATTTCGTAAGAAAATAATAAAATTTGTGGCCTACAGAAAAAAGACAAATTTCTGACAGAAAATCCATACTATTGTCTGTCAGAAATTTGTTATTTTTATATAGCTCGTAATACGATTTGTTTTCCTCAAATGATTTGTACCGTGCATAGAGGACATGCATATACATCAGCTAGTATTTTTTTGGATGTTTTTGAAATCGTCAATTTTTTTTCAAATTTTTTTAAACAAGCGGGAGCACTGGTGCCCGAGCTCCGTTGTGGGTTTCCGGTGCCATCGGTAGCTCGGCCTCCCCCGAACAGACCGAAACAGGAGCAGCAACACAAGCGCTCAAGAACTTGCTCTAAGCTCGGAGTAGATCATCCTTAGCGCGCCTGCCAACTCCAGGAGCTTCTCCTTGTCGCCTAGTACAAGTTTACATGCTAGTATATTTGCACTGGGCAAATCTAGTGCAATTGTACGACTGCAAGCATCGTACATAGAAAAAGGCATGATCAGGACTTGACATTTATGGGGATTAACCATAATTTCCCGGACTTTGCAGTCAGGAACTCAGGATGATGGAAAATGGAGCTAAAACCTTTTTTCTCTGAAGATGTTTGGGTGAATGGTTCACCTATGACAACTTAGTTCCTAACGCTTTGTTTACAAAGAAAATAATCATTAAGCTTTTCAAATGATGAAACTTCAGATTTAGATGAACTCGTGGTGAGACTGCAGTCTGCAGAGCAATGAGATGGAGTTGAAGGGATATGGTTGATGCCGTTACACTAATGGTGTGTTTGGTTCATCTGTATATTCCAGAAAAGCGGTTGTGAATAGTGAGCCGTGTAAAATCCGCTATGAGCTGGAAACTGTGGCAAAACAGAAAGTTGTTTGGCTGAAACAACTATGACTTTGGATTTTGTGTGAATCATTTGTAATACCCCCGAGACCCTCGGAGCACCGCCGGCCGGTCGCCTAGCCCCGTTGGACCACTACGCCGGATCACCTCGCCATACCTCCACCATGGTCGAAAGCCCGGAACACCTCGCCCGAGAATGACACAAGACATGCCGTACCTTGCCGGAGCCACGCCAGACCTCATCCGTCCTCGCCAGAAACTCGCCGGAGTTGGCCGGAACCTCGCCGGAGATCATCAAAACCATCCGGAAACCTTTCAGCACCTCGTTGGAGCTGCTCGAACCTCGCTGGAACCCTCCGACACTCGGAATAAGCCCTCTACTATGTTGTCCCGACCTTGATCATGTTTTCCGGCAGAGCAACGTTGCATGGGCCAGCTCATCTTTTCTTGAAGAGAGAACAAGAGAGGCGTTGCAACTGCAAAGTTTTTCTCTGGCTAGTGCGTTTTGGTATGGTTGCAGGTTCAGGGTTCAAGATGGGGCGCGTATAAATTGAGTCCGTTGCGGCGCATTTTCAAGATTGCCCCCTCCACGGTTTCTCTTAAAAAAGACGACATTCTATTGTTGTTGAGAAACATAGTACAAACGCGGACGTTCACAAATACGCGCAGTTAGTACCTAATGAACATACACACGCACATCACTACCCCTGTTAACACCTGACTGAATCGGCAGATGGTGTGCTGAGATTGACGAAGTTAGTACAAATGACTTTTATAGACGAGAACATCACCTCTCACTAAAAATAATTCATCTTAACGCGAAACACCAATATTAAAACCTAAGTTTTAAAATCTAATGAGTTGCACGTATAACCATGCTGCTAACATCCAACCAAATATTAATTCTCGGCAACATACATATCCTGGTCAGTCGCTGACTCGCTATCAACCAGCTCTTCGCCAGACCGCGTTCGGTTAATGCTAAATCATGCTGCCGTTTTATATCATTTTTCTTTTCAGATTGCACGTGACACTGATGCACGTGTGTGCGAGCATCTCAACATCGACGAGTGAAGCCACGCACACGCAGCATTTCGGTGGGGAAAATAATCCTACGAGACCAGGTCTATCTCCTCATCAGTGTAGACGTCATCTAAATCGCGCCACGTGTCATCTACCATCTCAAAGCATTCATCTTCCCGATCTGTTTTTTTTTCTTCGAACCTACCTTCCCGTAATCTCTACCCAATGGCGAGCTCGTCGCGATGCAGCATTTGGCTAGAAATTAAAGCGAAACAAATGATCGTACCATCGCTGCATCTGGCAAAACCAATCCAGCCTGTGCGTGCTTGTTATTCATTCCCATTAACGGAATCAATGGTTGCTGCAATTGCGCAGGATGAGTATAGTCTAGTTCGTTAACTGCTCGCCGCCGCCCGATGGAAGAATGTGATTAGCAAGAGAGAAATTATGATTACTGCTACTAGTACAACCATCGGAGTATATGACCACAACTCAATGTCTCTCGTGTATTGCTGTACTAGTCTTTGTCTTTTCGATCGCTACTACTTTTCTGTGTCCTTTCACTGGTTTGGGCCATGGTGATGGATCGACAGACGTTGTTCTTGGGTGAGGTCTGTGACGATGGAGAACGTATTGAGACGGCGGCGACAGATATTCCTCTCCAAAACTCTCGCAAGTAAGGCCAAGAAGATATCAGAAGATTGGGGAAGATGAATGCTTTGAGATCAGTAATGCCACGCGGCGCAATTTAGATGAGTTCTATACTGATGAGGAGATAGACCTGGTCTCATAGGATTATTTTCCCCACCGAAAGTGGCAACGCACATGCATGTTTTCGATGCATTTCTCAGTTTTGGTTTTTTCTTCCGTTTTTTTTGTGTGCATAGTCTATGGGAAGAAAAAAAGGAGGCGCTTTGTCAAATCAAATCCACGTCATGTACACCTGCCAACCTTATCGCTTCAGCGCATGTATATGCAAAGAAAACAAACGGAAGGCCGGCGTTAATTGTCCATGGCCTGTAGCATTAGTTCTGCCTCTCGGCTAGCAACGTTTGGACCACCACAAGTCCACAACAAACATTTGAACACACAGTCGCCCCTGACATGATGGTTAGGAGGGTGGTTATATCCCAGTCCACCAGAGTTTAAACCTCAGATTTGATGTTGTTGTTTTTAAGAATATTCTTCAGTGAGAGGCGACTTTCCCGTCGACAGCGAGACGACTGTGCTGACTTCGTCAATCTCAAGACTCGACCCACCGGTTCAGTCTTTCGAAAGTGTTCATAGAGGTTGGGTATGTGTGCGTGCGTTCATAGAGTTGAGTGTGTGCATGTATATGTGAACGTCTGCGTTTGTACCGTGTTTCGCAAAAGAAGTCCACAACAAACATTTAAACACACACTCAGCAGGGGCGAAACCAGAGATAATGAGCAATGTGTTCATCTCTATTAAACTATTGGGTCCAACTAAAAATAATGGTGCTAACCAATGATTTAGTACTAGCCCAAATTCATTGGGTTCAACTGAACCCACTGGCTAGTGTCTCAGTTTTTTTCCTCGTGATGAAAACTCGTAATTTGTTGTAGGATGACTGGAAACCACAAATGGAGTCCGGGCTACAGGGGGTCCTTTATTTTGAATATTTTGAAAACCACAATTTGATGTTGTAAAAAATTCTGAATTTTTTTTTGCATGTAGACAATGTTGTATTCTACCGACTTGTAAAATATCAAATCAAAAGAGTTCATATTTTGAGCTACACAAAAATGACAAAATCTGACAGATTTGGAGGGTTCAAATTTTGCACTGTTTACTGCTTTCAAATTTCAGATTTGTCATTTTTGTGCAGCCCAAAATACGAGATATTATTTTCTGATATTTTACAAGTCGGTAGAATACAACATTGTCTACATGCAGCAATTTTTTTAGAATTTTTTACAACCTCAAATTGTGGTTTTCAAATTTTTAAAAATAAAGGGCTCCCTGTAGCCCGGCCTCCATTAGTCCACTCGTAGGATGACCCCAGTGCGTTTTTCTTATGTTTATCGAACGTTTGCTCTGAGTAGATAAGGACGGAGACCTTTCGTAGTTTTCCGAACTTTTCAAGTCGATCTAGTACTGCTGACCTGTTGTAGCAGAAAGATCAGCTTGTGGCGAAAATGAAAATATCACAGATTCACGGTGCTGACCCAGCGCGTGTCGCCAATGTCGGCGTCAACGCAGTGGAGCGAGTACGAACGCTGCATGCCACTTTACAAGCATCCGAAACGAAGCAAGCTCCTCGTGGCTCCGGTTTGGGAATGGAGTGCTACTCCATACGAAACACCTTTGACAACTGAGATCCTGACGCGTATAAAGTATATGTACAAAATTAAATTTCGACTTTCTTTGTTCAGAAAAATCTCAACTCTCGACACAAGGACACAAGCCTTAGGGAAACTCAATGGGCCGAGACATTCTGCCACCGCCACATGCACGACACGGCGGGCTGCCGAAACAAGCGAGAAGGACGTTGGAGGAGGCGTATTCCGACGTCCCCGACCCTGAGGATGAGGTGCACGCCGCAGGTGTCACGGGAACCGGCGATGCCGCTACACCCCAGTTTGCGAAGCAGAGGACTTCAAATGGAGCAGCAAGAAAGACGCCGGGCAGGAGGAGGACACCGGCGACCCGGAGCTGCAGGAGACCAAGCAACCCTCACTGTAGATGCTCGACGATGACCATGTCCACTTTGTCGCGCTCGCCCACGACCTCAAGGCGAAGCAACATGCCGAGGTGGCGTAGGCGGCCCGTGTATCGCTTCCGCTCGAGGGTGCGCGTGAGGTAGGCTTGGGGAGCTTCCAGTCAAGCTCTGTTAGGGTGTACTACCGGCAGCGCCGCCTGCGAGTGGCCAATTTTGTAAAAATGACGGCGCTACTATACATTAAGTTGCCGTATTAACTATGTTTTAAATTCTCCAACAGCGACACATATCGCCGGAAATTTTCCGACGATTGGGGAGAGGCGACATCCGCCAGTCCGCCTCCGTCCAACCGCGTCAAGAGGCCCCTTCACCTTTGGGCACTGGGTATAAATTGCCCCCCCCCCCCCCCCCCTTCCCCCGGTCCTTTCAAATAGAGGCGTCGGATGTCGTTGGCGGACCCGGAGAAGGAAGATGTCTGGTAGTGCCTGAGGAGGAGCCAGCAAGTACACCACTGGCTCGTTCAACTTGTTCCCTGTGGGAACCTTCGTCGTCATGGGCGTCGCATTTGACCCGTAAAGACTCCATGCAGTTTTCGCGACAGGCGGTAGCTTCGGCAACGAAGTCGGCGGGACAGCCGAGATCTCCACTGCCCCTATCGGAGGAGGACGATGAGTCGACAACTCCACCACCCCCACCGGAGAAGTATGTCGAGAAGGAGTTGCCCTAATTTTATGAAATCTATATGATCAAATTTAGATCCTCGTTTATGTAATATTTGAACTTAAATTTATAAAACATTGTTTAAATGGTTTAAATGAAGAAAAAAAAGACAGGACGGACCAAATGGGTCGTCCTGTTGTGTTTATTGTCCTCGAAAGGATGGACAAAGGCAGGACGCGGCGTCCGGCCACGGAAACGGATCAAAACGGACACGTTTTGTTTTCGACACTTTGGATTTGCTTTTACACTCGTCGCACGGTGGTATACAGGGCAGAAAAGTCAGACGTGATGAGCCCGTGAGCGACGGACACGGCTGAACGCGAAAACAGAGGACAAATAAAACATAGCTTTTTTAAAACACAGTACAACGCAAGCGCTCATATACACGCGCACACACTCACCCATACGAACGCACGCACGCACATCCTACCCCTATGAGCACCTCCGACAGACTGAGTCGGCGGGTCGAGTCTTGAGATTGACGAAGTCACCACGGGCGACTCGCTGTCGACGAGAATCTCGCCTCCCACCGAAGAATATTCCGCCTTAAATGAGAAATGCCAGCGTCAAATCTGAGGTTTGCCACAGGCAAGTTCTTTACAAATAAAACATAGCTAAGCATACGTGTGCACACGTAGAGGTGTGGAGCATGGCTTTGGACAGCTTACGAAATATCAGCGGGGACAAGGACAAGTAGCAGTACAGCAATATGGACGAACAGAAGTCTCGCCGTTAACTAGCATGGCAGTGGCACTCAGTGGTCGTTCTCCGACGAAAGCAGTGGATTATACGCAGCACAGGAATTGTCCTCTCCTTTCTTCACCGGTCTGCAATGGAAGAGCTTTTCGCAGATCTCTCGCACCGTCCGTTTTGAAGATTTGAGTCAGAATCTGATTTTTTTTTTTTTTGATCGGCGACGTACCACTCACCTACCGGCATAGATGGTCATTTTTCTGGAGCCAACAGCGCTTCGGTCCTCTACTTTTAAGCACTTTTAAGCAGAGATATGAATACATGGTCCCTCAAAATAAAAATCCTTTTGAATCCTCTTGATCAATCAAGTTGGAGTATTCGGATTCGGCGAGAGATGACCTTTGCGATTAATAAAGTCGCTGACAGAGGACCTACTGTTGTTGGTCTTCATAGCTTGGCAGATGAATATCGGTGCATCATGATATCGTGCTCGGAAGAGCTTCCACCACGCAACTACACCACCACCACATCTGCTTTCACTCCAACGGTTGAAACAGCTCCTGCAAAAGTTGCAAGTAAATGAGAAACTCGCGGCCTATCTTTCTTTTTAGCGGGGAAATGAAAAGTACATAAGAGCTTCACATTACAGAAAGGAACAAAGAAAACAGGAAATAACGAACAGGTCCTTCTGCAACAACGATGAACAAGACGGCGAGGATGAGCCGGTGGCGCGCCGGATCCGCCGCAGCTCCACTTCGTGCTTGGATTGGAAGCCGCCCCCTCGCGGCCGGGAAGTCGCCGGACAGTGGCCCCGCAGGACCTGCACCCAGCGCCGCCATCTTCATCGCGAAGCTCCAGTACACCATCACCTCCAACTGCAACTCGAACCAGATCGACCGCCTTCGATCTGGGCTGGGGGGAAGAACTCGGACGTCTACCTGCAAAGATATTCTCCTTCGTATCAACAGTAAATCATTATCTTCTCAACTCTGCATAGATCCAGACTTCAATCGATATCTGAACACCATGACTAGTTACAGACTAATAGCCTACCGATCGATGAACAATACACACCAAACCTGGACATCACAGTGCATTGACAGCGAGGTAGAAGCTTTAGCCATCACAGCGCTGTGAAGTGACCTCACCTCGTAAAATCTGCATGTAAAACTTTTATCAGAGATGTTCTTGTAGAAAGGGGGAAGCGATTGGAGAACAGGAGCAGGGACCAAAGAACACTCGGATTAAGAGAAACCAGAAGACGAGAGGGGACCACAAATCGAATATTTTGTGCTCCTTCTAGAAAGGGAATTGAGGAACTAAACTGTATTCCATTCGTAGTTTTTCATTAAAAAAATTCTTAACTGAGACACAAGAATGGCTAAAATTATTTCTTCATGTTGCCTCTTACTGAATCCTTACGGCCATTCTAGTGATGGGCCAGGAAATGAAAACTAAAAAAATGCAGGACTGGATTACCGGGCTTGATGGCGCTGTCGGTCCATAGATGCTGGGCCTTGCTGGAATCGCATGGGCTGACAAGCGCCGAATTTGAAGTCAATGTTCCTTTCTAGATTCAAGTACAACTGGCTCCGGACAGTGGCGGATCCAGGATTTAAGCATGGCGGGGCCGAATGGCCACAAAAGAGACATACCATAATTTTTTATCAAATCTTACAAATATACCAAGGATATGACATTGTAAGAATTTATGTTTTGCAGAGAAAAACTGACTAGTTTGAATCTAGATTGACACTCGATCCTATCAAACAAGTCAATAATCTTCTAAACATTGACCTTTGGAGCTATCATCTCCCCAATACATACACCCATGTAATGCCCAAAAAACTCGTCACCCATTTTATTTCGAAGATGTGTCAAAGCTTCATTGCTGAAAACCCCCGTTCTATTGTTGTAGTTGACACATGGAGAGTGATGACCCAACGCAAACAATCTGTTAACCATTTGAATACATAGAAATCTTGCCCGTTTTGACTAGAACGAAATTAATTTATAGCTAGACAAACTAGCGACTAGTAATTTTTGGAATCGATCAAGCTAGCACAATTGCATACATATACATGTATAATACCTTGGGGCTTTACCGGTCAGGCAAATAAATTGAGCGTGAGGGCGTGGAGTGCGTGACGGCGGCAGTTCATAGTCTTCGTCGACAATGGAGATTCGTGGGAACTGTCGCAGCTTCCCTCGGATCAGTGTGGTCGTGTCCTGTGGCGGCGGCGGCGGCAGCGTTGCTCAATCACGAAACATGTGCGGCTCGGCAGCGACAAAGGCGGAGAAGATCGACTAGATGCCATCGTGCGTGCAGTACAAGAAGTCGGATAGGCGATTGTGTAGATGAATGATTCACATTGATTACCTAGGTTAGCACGGATGTGCCATTGTGGCCTTAAGCCCTTGGCTACATGCGTTGGGCTAGGCCCATTGAAATTAGCTCGCTGAAACGCTGGTATAGTCGCTGGGCTGGGAAGTACTAGAATTAGGCTAATTGCCAGATATTATATTAGGCTAGTCAAGTATATACATACTGGAACCTGCTACATATCTTTGGGGGTGGCCGAAGCATAGGGGGGGCCTGGCCACCGCTCGCCCCCCCTTGGATCCGCCACTGGCTCCGGCAATAGCCACTTCATGATGATAGCGTGCTGTTTTTGAAGATAGACAGAGAAGTGCACAAAAGATTCATAAAGTTCTTAATGCATATTGCAATGAGATCAGGCAAAGAACAATAAATCTTGTTAAAATTTACATCTATTTCAGAACGATCTACTTTAAGTCAGGACATCAAGGATGTGCTCAATGTAGAGGCTCTTTTATCAGTTTTGGTGGAAGCGATACCTTTGTCTCGGTATGCTTTACGTGTTATATAGCCATACGCATTAGGGTTTACAGGGAGATCGCCGTAGCGTGATTATAGGAGGGGTTACATGAGATACGGGATCAACTTGATCCACACGGAAAGGTTCGGTTATGCCTTATAACACGGCATAACCAATTTCATGATCATAACAGGATTATATTCCTAATACCATCCCTTAATCAAAACTTGGACAAGTTTAGATTACGCTTGAACTCTCTTAACTCCCTTGGAGGTAGCGGTTTGGTGAAGCCATCTGCAACCCGGTCCTTTGTGGATATGAACTTGATGTCAAGCCTCTTTTGAGCAACTCTTTCTCTTACGAAATGAAAATCAATTTCTATATGCTTGGTTCTTGCATGGAAGACTGGATTCGCAGAAAGATATGTGGCACCCATATTATCACACCAGAAGCATGGGACTTCCCTTATCTTGATACCAAGCTCTTTAAGAAGAGATTCAACCCATATGATTTCAGCTGTGGCATTTGCTAATGATTTATACTCAGCTTCTGTACTTGATCGAGACACTGTTGGTTGTTTTCGAGCACTCAAAGAAATCAGGTTAGGTCCAAAGAAAACTGCAAAACCACCGGTGAATCTCCTATCATCAACACATCCTGCCCAGTCCGCGTCTGAGAAAGCACTCACCAATGTAGACATGGACCGCCGAAACGTGAGTCCAGTGTTAAGTGTTGCCTTTACATACCGGAGTATTCTCTTTGCTGCAGTCCAATGAACCGTAGTAGGAGCATGTAGATACTGACATATCTTGTTAACTGAGTATGACCGTAGTAGGAGCATGTAGATACTGACATATCTTGTTAACTGAGTATGAAATATCCGGCCGTGTCAATGTGAGATACTGTAGAGCCCCTACAATGCTACGGTACTTGGTACTATCTTCTGAATCTAACGCTTCACCATCATAAGCTGACAATTTTTTAGAAGTGGACACTGGTGTGGGTGCTGGTTTACACTTGTGCATAGCAACTTTCTTTAATAAATTAGTGGCATATTTTTCCTGTGTAAGAACTAATCCGTCTTCAACTTCCTTGACTTCAATACCCAGAAAGAAATGCAAATCTCCTAAATCTTTTATAGCAAAATGTATACCTAGATCTCGGACCAACATAGCGGTTGCATGACTTGATGAACTAGCTACTATTATATCATCCACATAAACAAGCAGAAATACCATAATACCTGACTTGTTGTATACAAATAATGACGTGTCTGCCTTGGAGGGACTGAATCCCAACTCTTGCAATTTGGTGCTCAAACGTGAATACCATGCTCTCGGCGCCTGTTTGAGACCATATAAGGCCTTGTCAAGTTTACACACATACTGCGGTGAATTGGCATCTTCATATCCGGGGGGTTGGCGCATGAACACATCCTCTTCCAGAATACCATGAAGAAACACATTCTTGACATCGAGTTGCCTCAGAGTCCAGCCCCTGGAAACAGCAATAGCGAGAACAAGTCTGATAGTAGCAGCTTTAACAACTGGACTAAAAGTGTCTTCATAATCGATTCCAAACCATTGTTTAAAACCTTTTGCAACTAAACGAGCTTTATATCTATCAATCGTACCGTCAGCTTTTCTTTTGACTTTATATACCCATTTGCAATCAATTATATTCTTGTTACCAATGTTTGGAGGAACCAAGTGCCATGTCTGTTTTTTCATAAGAGCATTGTATTCATCATCCATTGCATGTCGCCACTTCTCATCATCTAGAGCTTCAGCCAGACTTTGTGGTTCTCCTGTAGCACATAAAAAATTATATCGAATTTTTCCATTAGTAACTTTATAAGTAACAGTGCCATCAAAAAAAATCTCGGTTTGGAAATTCCTCTCTGCAATCGTGTGCGAGCCTCAGGTGGGGGTGTAGGCTGGCTCGGCGCAGAGGATCCAGCATCTGGGGACAGACGCGCTCTGCGCCTCACACGGGCTGTCGGTCGTCCGCGCGCTGGGACCGGCTGCGTGGCGGCTTCTGGTTCGTGGGTCGTCCCAGAGGTGGACCAGGCTCTGTCATCATGATGCGCCGACGTGGCAGAGTTGGAGTTGGCAGAAGCATGCGAGCCGGGCATGGACCCAGGCGAATCTGTTGTCTCTGATCCCGAGGGAGATGTGGGATCTGCACCGGGATTGCCGACACCAGGTGACGGCGGATCATCTCCGGAATCAGTGTCCGTGTCTTTTTTTGACATAGGATCATGATCAGTTTCTTCACTGTTTTGCTCTGAATCTGCATCATTTTCTTCCAAATTTTCTGCGTTTACCTGCACAGGACTAACACTAGGTACATGTACATGAGCGTTAGTCGCAGAGTCATCTATATTCGCATTCCCATGATCAAGTGGTTGGAGATGATGTGGTAGAAGGAGGATTTCTTGGCGGAGAAGTGTGAAATGACATATTTTATGTCCCCCATGATTTTGTGTGTTAGGCAACAACACTAGGAAATATCTAATATCATGTTAAGTGGTGCAGGAATGAAAAGAAATATTTATACTTTGCATCGAAACATTTGTCAAGAAAAAGGAGATTGCAATATGTCTAGCAAGGCCGAAGTCTCCGGCCTGAGGGGTGCTCAGGGGCCGGAGTATCCGGCCCATCGAGTTTTGGAGCAAAGAGCTCCACACGACGGCACTCTCTGCCTTGAGGCCAGAGTGGGTCCGGAGTGACCCCGGAGTCTCCGGTTGGGGCTAGAGTCTCCGCCCCCTTTGGGTCCGGAGTCTCCGCCCAGGCCGGAGTCTCCGGCCCTCCAGGACCGGAGTCTCCGGTCTAAGTGGACTACAATGGCTACAATTCTGGGAGGGGTATAAATACCCCTCCACCTACCTCCAGCCAAGTAGCTCGTCCCAAATTGAAGTCCACCATTATTGCAAGCTAAAGAATCACTAGATCTCCCAATCCCTCCACCCAAACTCGTTGATCTTTGGAGGATTGAAGGAGAAGGCCCGGATCTACTACTTCACCAAAGCGTTCTTCATCTCCCCCTCATTCACTTGAGGGATTCGAGCCTAGGGTTTCCACTAGGAAAACCTAGGCATCTTGTTGTACTTACTTGCTTGTTACTTTTGTGTAGCATGTGTTGTGGTGCTTGGGAGCCCCCAATCCTTTTGTGGGTTGAGCCTCAAGTTTGTTGTAAGGGCTCCGGAGTCCGCCTTGAAAGATTCCGATAGTGGAAGGTGAACCGAGCTTTTGGGCAAGGTTCATCGGAGAATAGGGTGAGGCCATTTGTGGCGTTTGAGTTTGAAACTCACACCCCACAAACGAGACGTACTCCCCTAAAAAGGAGGAACTCGGGAATACATCCTTGTCTCCACGTGCTTCCCGTTCAGTTACTCCTTACTCGCTAGTTCTTACTTGTATCGGGCTTAGTCTAGTGTTAACTTGTCATATAGGTAAATTCACCGTAGTTGCATCTCTAGAGAATTTACCTTTGTGTCAAGCCTAAATTCGAAAAAGAGCTAAAAATTGAGTAGCGCCTATTCACCCCCCCTCTAGGTGGCCATACCGATCCTTTCAATTGGTATGAGAGCCTTGGCTCTTTATTCGGGCTTATCCGCCTAAGAGAAGTATGGCTATTGACGAGCATGGAGTTGTGATTCCCGAGCTTCCCACCGTGTCCACTTCGGTTTCCGTGGAGGACTTCAATACCTTGAAGTCCTCTATGGAAACTAAAATGGACAAGTTGCAAGAGATGATCTTAAAAACTCATGGAAGCTAAGGATATCCCACCTTCACCCACCGCTCTTTCTTCGGAGGTTGACAAACCCGAGAATGAAGAAGTTGATGGGAAAAAGAAGGGGGTTGATCAAGATAAAATTGACACCCCAACTAAACCACTAAATGGTTCGGGAGTATATGGTGCCGTTCCTTTTCCATACTCTCCCGAGCTACCTATCCCTCATCCTCCTATACATCTAAGGGGAAATCCACCTAAGCTAAATGCATCTTTGTTTACTAAGTGGCAATCTTCTATGAGATCTTATGTGAACAGTGCATCTATCGAGCTTTGGAGGATCATTGAGCAAGGATATCAAGCCGTGGATGAGTCCAACAAGACAAGAAGAGAAATAGTTGATTGTCAACTAAATGCCACCGCTCTTGACTTAATCCAAGATGCCGTAGGAGAGGATGATATGTCTCACATCGAGCATTGCACCACCACCAAAGAAGCTTGGGCTTGTCTTGTTGCGGTTGTCGTGGGTTTGTCACGTCAGGTGTCATAGATGACTTCGTAGGTGTGGGATTACGCGAGTCAAGCATCTCCGAGCTTGGGATCGCAGGAACAAAGATCAACACAGATTTACCCAGGTTCGGCCCCCTCAATGTGAGGTAAAAGACCTACTTCCTGCCTACCCTAGATTGGTATTGATATGATAATCGAGGTGTTACAATGGAGGCGATCCGATCTGGTACTCGCCGTATGAGCTAGGGTTTAGGGCTTGATAGCTTGACCCCTCTAAGTCCTGCGAGTCCTCTTTATATACACAGAGGCTCGCAGGTTACAAAGGAAACTTCCCCACAAGGAATACGTCCACAGAGGCCTACTCGGAGACTACTTGGTCTTCACGTCCTCCGGGATATGTCTTCTAGATCTTTCCCTTATGGCGGTTCAATATTGGGCTTGCTCCCAAGTGGGCCTTTGTCCGTGCGAGTAAGTAAGTCGCACTGGGCCGCGGGTTAATCCAGAAAGTATTCCCCCGACATTAGCCCCCAAGATTGGTTAGGACTTTACGGTGAGAATCTTCTGACCTCTTGAAATGGTCACTGAGCCGCACTGCAAACGTTCTGACCAATCTTCTGACTTATGCGATTCAGAGCTGTGACTTATCTGCGCGACTCATCTCCCCTTCTGGAAATATTCTGTTTCCTTTAATTGCGGACCGTTACTCGTTTTGCGGGCGCAAATTGTGCCGTTGGTTGCGAGCGCAGATTATGCCGTTAGTTGCGGGTCCCTTCAGTTATAAGCTGCGGCCACCTAGGTCATTATTCACTTGCCCTTGCAATCTCCTCATCCCTAGCCGCGCCGTCTTCTTCCTCAATCCGAGCTTAGTTCCCCAATCCAATCTCCTCTTCGCAATGGCGCCCAAGGCAAACCATCTGACGATAAGCGCAGATCTCCTGCAACTGGGAAGGATCCTGGGTGACGGAGGAAACTCTCTCGGATCTGGCCGAAGCTGGCTTCTTGCCGCCGAAGGAGGACGGCGTCTGGCGGGCGCCAGGCGATGAAATCGAGCCGCGCCCCAAGCCCAACGAGCTGGTGATGTTCGTGGAGCACGTGGAGCGTGGATTCACGCCGCCAGGTTCTCCCTTCTTCCGCAATCTGCTGCAACGCCTAGGCCTCCGTCTTCACGACATCGGGCCCAACTCAATGCTCCAGGTGAGCAATTTTCATGTGTGTGCGAGGACTATCTTGGCATAGCCCCCAACATCGATCTGTGGCTGGCCTCTTTCACCTGCAACAGCCAACTTGTCTCCAAGGGTGGCGCCTACGTTCAGGTCGGCGCCATCTCTCTTCAACGCCATAGAAACTCTTGCCTTCCCAAGCTAGCCCTGGCGAATCGACCCAGGGCTTGGCAAAAATCTTTCTTCTATTGCCAAGATACTTCACCGGAGGGCGAAACTCGCCTTCCCTCCTGGTCTAACACCCTCTTCGTGCCTACCGAGGCACTGAAATCAAAACCCCGCGACTCGCCATGCCCTTCATCAATGAGTCGCTGATCAAGGTCCGCGCCTTAATAGGTCATGGTCTTACTGGCCTTGATCTTCTCTCTTGCTGGACCAAATGGCGCATCAGCCCGTGAGTCCACGACAGCGATCCTTCCTTGAGTGCACAGGCACCTCTGCTGACGTCGATCGTATCAAGGCTTCGGACTGGAGGCCTGAGGATTGGGTGGAATTCGTCACCCGCGTGACTGAGGAGAAGGACATCTCCTTTGACAAGGTGGGGCTTGCCCCTTTCAGTGTTAACAACAAGCCTTTTGAGGTAACTCCTCTTCTCTGTCTTTTCGCCTTCGTAGTTGAGTCGCATTCCTTTCTTAATACTGCAACTTATATCTTCCTGATCCAGGCTGATGAGAATTACTGGTCGCTGCCTGCGACCGTCGCCGGCACTGCTGCTCCCAAGCGTGCCGCACGAAAGAAGTTGCTGCCCACTCTAGAGGGCAGCGAAACTGCTGATATCCCCTCTGCCTCTGCGGCCTCAGAAGGTGAAGAGACTGAACTGGACGAGGATGACAGTCCAGTGCCAGCCGCGAGTTCTGCTGCCGCGGCTGGACCAACTCCCCGTAGAGCCTCCAAGAGGCTATCTCGTGAGGAGCCAGAGCTTGATGCTCTGGAGAATCCTGAGGCCACGAAGCGTCGCAAGCCTGCTACGGGCGCGACCTCCTCCGCTGCCAGGCGTGTGTACAAACCCACCGCCTCAACTGAAGAAGACATGGGTCCCCACTCTGGTAATTTCTGCTGTCTTGTCATCTTGAATGCTTATTCTTTTTCCTCTATTGACACGCAAACTTCTGCTCGTAGATTCTGGGACCCAAGGCCTGTCCTCACCGTCAAGTGGCGAACTTATGGCCTTCGTGAAGATGGCTCCAGAGTTAGTGATTTTCCTTGCGCTTATAATACTTTTATTCTGGCTTATGTGCTTCTTTACACAATGCCCTTGCTTTTTGCAGAAGTGCGGCTAAATCCGCGGCTGATCCTGGAGTTGTTTCTGAAACCGCGGTTGAGCCGCGTTTATCACCTGCGGCTCATACCGCCATGGTAGAGGGCGTGGCCACCACAGATGACTTGGCCACGGTCCCTGTTCTTGACACAGCTGCCCAAGAGGTGGCTCTGGAGGATAGAACGGATCCCCTTGATCCAACGTGGAGAAGGTCAACCCTCCTCCATAGATGTAATGGCCAAGGATGCTGATGCGCCGTGATTGAGTCGCCAGCGGCGACAGCCTGCGGTCGCCAATTCTGCGTGCTGAGGTTGCTTCCTCCTCCTCCAAGCCGCGCTGAGAAACTGTCAGAGGCATCATTGCCTCAAATGACAAGCAAGCCATGGAGCTCCGCAAGGCACTGTCTGACCTGTCTGCGGCTTATAAGGTAAACTTCTCTCCACTTATCTGTCTCTAGCCCCCAAGGATCAAGTTTCTTCTTTGACTTTAAAGGGAGACTTGATGCTTCTCTTTTAGCTGTTGATATGTACTTACTAACTGATGTACTCTTGTAGGAGGAACTAAGCTCCATAACAGCTGCCAAACTCGCCTTGGAAAAGCAGTTGGGGGATACTCCTCTGAACTGGAGAGGCTGCGCGAGCTCCTTGGCCAGCGTGACGCTGAGCTGAAGAAGAGGGAAACCAGGATGGGCGAGCTATCTGATGAAAGCTTCAAGTTATCTGAACAAGCCAAAGCCACCGAGCTGCGGCTTAAAACGGTTGAAGAGAAGTTTCAAGAGAGGGTCCAACAGGACCTCCAATCAGTGCTCAGAAAGACGCCATCGCTGATGCCAACGAGGACGCAAGGCTCAAGGCTGTTTCCATTGGCGAGCTTGAGAAAAAGTTGAAGAAAGTTTCTGATGCCCATAACCTTGTCCACGCCAAAGTGTGCATCATGACTCAAGAGTTAACTGGTATGTGTTGCGACTCATATCTGCATCTGTTTTCTCTACTATCTTTGCCTGTATGTTGTAGAGCTGACGGAGACATGCCTCGATGTAGGTGAAGATGCCAAGGAGCAGCGCGGCAGTACTCAAGAACAGCTGGAGTATATCCGCGATTTTTCGCGAAGAACTTGTGATGCCATGAAATCACTGTCTAAGTGCCTGCTGCCGACCAAGCCAGTCCCCGGTGATTCTGAAGGGTTGCTAAAAAGACTGCTTAGGGCGCCTCAGTTCTTTTTGGACTGGAAGGAGTCCTCAGCTCGCACCGGCGCGGCTCATGTTCTTGCTTTGGCCAAGACATACTATCCTTCTTTTGATGCTGCCAAGGTTGCAAAAGGTAGGCCCTCGAAGAAGGTGGATGGCACCGAACTGACGGCCTCAGAATATGCGGCGACTTGGAAGGATATGCGCGGCCACGCGACTGAACTGGTGGAGGGGATAGATCTTGCGACCTATATGGGCAAGTATAATGCAGATGGAAGCAGATGGGAGAAGTTACCCGCTCCGTCATCCAGTGCGGTGATTCCGCAGGAAAAGAACCCCTCTCCAGGCGTATCCAGCTCTGCAGCCCCCAAGCCCGCGACTGAAGAGCCCTCCAGCGAGCCTGCGATTGCTCCTTCTGGCAAGCTTGGCAAGCCGCCTGTTCCTCCTTCCCGCAGGTCAAAAGCTGCGCACAAATGAAGAATAGAAACAATGTTTTTATGATCTTGGCCCTTAGCGGCCTGTAATAATTGTTAGAATTTATGTGTCATAAGACAATGTTATGGTTTGCTTAAGTACTCTCAGCAGTACATGTTTCGACCAATAGGCTGGTCCTTATGATTTGTCTCGGTTTTTCCTCACTTAGGCCCTTGCGCGGCTCAGTATTTCCCAGGTAAAAAGTGCGTGTTCAGGGTCGAGAGCGGCCATGATAGGCAATCAAACTCGATTGACGCCACACCCCAGTACTTTGGCCGCATAGTGCAAGTCGCATCCAAGAGAGGTTGAGTATAATCACGATAAATGCCACTTGTTTGGCGATCCCAAGGAATAGGCCGCGCTAAAAAGCTGCCGCACCCCCAAGGGACCAATGATTAAAAAATAAAAGACTCACAGCTCAATTGGTAGTTTGAGATGCTTTATTTCAGAATCATTATATGATACATAGGGTCGGTCGCGCCTAGGTGGCGACCAGAAGTGATGCTTGGGTCGGTTGCGCCTAGGTGGCAACCAGAGATGTTACATGGGTCGGTCGCGCCTGAGTGGCGACCAGAAATGATGCTTGGGTCGGTTGCGCCTAGGTGGCAACCAGAGATGTTACATGGGTCGGTCGCGCCTGAGTGGCGACCAGAATTGAAGTTTTTAGCCCTGAGTGGCCAGCTTGATGATGTAAACTCTTGATAATTTTGTTGCGGCTGCTGATGGCAACTTGCGATGCCTGGGACGTGTCCTTATTGGCAATGGCTGTAGCCTTTGACTTCCTTGCCTTCCTTGCGGCCGTAATCTGAAGTCGCAAGTCAGGCAGGTGCCTCTTAGCCTTCACAATGTCATCAAAATTCTCCCGCGACTCGCGCATGGGCACGCTCTCTGCGATGCAAGCTGCTCTGGCCATGGCCTTGTCGCCTTCTTCGCATTCTTGAGCTATTCTTTTGTCGCCATTGATGGTGATGACTCCCCTGGGGCCTGGTATTTTAAGCTTTAGGTACACATAGCACGGCCTAGCCATAAACTTTGCGAATGCTTCTCTGCCAAACAGCGCATGATATGGGCTCTGGAAATCTACAACCTCGAACCAAATGTACTCGCTCCTGAAGTTGCTTTGTGTCCCAAAGGCGACCTCCAAGTTGATTCGCCCCAATGGCTGAGCTGATATGCCTGGCACGACACCGTGAAACGTTGTTCTTGATGGGTGTAGCTGCTTTTCTTGGAGGTTCATTCTTTTGAAGGTTTCATAGTATAATATATTGATGCTGCTGCCTCCATCCATCAGTACTTTGCTCAACTTGTACCCTGCGACTTGAGGGGCAACCACCAGCGCGAGTTTTCCCTCTTCATTTATTTCTCCTGGGTGATCCTCGCGGCTCCAAACTACTGGCTGCTCGGACCACTTTAGCCACTGTGGGACGGCTGGTACTATGGCGTTAACAGCCTGATTGCGTCGTCGCAGCTTTTGTTCCCTCCTTGAAGTATTCACCACAATGGTATGATACTGACCCAACTGTTTTGGGAACTGTGGCTGATCTGGCTGCGGATTTGGGACGGCGTTGTTGCTGTTGTTGCCTCCGCCGTGGTTACCTCCCTCATTGTTTTGATGATTGTTGTTTGTGTTGAGTGGTTGCCCATCCTTCCACTTTTTGTAATGATAGCACTGTGCCTTTGTGTGGTTGGGTGGTTTCCCATCTTTTCCTATATGGATGTCGCAGGGGCGGTTGAAAACCTCTTCCAAATTAACTGGGTGAAAATTCCTTCCTCTGCCGCTGCTTTGTTTGTAACGAGTATTCGTATTTGCGACTAACCTGAGTTTCCTTCCTCGTTTTTGCGCTTGTTATAACTCGCATTGGCATTGCTAGCTTGCTGTTGTTGAGGCTTGCTACTGGCCTTCTTTCCCTTGCCAGTATTTTCCTCTTCCTCCCCATCAGATGCGTCCCTGGTTTTATCCGAGCTAGCATACTTGTTGGCCGCCGCCATTACCTCGCTTAGGCTCTTGACTTTGTCCTTCATGCGACCTAGTTTGTGGACTAGCGGCTCAAATTTGCAATTTTTCTCCATGACAAGGACTGCTGAACTGGGTGGTATGTTATCTGAGGAATGTATGATTCTGCGACCCTTCTCATCCAGTGGCGACTCGACTCGCCTTCCTTCTGTACACAACGCTCAAGGTCCTCTATGCTGCAGAGTCGCTTGCATGTTCCTTGGAAATTCTTGATAAAAGCTTCCTTCATCTCATCCCAAGAGTTTATTGAATTTGGTGGCAAATTTTGCAGCCATATGTGAGCTGCGCCTTCTAACATCATGTTTAGGTAACGTGCGCAGATCTCTTCGGATGCGTTTAGGATGCTCATGCCCATCTCGTAATTGTTGAGCCAAGTAACAGGGTCCATGCTTGCGTTGTAGTTGGCGACCTTGCGAGGTCCTTTGAAATCTGCAGGAAACGGTTCAGACCTGATTTTTTTGCTGAAACAGACAGTCGCGATGATAGATTGGACGAAGCTGGTCTTCCTACTGGATTATCCGCTGCGCGCGGCTGCACAATTCTATGGGTTGAACTTGCTGAGGTTGATTTTGAGCCGCAGGTTGATCTTCCCTTTGTCGCCTAGCCGAACTTGAAGTCGCAACGTGCGGCGACTCCGCGTGGATGCTTCTTTCTGCCGTCGCTCTGCTATTGTAGGGAGTGGAGTGCAGCCGTCCCGCGTGTTCGGACATGTTTGCCTGCTGTATTACTGCTGTGCTCAGCATCTCAATGGCGCGCCTCGCCTCTCTGTCCATTGGGTGTTTCCTGCTGGCTCTAACCTGGCCAAGATGTTCGTACCCGCAAAGAGATTCTCTACCGGGCTAACATAATGTCCTTGCGGTGTGTGGAACCTTTGAGGCTGTTGTGGCGACTGCTGAACAAAGGTTGGCTGCGGCAGTGGCGGGGGCATCATGGCCCTATTATTAGCCTGTACTATGGCCCTTGACCCAGGTATCTCCGCTGCTCTTGGAGCTGCGAAAGATGGAACTGCTGGTACAACTGATGGTACAGTGATTGCTTGAACCGCTGGCGCAGCTAACGGGGCCACGGACCGCATAACCATGGCAGATGGTGCCATGTTTGTGGGTACCGCGACTGAAGGTTGTGCGACCCCTGACCATGCGACCGGGCGCGCTGCGTTGGTGGTGACTGATGGGACCACGTTGGTGGTGACTGATGGAACCGCGATTGTTGGTTCAGCGGTAGGCGATTGGAACAGCTCCATAGGATTTACTGTTCCTGGCTGCAGGCGACTCGCATGGCGTCTGTGTGGCAAGGTGGCCTGTACCCCTTGCAGAGTGTTGGTTTCCTCGATGAGTCGCAGTTGCTCCTGTTGGAGGCGCTGTTCCTCACGCGCCAACCTGGCTCTTTCATCCGCGATTCTCTGGACTTCATCATATAACCCGATCCTGGTAGCCTCCAATTCTGTCACCCTAGCAGTCGCGTTAACCGCAGATATTGGCGTAAGCAACACGCTTCCCTGTGGCGACGTGACCGCTGCGTTGGGGGCTACCCTTGATCCTGATCCCGCAGTCGCAACGCCAGGTGGAGTCTCTCTGTTTGTGACTCCTGAGGCCGCGACTCCTGGCGTCATCGCAGCGGATGCCGCGACTCCTGGTGCGTCTAGAGCGGCTTGTTCTGTCGCTTCCGGCGGTGTGGGGCTAAGCTGCCTGGTGGCATGCCCAGCCCTTCGTCCACTTCTGTGGTCCTGTAGACCCCTTCCATGTACCGATCTCCTACGGAGGGCGAGTCGCCATCCACAGGGCCTCCGCTTAGCCTTTCCTCAATGACATACTCAATGGATTGGCCTTCTTCGTCTTCAAGAGGTAGCGACTCGTGGTTGATAGATTCTTCTTCTTGGTCCACCGTTACCGCGACTCCTTCTTCTGAGTCACCATGTTGCGATGGATCTTCGGATTCGCCGCTAATGAAGCCGACGAAAACATGGACAGATCCAAACGGGATGACGTGGCCGGTTTCCAGCTAATCAGCTTCCGGCCCCCAGCTTGAATCGTCAATGAGGGCTGTGCCATTGACCGTGATGATACGGCCAGCAACAAGATCTTCAGCTCCCTTCATGGATCCTGCGCAGAACGTGACGCTCTTGACCGCAGGCCCCATGGTGGGCGCCAACTGTCGTGGGTTTGTCACGTCAGGTGTCATAGATGACTTCATAGGTGTGGGATTACGCGAGTCAAGCATCTCCGAGCTTGGGATCGCAGGAACAAAGATCAACACAGATTTACCCAGGTTCGGCCCCCTCAATGTGAGGTAAAAGACCTACTTCCTGCCTACCCTAGATTGGTATTGATATGATAATCGAGGTGTTACAATGGAGGCGATCCGATCTGGTACTCGCCGTATGAGCTAGGGTTTAGGGCTTGATAGCTTGACCCCTTCTAAGTCCTGCGAGTCCTCTTTATATACATAGAGGCTCGTCAGGTTACAAAGGAAACTTTCCGCACAAGGAATACGTCCACAGAGGCCTACTCGGAGACTACTTGGTCTTCACGTCCTCCGGGATATGTCTTCTAGATCTTTCTCCTTATGGCGGTTCAATACTGGGCTTGCTCCCAAGTGGGCCTTTGTCCGTGCGAGTAAAGTAAGTCGCACTGGGCCGCGGGTTAATCCAGAAAGTATTCCCCCGACAGAGGTGTTCGTTGGAAATGAAATCATGAAGAGAAACCGGTTTGAGGAAATGAGCAACAAGTCCGAAGGGTTCTTCATGGAAGATGGAGAAGACCATGAGCAAATGTATCGAAGACTCAAGTCCCTTGCCAATGCCTATAAAGCTCTTGGGGAACTAATGTGAATGTTGAGTGGATCAAGAGGAAGTATGTGAATGCTCTCTTGCCCTTTGAACCGGCCGACTTGAAGAGTCTCCAAGGAAGGCAGAACTATCCACAATTGACCTCTAATGAAGTCATGCAAGAGATGCAATCCTTCAAAGTCCAAGCCAAAATTGCACAAGACTCTCGTGCCCGAGCTATTGGAATGTAACAAGGAGCGTCACTTGCTTTGAAGGCCAAGGTGGTTGAACACAATGAAGATCAAGATTGTGAAGATGTGTCCTCCATGGACACCGAAGAACTCAAGATTGCTCATAGGGACTATGTGGCTCTTGTGAAGGAGATATGCCCTAGAGGCAATTAATAAAGTGATTTTATTTGTCATATCTCAATTGTTCATAATACGTTTTAATACCATGCTATAACTGTATTACGCGGAAACATTAATACACGTGTGGTATAAAACAACCAGGTCCCTAGTAGCCTCTATTTAACTAGTTCGTTGGGTAACAGATGATCAAGGTTTCCTGATCATGGACAATGGCGTCGGTTAACAACGGAGTCATATCATTAGGTGAATGCTTTGATGGACATACCCAAAAGATAGAAACGTAGTATTCATACCTTCGACCGTGAGATCATATCAAATCTCTGCTTCTGAAAGATACGGCTGATTGCATCAAACGACATGACTTATATAGCGTGACAATAAAGGTGACACTTTCGGGTATTGGAAGAAAGCAGTAGAAGCGAGTGATCAAGAGCGGGAATTGCCAATCCACATAGCAGGATAAATACTCTGGGCCCACTCGGTGAGATTACATCAAAGAGCTTGCAAGCATGTGACTAGGTCACGGGGATGTAATATCGCAGATGAGTAAAGATAGGTTTGTCGGTGATGAGGTCATGCTCGGTAATCATGATACCGGAGAACGACGCTCGTACAATCTAAGTATCGCTACGCAATAGGATGAGACTGGACGTCTAAAGGTTCAAACGATAGAAGACATTCGTGGACGCACAGGGGCTATCATGGATATCCAGATCCCGCTGTTAGTCATTGATCGGAGAGGGTGTCTCGATCATGTCTGAAGTGGTCCCAAACCGTGGGGTAACACACTTAAGGGTGGGTGACGATTAGATTGGATTTAGAGAGAAAAGAAACTGGGAACTCCGGAAGTGTTCCGGAACTTGTCCGATGTTGATCGGAGGCAACGAAATAGGTTTCGGAGCCGGATGAATTAAATAATATGTATTTAATATTAGTAAGTGTTATTAGTGATTAAATATATTTTTATTTAATTTATTTCGAATTTTTAAAGGCATTAAATCATAAATGGGCCTTAGAGGCCCATTAGGGAAAAATCCCTTAAAAGAAAAAGGAGAAAAAAGGGAAGAAGGCCAGCCGGCCTAGGTGGGCCACATGGGGCCCACCTAGGGCCGGTGCACCCCTTGGTGGTGTGGCTGGTGTGGGATAGTCCCACACCGCCAAGCCACCAAGGCAGGCAGCCTCCTCCTCCTTTAAATATGGGACCCCCCTGTGCCTTTGATTTTACACCAATTGCCTCTTCTTCTCTCCTACCTTGAGGGTGGTTTCATTTCTGGAGCCGCGTATAGGGAGAGAAGTCTCTCTACTACACGCACACCGTCGTGCTGCTAGATCCAATCTTCTGTTTCCGCTGCTCTGCTGGATCTGGAGCCCGGAGGTCGTCATCTACACCATACGTGTGTGGAACTGCGAGGTGCCATTGTTTGGCACTGGAAGTCGTCTTCTTCCTCTGCACGACCTTGAGGTCGGCTACGTCGGCTTCATCATCAACGCTTGTTCAGGAGCGTAATCCCCGCTTACAGTCTACAAGGGTATGTATTCCGTTCTCCTCCGTATAGTATATCTGCATAGTATAGTTCTTGGCTGGTTTATGGTTATCGTCGGTAGAATTTTTTTTGTTTTCTATCTACGATTCCCAACATCTTGCGGCAAGGACCTTTTGGAAGAACTCATCCAAAGCTAAAGCTCAAGTGGAGCAAAAGTTCAAATCTAGTGGTTACAAGGAGGGCAACCCAAAATGAAGACTTGCTTCAATTGCCAAGATAGATATCACTATGTTGCCGAGTGTCCCTATGAGAACTGTGAAGAACATGGAGGAAGGCTTGTTCTCAAGAATGCCTCAAAGTCCCCTAGCAAGAAACTTTTCTTCAAGAAGAACCTTCCCAACAAGAAGCCTCCTTCAAGAATGGTATTGGTGACTAGAGAGGAGTACATGTCCGGGGGTGAGAGTCATGAAGAAGAAACCACAAGTGAAGTGGTCGCTATTGCCATTACTTCATCAACACCATCATCCCTCTTCGAATCTCCAATGAGAATGTCCCAATCCAATCTGCCAAGTGTCTCATGGCCAAGGCCACCGAGGTATCATCTCCTTCACCCTCCAAAACTACAAATGAAATGAATGATCTTATGCGTCTTAGAGTAAAGGAAGAAAATGTTGCTTTGGATCGTTTCATGACTAACTTGCAAGGTGAAGCCAAGACACACTTTGAAGCTCTCATGAGCGACTATGGTCAGATTCAAGAGGAGCTTGATGAGAAGGAGAGACTTGAAAGAGAGTGTGCTAATGATATTGCTTCTCTCACCGTGGCTCTTGAGGAAGAGCATGAGCTTCATGTTTCTCTTGAAGAGAAACTTGAAAATCTTGATGAGGCACAAAATGCAATCTTTTCTCAAATCATTAAAGAACATGACCATACTATTGCAAAATATAAGCTTTACAAGAAAGAAAAATGTTGAATTTGGTGTTGGTCATGATAGACTAACCGAGAAGCTAGAGAAGCTCACCAAGGCTCACAAGGCCTTGGAGAGTGAACACTCTACTCTCACCAAGTCTTTTGAACAACTTCAAATTCAATCATCTAAAACTAATGTTCCTTGTTCCTCTACTACTTCTTGTGATCATGCAAATGTCATTGAGGAAAATGCTAGGTTGAAGGTCGAACATGCCAAGGCCTCTATTTCCCAAAGCAAGCCTCTTGATGATCTTTTGCAAATGCAAAAGCCACACATTGGGAAAGAGGGTCTTGGTTATGTTGCCAAGAAGAAGAAGAAGGTCAAGCCCGCACAAGCAAATAAGACTACCATTGCGAGTGGTGATGCCACAAGGGGCAACACTCCTCGTAGTGACTTTGCGGGACATGCTAACCCCAACTATATTCTTTATGTTGATTATTATGGGGATGTTTATGTTAAATATGTTGGTCCTTATGATGGTTTCATTGCTTACTCTATTTGGGTTCCTAAGACCCTGGTTGCTAACAAAAGAGGACCCATTGCAAGATGTGTACCTAAAACCAAGCAATAATTTCTTGTAGGACTATGCTTCCGATGGGTCGAAATGGGTGATTGATAGTGGATGTACAAGTCATATGACCGGAAGCAAGGAGCTTATGACGGGAATGAGACCAAATGATAATCATGCAACCATCACATATGGAGACAAGTCTAAAGCCAAGGTATCGGGCCTCGGCAAGGTGGTAGTAGCAAGGGATATCACCCTTGTGAATGTCATGCTTGTCGAGTCCCTTGGTTACAATTTAATGTCCGTTCATGCACTAAACAAGATGGGCTTTTCCGTCCATTTGATCTTGATATTGTGGTACTCATGTGGAGCAAGACTCTAAAGGCCGCTTTCATTGGGTATGTTGAACATGAGTTGTTTGTGGTGGACTTTTCAGAGTCTACCAACACTCAAGCAATGTGCCTATTCGGAAAGGCCGATGTGGGGTGGTTGTGGCATCGCCGCTTATCCCATGTCAATATGAGAACTTTGCAAAGTTTTCACAAGGGTGGCCACATTCTTGGACTAAAAGAGAATGTTTCCTTTTCTAGAGATCCTCTTTGTAGGGCTTGTGTTGAAGGAAAGATGCATGATTCTCCCCACCCTCACAAGACCATCATTTCTTCAACGAGGATATTGGACCTTCGTCATGTTTATCTCTTTGGTGCCGTGCCTCAACCAAGTCTTGGTGGGAAGAAGTATTGATTGGTGATTGTCGATGACTATTCAAGATTTACATGGGTTTATTTCTTCAAGTCGAAGAGTGAGACCCAACAAGCCGTCATTGACTTCCCCAATGAAGTGCAACGTCAACACAATGTCCCTATATTGGCCATTAGAAGTGACAATGGCTCCGAGTTCAAGAACTACACCTGTTTGGGGATCATAACCCGGTAGGCCCATGAAGAGGGAAGCATGACCCGCCAGGCTGGAGGCGGGCGAGGCCAGCTAACCATCACCATGGGCCGGGTTACACTAACAGGCCGGTGAGCTTGTCGATAACCCGGCCAGTACAAGGAAACTTCGAGAAGACCCGGAGGCAGTGCGCGTCACGGAGTCCAGGACTTGGAGTACACGCAAGATTAGAGGAGATAGAGTAGGACTCCTAGCACGGGTACAACCCGGCTTTACCTTGTACGCGACCAGGAGACTCGGTGGCCTTTATAAGTCGGCTCCTGGGTCATAGAGAGCTAAGCTAAAAGTTAGTCGACACCCCTGTAACCTAGACTTGTAACTCGGCGATATCAAAGCCCGGGTTACGAGATCGTCATCAATATAGAAAAAGCAGGAAGTAGGTCTTTATCTCCTATGGAGAGGCTGAAACTGGGTAAATCATGTTTCCCCGTGGAGCGTGACAATCTTCCATACACCAGAGCTGTCGTAACCCCAGACTCAAGTTACCCCTTGGTAACATCAGCCGTGACAATCCCACGACAGTTGGCGCCCACCGTGGGGCCTGAGCCTAAAGGTGTTTACATCACGGGAGAAGCTCTACGCGGTATGCAGAGACTCGCCATCGGCGAGATCACCATCGATTCACAAGGAGAGCGCATTGTCGACGATTTCAGGTGGAGCTCAGAGTCGGATCAGATCGAGACCGGCAACGTCATCCCCATAGGCCGAGTCAACGTCTTCATAGGCATGGTGCACGCCACGAGACCCAGCATGGAGGAAAGCGCGTACGACTCTATGTCAGGAGCTGCTACCATGGTCCAATCATATGGAGAAGAATCAGTAGGTACTGCGGAAATTGATCTTCCAGTCATCACGCAGGAGGCCCAGCTGGAGGAGCTGGCATGGGCACCGCGTAACGTGGTCGATGAGGATGCTGAATCAATCTTGGAGCTGTTCGAGGATCGCTATGGATATGGTATAGAGGAAGAGGAGTATGAGTCATCCCCGGGTCCGATTCACCGGGTTGGAGTCTACACGGCACCCGCGACGAATCTTAACCCGGCATCAATCTCGGCGGCGACAGCGGATGCAATGGTACAGAACCAGCAGAATCAGCAACAACAGCAACAACCACCGCCATAGAACCAACTCATGATTTATAACCCACCGCAGGTCGGGGTTGATGGAGAAAGAGCCTTAGTTTCTTCGGAGAGTGAAACCACATCACGTCGCATGAATCAGTTTGGGTTCCTGATGAATAGATCAGCCGGAGAAGGGACATCCAATGCGCCCCCTCACCTGACGCTTTTCAGTAATAATCTAGTGTTGGATCCTGCAGTACATGAAGCAGTGGTAACCCCGGAGAACGCCGCATCCCGGGCTAGAGAGCCGGACACCGCACGCCGTGCCTTGGAGCAACAGCGGCGGGAGTTTGCAGCGGAGAAGGAGCAGATGATAGCCAGACAGCGTCAGTTGGACGAGCAGGAAAGCTGGCTTCGTCACAACACGAGCGTCATGGAGAATCGCCAGAACAACGTAACCCGGGTGCAGCAGGGGAGGCATCAGAGCCGGCTTCCACTTCAGGGTGAGGCATTAAATCCAACAGCTTTATTCATCACACCAAATGATCAGCCCATTAGGACTGTTCAAGAGGTCCCAGCAGCTAGTGCCGGCACAGGATATGCAGGAGGAGCTCTACCCGATAATGTTGCCGGGTCAGCCAGGCCGCCTTCCGGAGGAGCCGGAGGCAACACTGGAGTTATGCCATCACCTCCACCGAGATTTCACACACCGCCGGGTCATTACAATAATCCTACAGATAACGTATATGCAGCAACTTTAGCACTTAATCGCATTCCATTGGGAGATTCACCAAGAGAAGTTGAGACCCGGCGAGCAATCAACATGTTACGTACAGCTGTGGTTCAGCAAGCAAACTATCCAGATAACATGTGTGGTTTACTTGGGACACCATACAACAGCCGTTCGAGGAGCCGGCAGGGAGAGAGCCCGAGGCAGCACGAGACTAGTTCTGCAAGACGGAGGGCAAAGCAGGCAAACCAGCAGCCACCGCCGCCACCGCCCAGACAGGCCGCTCCCCCCGCCTCAGCTGCGCAAGCCATTGTTGATAGTTCAAGAGCGAGATGTGCAGCAAACTCCGCAGCACGTGCCGGAGGAGTCGGCGCGGTGCCTGCGGCCGCAGTAGCAGTAAGTACACCAGCACCATTGGGAAGGCCGGGTCAGGTGGCTCCTACAGCTGTTTTAGCCAGCCCAAAGTGTTTGTTAGATCACATTAGAGCAGAGCCTTACCCGGATAAGTTTAAGGAGCCTTGCAAAATCTCAAATTATGATCCTAGTATGGAGCCAGAAGCTTGGTTGAGCAGTTATGAGATGGCGATGTGTATCCGCAATGCTTCAAAAAATATCCAAGTCAAATTCATGTATCTTATGATGACAGATGGAGCAGCAAAGTTGTGGTTCAATACTTTACCAGAGAAGTCTATCAATTCATGGAGTGAGTTGAAGGAAGCTTTCATCAAAAAATTCAGGGAACATGCAAGCATCTTTACACACTTGAGGATCTAGATCGATGTATTCAAAAGAAGGGCGAGTCTACTCGCAAGTGGGTGAGCCGGGTCACAGAGATCCTCCACTCATCCACAGATATCAATCCTAGAAGTGCGCTGCAATCTATGGAGAAAACTTGCAGATATGATCCTCTGGTGCAGAAATTAGGCCGCATGAAGAATAGCGGCCGGGTCTCAGAAATTACCATGGGAGAAATAATGGAAGCATGCAATAAGCACTCCTCTACAGATAAAACCAGAGATGATGAGGAAGATAAGGGGAAAGGTCCCATGAACAATACAGGAAAGAACAACAATGGTGGTGGGCAGAACAACAACAACAATGGCAATCAGCATAAGCGATCGTATGGTGAAGGTAACTCGGATTTGGTGGCCAATACCAATGCCGGGTTCCAGAGGCCAAGGAGAGATGATGATTATCGAGGCAACAATGGAAATTACAATGGTAACAACAATTATCGAGGCCCGCCACACCCTACAAATCTGATTGAGGCTTTCAGGATGCCCTGTCCTCATCATAGCAAGATGGGTAAGCCGGCCAATCACTCCTTGGAGCAGTGTGTAGATTTGCAGAGGTGGAAAAACGAGGAAATCCAGAGGGCGTTGCACGGCGGCGGCCGTGGAGGAGGACCCGGCCCGGGTGGTAACCCGGCAAACCGGCCACCTCCACCCGGAAATCCAGGACCCGGCAACGGAGGAAATAACTAGAACAGAGATGACCAAGGCGGGTTTCAGACAAACCCAAAGCAGCTTGGCCAGTACCACGTCCATACTACCAATGCATCAAGGAGGGAAAGAAAATTAGTAAAGCGTTCCGTAAATGCAGTATCAGCAGCAGTTCCAAGGTATTTGAAGTGGTCAGAATATCCAGTCACGTGGAGTAGAGCGGATCACCCGCCTCTTGTTGAAAATCCGGGTCTCCTCGCCTTGGTGGTAGCACCACAAGTGGGAGGCTTTGTGCTGCATAAGGTGCTCATGGATGGAGGAAGCAGCATCAATATTCTATACTATGAAACTTTTCTGCGTATGGGTCTCAGAGATTCACAGTTGCAGCCTTCCAGCACCATCTTTCATGGAATAGTCCCGGGAAAATCAGCAAGGCCGGAAGGAAAAATTACGCTCGAAGTTGCTTTTGGCGAGTCCAAGGACAACTATCGTTCTGAGATGATTTCGTTTAAAGTGGTGAAGTTACAAAGTCCATATCATGCGTTATTTGGGAGACCCGCCTTTGCCAGATTCATGGCTAGGCCATCTTATATGTATTTACAGTTGAAAATACCAGGTCCCAAGGGGATCTTTACTGTTCATGGAAGCCGGGAGATGGCTGCAGAATGTGATGATGGAGACGCCGCCTTAGCTGAGCAGGCCTGTGCAGAGGAGGAGCTGAAATTTTATAAGTCCAGGGTAGACCCGAAAGATCGTACGGTGTTGAAGAGGCCAACTACTGAAGAAAAAACAAAGTTTAAGTCGGCCCAGGATACAAAGATGGTTGATTTCACACCTGGCGATTCTTCCAAGCAGTTTACCATAGGGAACAATCTTACTGATAAATAGGAAAGCGCGCTCATCGAGTTCATCCGTGAGAACAGAGACGTCTTTGCATGGACACCTAGTGACATGCCCGGAGTACCTGTTGAACTCGCTGAGCACAGCTTACATGTTGATCCCAAAGCCAGACCTGTCAAGCACGGATTATGCAGATTGAACGAGGAAAGAAGAAAAATTGTTGGTGCAGAGGTAGCCCGGCTTTTGGCAGCCGGCTTTATCATAGAGGTTTATCATCCGAAGTGGTTGGCTAACCCGGTTTTAGTTCAGAAAAGAATGGAGAGTGGCGTATGTGCATAGATTATACCAATCTCAACAAGGTATGTCCTAAAGATTCGTTTGCTTTACCACGCATTGACCAGATTATCGATGCCGTGTATGGCAGCGAGCTTTTGTGTTTCCTAGATGCTTACTCAGGTTATAACCAAATCAAGCTCAAAGAGGAGGTGATGTGGAGCGAACCTCGTGGCGAGATTTGATCCGTTGTTGGCCCGATCTTTCACGGCACAAACCTCCATCGCAGTAAGTAACAATCGCGGGTTTACAAAGACAATCACAAACTCCGCAGCAACAACACGCCAACCCTTCTAGTCGAAGGAATAATGTGGACGAACCGTATAGGCTCAGCTTGTAATCTCCTACGCGTCGCAGGACCTCTCACGCCAGTAGAGGTTTTTGCAAAGATTCCTCAAGAAACTTAGGGATTTTTAGTCAGCTTTCCCCAAACTCGGTACGAGGATTTTAACTCCAAACACACATCGTGTCTATTTCATATAACTCCAAACCTGTTTTTACATGATGGAATGATGGCTTTATATATAGCTGACCCTTAGGTGCGCATCTAACTTGACTAAACGGAAAAATACACAACCGACTATTGGAACTAGGAAATCTGAACAAATAGGTAACTAATATTTTTATCTTGCGCCATATCTCTATTTTGCCATGCATGTTGGTGGACCCCATCCTGTTTCCTTCAAGGACTTTAACTCCCACGGTAGAAATCTTTGTGTTTGATCTGGAGGTCGTACCATTGAGAAATAGTAGCTAGCACGATTGGATTTCCAAACTATGCAACGTCCATGTCCTTCTTTATTCTTCAAAGACCATAACATCCAAGGCTCAAACTTCTTATTATTTCCACCGAGCTGAAATATTTTTGGTACGTATCCATTTGTCAAATTGAATGGTTTGACAATATTTGACACGGCACACGCGCCCATATCAGGAGGATTGGGAGAAAACTTCATTCATAACCCCTTTTGGTACCTACTGTTACAAGAATATGACGTTTGGATTGGAAAATGCTGGAGCAACTTATCAGAGGTGTATCCAGAATTGCTTCCACGATCAGATTGGGCGCAATGTACATGCTTACGTTGATGATGTGGTGATCAAGTCTCAGAAAGCCGGGTCACTTATTGATGACTTGAAGGAAACTTTTGCTAACCTGCGAAGATATGATATGAAGCTTAACCCGACCAAGTGTGTGTTTGGGGTTCCAGCAGGAAAACTTCTTGGTTTCATTGTATCTGAGCATGGAATCGAGGCAAACCCGGAGAAAATCAGTGCTATACATAGGTTGTAGAAGCCAGAGGAGTTGAAAGATGTCCAGAAAATCACAGGTTGCATTGCAGCCCTGAGCCGGTTTATTGCGAGGTTAGGAGAGAAAGCCATACCTTTGTACCGGCTCTTGAAGAAAACAGATCACTTTGTGTGGGATAAAGAAGCAGATGATGCGTTTGAACTTTTAAAGAAGACGCTCACAGAGGCACCAGTTTTGGCGGCTCCTGCGCCAAAGGAACCAATGTTGCTATATGTTGCTGCCGGGCCACGAGCTGTTAGTGCTGTGGTTGTGGTAGAATGCAAGGAAGAAGGGAAAGAGTACCCAGTTCAAAGGCCGGTTTACTATGTTAGTGAGGTTCTAACCGAGTCAAAACAGCGATATCCACATTGGCAGAAGCTAGTCTTTGGAGTTTTCATGGCAAGCCGGAAATTGAAGCATTATTTTCAGGAACATCCAATCACAGTGGTGAGCTCAGTTCCGTTGGCAGAAATTATCAGGAATACAGAAGCCACTGGGCGCATCGCCAAGTGGGCAATTGAGATGGGGCCATATCACATTGATTATGCGCCCCGCAATGCTATCAAGTCACAAGCCCCCGCAGATTTTCTTAATGATTGGACAGAGAGTAACGCGCCTCCTGCAACCCCAAGCACCAAATCCTGGGTTATGCAATTTGACGGGTCTAAACAGCTTGAGGGCTCAGGAGGCGGCATTGTTCTCACCTCACCCAAGGGCGACAAACTGAGTTATGTCTTGCAAATTCACTTCGATTGCTCCAACAATGTGGCTGAATACGAAGCCCTGTTACATGGTTTGCGTCTAGCAAAGGAGATGAACATCAAACGTATTTTATGCTTGGGAGACTCGGATCTTGTTTCCCAGCAAGTATCAGAAACATGGGATAGGAAAGATGCCAATATGGCTGCTTATAGAAGAGAGGTGGATAAAGTAGTCGGGTTCTTCACTGGCTATCAGGTGGATCACATTGACCGCAAAAAGAACGAAGCTGTAGATGCTCTGTCAAGACTCGGCTCTCGTCGGGAGCCGGTTCCACCTAACGTTTTCTTAGCTGAGTTGTGGAGTCCATCAGTCAAGATACCCACGGAGGAGGAACTTGCTTATCCAGACCCGGATTCAGAGGAATTGGTAGCTGCCTTACACGCAATACCAGTGTGGACTGAGCCATATCTGGCGTATCTTTTGCATGGAGAGCTGCCGAATCAGGAGGTCATAGCCCGGCAAATTGTGCATCGGGCCAAGGCATATGATGTCGTGGTTTTGTCATGGCAGATGTTACCGGGTGGTAACTTGAGATTGGAGGCAAGACTGTCGTAGCGTTCGGGAGATTGTTTAGCTCACTAGGGAAAAATAATGTATCCTGGTTCAGCCTCTCCATTGGAGATAAAGACCTACTTCCAGCCTGGTGTTTCTTTACTCTGATATCGATCTCGATCACCCGGCGGATAACAACACCGGCGGGTTCCGAGTCTAGGTTACAAAGGTTCTCTCGCTGTCAAGCTTGTATGTCTAAAGTCTGTCCTCTGAAGTTCGTCCTATTCTATGACCCAGGAGCCGGTTTATATAGATACCCGGGTCTCCTGGTTGATTACAAGGTAAGGCCGGGTCACGCCCGAACTCGGAGTCCTAACCAAAGTCTAGCTCATCTATCTTGGCCTCCAAGTCTCGCATACCGCCTCCGTGTCTTCCAGATCCTCCCTTGTATACACCGGGTTACCGACAAACTCCTTGGTCCATCAATGTAACCCGGCCCATGATGATCTGCTGGGCCTCGCCAGTCTTTCCTCCTGGCGGGTCATAATTTCCCTATCCTTGGGCCTATCGGGTTATCTTTCCCCCAACAGTAGCCCCTATGATGATTTGAACTCCAAGTTGGCGCGCTTCTTCAACCTATGACCATAGCTTTTGGAGAAGAGTCGCCATCCTTGTAGTTTAGATTATCCTCCTGAAATAAAAAACTGGTTAACAAAATAATATGCCGGTTACATTCCTTCTTTTTGCTTTGACTCGCTTTTCCTCATAGTTTCTTTCATAACCCGGTTTCGCACTTTCTAGAACATTGGTCAAACTTGTCAGAGAATATTCTCCACTGAATCTCGGTCGGTCAACATTCCTTATCTTATCTCATCTCTCTTCTTTTTACCATTTTACCCCTAGGTCAACTCTGACCGCAGTTATAAATAGTGGGACCCAGGGTAAATGTGCTCACTTTCCCCATCCAGCTGCCACTTCGTCTTCAACCTCGAGTCAGAGAGCTCAAGAACCCTAGAATGCAAGTTCTTGAACATCCGAAGTTCAATCCATCTGCTTCTCCTCAAACTAGGTACCACCACCCTTCCTTTTATTATAGATCTTATTCATCTGTACTTCGCACCACTTTTTTGCTCATCTTCATGTCTTGATCTAGATCTGTGCTCATTGAATCCTGGCCTTTTCAGCTTCTTCGAGCTCTTAGCAATGGGGAAAAAGATGACGGCGAGGGGATTGAAGAAATCGGCCGGCGGTGCATCTAGCTCCGCCGCGTCTACAACTCCGGCGCCGGTGAACTGGACAAAGTACACCGTGACGGAAGTTACAATTCAAAAATACGTGGGCTACGGCGAGCTTCTGCCCAAGGAAGAGATCCAATGGCGCGCGGCAGGTGAGGAGATCCGCCCCAAGCCAAAAGAAGATGAGATAGTGGTACTTCTTGATCACGTAACCCGGGGGCTTCGTCCACCGGGTTCTCTATTTTTTCACCGGGTTATGTCATATTACGGTCTCACTCCCTTAGACATAGCGCCCAATTCTCTTCTGAATATCAGCAACTTCATAGTTTTTTGTGAAGACTACCTCCAAGTTCCTCCCAGCTTGGCTTTGTTCCTAGAAATCTTTTACTGCAACCCCCAAAACCGCAAAAACCAAGCCCTAGGGCCATACGGGGGGTTTATATCCAACGCCGGAAAGACGCCTGCACTTTCTTCCCGGCTCTTCTTTTAGCCAGCCATCCCAAGGGATGGAAAAACACATACTTCTACTGCAAGGACACCTCTCCTTTGAAGGACGAGGCTCGTTACCCGGCCTTCCAGAACTCTCCATTAAAATACAACACCAAGATGAATAGCCGGGCTACTGATGCTGCTTCCCGGATCGAAGTTGAGGGCCTGGTTCGGCGGGCTAAAGCTCTGCTTGCCCACGGCTTGGTCGGGACTGACCTCGTCAAGTGCTGGGTTGGTTGGTTTATCCAGCCACTCTCAATCAGGACCCGACTTTTCCTTGAGTATACCGGTGAGCCTACTGATAAAATGCGATATTCTGAGATCACGCTCACTGACGATCAACTGGTGAAGAATGCCAAGCAACTTCTTGGCGAAAGCAAGGAAAAGATTGCACTGACCGGGCTTGCCCCTTTTAGTGCCAAGAACCTGCCGCCTTCAGTAATTTTCTGTCTTCACCTTTTTGTTTCAAAGCAACTAACCACTTGTCTATAATTCTTAACTCTCTTTACTTTTTCCTTAATTAGGACCAAGCATGGTGGTCTGTAGATTACACCTCTATTTCCTCTTCTGACGATGAGGAAACAGAGACTGACAAAGATAATGAAGATGATGGTGAGCTAGATTCTCTTGGCTGGCTCTTCATTGAACTGATTGACAATGACCCGGTTCAAATGAACCCTTCTACTGATAACTCGCCAATTTCTCTCTCAGGACAAGATGACCCGGATGATGTTGAAATGCCGGGTCAGCAAGCTGCTCAACCTCCTCCTGCTTTGGAACTCGTGTTGCAATTGCAAAGGTGCCACACTCTCGCTTCTATAATTATGTGATGAACAAATCTCAACCTGAAGAGCAACCACAGGAACAAGAGGAAGAGGCCAACAAGAAGAGGAAGACCCGGTCTACCTCGACCTGTGATTCCCTTAGTGGAGGTATCCCCTACAACACTTCACTTCGTAAAGCTGTCTCCACGACCAAATCCTCGTCTAGTTTTGCTGGCAAAATCCGGGTCTCTAAGTCCCAATCTCTGTCAGCTTCTTCAGATGAGAGCGTGGCGCACCTGCCTGATGACATCCAGATCAACATTGGGTATGCTTTTTTCTTTTCTTGTACATATACTTTTTACTACTTTTTCTTGAATCACTTTTCTCATAAATTTGCTTTGTACAGTGCCAGGGCGACGCTATTGGAGCCGCCTCCCTCTTCTGACCCGGCCTTGAGCGAGCCTGTTGTTCAAGAGGCTCCGGCTCAAGGTCCAATTATTTCTGAGCCGGCAGCAATGGAAATGGAGCCCCAGGCACCAACTCCTCCAAGCCCTGCTATCAAAACCAATAACCCGGCATCGCCGGCCAAGTCTGCTACCAACTCCCCCAACACTGCCACCAATGACACTGAAGAAGTGCAAGTGTTGGGATCACGAAAAGTTGTCCAAGATGGGCCCTCCACTACCATTGCCAAGATTGTGGAGCCGGAGGTGAAGACTGAAGCTGGAAACCGTGGTAAAGACCCGGTTATTTATTCTGGGATGCCGGCTTTGGATAGCCTGGAACTTCCTGCTCTGCTCTCTGAATATTTTTCCCGGGTTTCACAACACCGGGGCATTGAGGACAGCTTCGTCTCCACCATCCAAAAGCGCCATGAGGTAATTTCCCTTACTTCTTTGAATATACTTATGCACTTGGTGATGAGCTTGGTGCTTGTTCTAAAATAACATAGCCAAAAAATACTTCACAACACATTGTATATAACTTCAAACTGTAGCTGTTTTAAACTTCAAACTGTAGCCCTCAAGTGCCGGGTTGCAAGCCTGCAGCAACCTGGGACTAAATATCACTTTGTATTTGTAGACTTTAAACTTTCCACTGAGTAGCCCCTAAGTGCCGGGTTGTATGCCTGCAGCAACCTGGGACTAAAATATCACCTTTTAAATTTTCACTTGTCAAAAAATCTTCAACTGAGTAGCCCCTAAGTGCCGGGTTGTATGCCTGCAGCAACTCGGGACTAAAATTCTTTTCCACTTTTACCTCTTTACTATTTGCAGCCCCCAAGTCCTAGATTGCATCTATATCAGTAACTTGGGGTGCTAATAACTTTGTTATTCATCTCTGTAACAGCAAAATGCCTCTCACGCTGCTGAAGAAATTAGCCGGCTCACCGAGCAACTTGCCAGTGAGACCCGGCTAAAATCTGAAATGGAGAAAAAGCTCAAGGAACTGGAAGCCTCCCTATCCAACGCAACAGAAGAAAATTTATCTCTGAAGAAGAAATGGAGGAGCATGAAGAATCTTGGAAGACCCGGCTGGAGTCTGCCGAGAAAAAATTAGCTGAGGCAGAGAAAGCCCTCAAGTCTTTCACTGACCTACTTGGTGATCTTGTCAAAGCAATCTGGGGTATGCTTCTTTTATCTTTTCTCTTGCTTGAATCTCTATACTTTTTTATCATACTCATGAATAACCTTGTTAAATATTTTGCAGGGACCCGGAATCATCTGAACTTGGCAAGCTCTGAAACGCAAATACAGAGTGTAATGGCCTTGGTGCGGCAGCTATATATGGAGCCGGGCGAGCAATTGCTGCAGCCCGTGGAACAGATGAGCCGCCCAAATCACTGAAGAACTTTCTGAGCCATCTCTCTACCATCCCTGAATGGTTTGCCCGCTGGAAAATATCTTGCTGTCGCAAGGGTGCCATGCGCACTCTTGCATTGGCCAAATCTCATTATCCAGACATTGACCCGGCCAAACTTGCCAAAGGATTCCCAGAATTCAACTTGGATGGCTCGCGCTTTGATGACAAATCTTTTGCCCAGATTGACAAGATGATCAGGTATCCTGCCACAACGATTGCTGAAGGCCTCAGGTTAGACATTTTCAACATGGCTTTGACAAGAAGGCCCGGCAGATCTTATCCCCAGAGCCGGAGCCAGCAATTGTGGTTCCTCCAAAACTACCCGAGCAAGTGGCTGCTTCTGCTGTTGCCGGGTCAGGGACACCAGCTATGCCCCCTCCCAGCCGTCCAAGTGTGGATGATAATGATATTGTTGGGTATAAGCTGAGCGCAATCTGCTGGCAGTCTAAGCCAAGTATAGCAAGTACTGGGGAAGGTTCTAGCAAGGCCAAGTCAAAGGAAGCCCCCAAGACTCAGAAATCAACTGAAGTGGTGACTGACCCGCAGAAGCTTCCAAAGGAAACCCGGCGAGCCAAACAGAAGAAACCACAAGTTCTGTTCCTGAGACGGAGCCGGCCGCTGTTCCTTCCACAGAGCCAACAGTTGATGACCCGGCAAAGGCTCCTGCTTCTACGCCAGTTCCTGAACAGTGAACTTTTCTCCTGCAGATTAATTTCTGCATAAAAAACAATGTCTATTTGGCCCTTGTGGCGTTTATGTAATAACTTATGCCTGATACAATATTCTTTTGATGGTGTGCCTGTACACCTTGTGAATTTGCATGAGATGTAACAAAAAATTCTTATGTGTTAGCTCTGCAAAATTCAATGGTTTAGATGACCCTTTTGTTTATCTTTAACTGTAAGCCGGCTTTCGCATGGATTCTCACTGTTGCATCTCACTCTGTAAAAACAGTGTCAGTTAAGTCCCCATGGGCATCATAACTGATTGAAATTACAGGAGAACAAACAGGCCATATAATCGCGAGTCACATCAAGCTTAAGTAAGATAGACAAGAAAATAATGGCTTAAAAATTAGCCGGGTTATGGGATTGCAGCTGTACCTTAAAGATAATCAGCCCCCATGACCAAAGTGGCATCATGGCCGGGTCATTAGGTTTGAAGCTGTGCTTTCATGAAGCGAGCAGCCCCTAAGACCAAAATATGCAATGGCGGGTCTCTTTTCTTTAGAGTTTCCGGCTCATTGTTCTAGTAGGATAATACAATGGCGGGTCTCCTCTTTCAGGAGTTTCCGGCTCATTGTTATGAGTAATACAATGGCGGGTCTCCTCTTTCAGGAGTTTCCGGCTCATTGTTATAAATACGATGAAATTGAACAGAAATAAGTAAAAACTGTAAAGTAAATGCATAAAAAAGGTGATTCTTTGGGCACATATATCTTTATTCATATATTAGATCAGCAAGCCGCCTCATTAAAAACCTTCCAGCCCCTTAGGTACCCTGGTAAGGAAAAGAGTGCGTCTGAAACCTGCTGTCTTTTTACATCGTGTGTTACATCTTTGTGAACTCAATTCTGATACTAAGTGTAGTAAGGACGAAGCTGTGCTATGTTCCACGGCCTCTTCCTTTCCTCCAATGCTTTGGTGCTGTGATCAGTATCGTTCACCCAGTCACTTTTCTCTCTAGCATCAACCAAGTAATATGACCCGTTGTGCAATTTCCGGCTTATGATAAAAGGTCCTTCCCATGGAGGTGACAGCTTGTGCATCCCAGCCTGTGATTGTGTCAATCGCAAAACTAGGTCGCCCTCTTGAAAAGTTCTCGTTCTGACCCGGCGAGCGTGATAGCGCCGCAAATCTTGCTGATAAATTGCTGACCTCTCCAGGACTCGTTCCCTTTCTTCTTCTAACAGATCAACTGCATCTTGCCGGGTTTGCTCGTTCTCAACTTCAACGTAAGCCGCCACCGTGGCGAGTCATGTATGATATCGCTTGGTAAAACAGCTTCTGCTCCATACACCAGAAAAACGGTGTCTGCTGGTTGATCTGTTTGGTGTGGTATTGATACCCCACACAACTGATGGCAGTTCTTCTACCCAAGCTCCTGCTGCTCTCTTACATGGAACCCGGAGTCTGGCTTCAAACCACGGAGCAATTCTTGGTTTGCTCTCTCTACTTGACCATTGGCTTGTGGGTGAGAAACTGATGCAACATCCAAGCGTATCCCTTCTGCACAAAATATCTCTGTCTCGCCAAGGGACATGTTTGTCCCATTATCTGTGATGATACTATGTGGATAGCCAAAGCGGTATATGATCCGCTCCAAGAATTTCACCACTGTGATTGCCTCGCAATTTGTAACTGGCATAACCTCAACCCACTTGGTGAATTTATCTATGGCGACTAAGAGGTGTGTTTTCTTACATGGAGACATCTGAAAGGGACCCACCATATCAAGACCCCATACTGCAAAAGGCCATGTGATTGGTATTGTTCTTAACTCCTGAGCCGGCACATGAGCTTGCCTGGCATATCTTTGACATCCATCACATCTCTGGACCAAATATTCCGCGTCTGCCAGGGCAGTTAACCAGAAAAATCCGTGTCTGAAAGCTTTTGCTACCAAAGACCGGGTCGAAGCGTGATGACCACAGTCTCCCTCATGTATCTCTCTGAGAATTTTCTGTCCCTCCTCAGGGGAAACACAACGTTGGAACACCCCTGAAGGACTTCTCTTAAACAGCTCTGTGCCAACAACCACGTATGACTTGGCCCGGCGCACAATTTGCCGGGCTATGATTTCTTGCGCTGGTAACTCGCCTCGCAGGAGATAAGCAATGTATGGCTCAGTCCACTCTGGTCTTTCATGCACATGAGCAACTAAATCTGAAACTTGATCCGGGCATCCCAGATCCTCTTCTGTTCTATTTTGACTGATGGGTTCCATAGCTCATCCAAGAAAACGTTTGGTGGAACCGGCTCTCTGCGTGAGCCGAGTCTGACAAAGCATCTGCTGCCTCATTTTTCCTGCGATCGATGTGATCCACCTGATAGCCAGAAAAGAACCCGGCTACCTTGTCTACTTCTCTTCTGTAAGCCGCCATATTTGCATCTTTTCGGTCCCAAGTTCCAGACACCTGCTGGGAAACGAGGTCCGAGTCTCCAAAACAATGAATGCGCTTGATGTTCATCTCCTTTGCCATACGTAACCCGTGAAGTAGGGCCTCATACTCTGCCACATTATTGGAGCAATCAAAGTGAATTTGCAAAACATAGCTCAACTTTTCACCTCTTGGTGATGTAAGCACCACGCCGGCTCCTGATCCTTCGAGTTGCTTTGACCCGTCAAAATGCATGACCCAGTTTTTGGTGCTGGGTGTTTGCTGTGGCATGTTAACTCTGTCCAATCATTAACAAAATCTACCAAGGCCTGAGACTTGATAGCATTGCGTGGCTCATAACTGATGTGATAATCACCCATCTCTATTGCCCACTTGGCGATCCGTCCCGTTGCATCTGAGTTTCTGATAATTTCTGCTAGCGGGATTGAACTAACAACTCTGAACGGGTGCTCCAAGAAATAATGCTTCAATTTCCGGGTCGCCATAAAAACGCCGAAAACAAGTTTCTGCCAATGTGGATACCTCTGCTTGGTTTCTGAGCACTTCACTAACATAGTAAACCGGCCTCTGGACCGGGTGTTCTTTTCCTTCCTCTTTTCTTTCTACTACCACCACGGCACTCACTGCGCGTGGTCCTGCTGTAATGTATAACAACAAAGGTTCCTTTGGAGCAGGAGCCGCCAAGATTGGCGCCTCTGCCAATGTTTGCTTCAACAACTCAAAAGCATCATCGCTTCTTTGTCCCACACGAACTTGTCTGATTTTTTCAAGAGCCGGTAAAGTGGTATTGCTTTCTCTCCTAACCTCGAAATAAACCGGCTTAGGGCTGCAATGCATCCCGTAAGCTTCTGAACATCAGCCAGCTCCTCTGGCTTCTTCAAACTCTGTATAGCTTTGATTTTTGCCGGGTTAGCCTCGATTCCACGCTGTGACACAATGTAACCGAGCAGCATCCCCGCTGGAACTCCAAACACACACTTGGTGGGATTGAGCTTCATCTTGTACTTCCTCAGATTAGCAAAAGTTTCCTTCAGGTCATCAATGAGTGACCCGGCTTTCTCTGACTTGATTACTACATCATCAACATAAGCATGCACGTTGCGGCCAATCTGCTTCGCAAAACAATTCTGATGCACCTCTGGTAAGTCGCCCCTGCGTTCTTCAACCCAAAGGTCATATTTTTGTAACAATACGCCCCAAAGGGGTTATGAAAGCTGTCTTTTCCCAATCTCCTCATTGAGCTTGATCTGATTGTAACCCGAATATGCATCCAAAAAACACAAGAGCTCGCTGCCTGCAACTGCATCGATAATCTGATCAATACGAGGTAATGCAAAAGGATCTTTGGGACAAACCTTATTCAAACTGGTGTAGTCTATGCACATCCGCCATCATTATTTTTCTTCAACACAAGTACCGGGTTAGCCAACCACTTGGGGTGGAAAACCTCCATGATAAAGCCCGCGGCCAAGAGCCGGGCTACCTCTTTTCCCACAATTTTTCTCCTCTCCTCATTCAATCTGCGCAAACCTTGCTTGACGGGTTTTGCGCCCGGGTTAACATGTAACTTGTGCTCAGCGAGTTCAGCAGGTACGCCAGGCATGTCACTAGGTGTCCATGCAAAAACGTCCCTGTTCTCACGGATGAACTCGATGAGCGCGCTTTCCTATTTGTCAGATAAATTGGACCCCACGGCGAACTGCTTGGAAGAATCGCCGGGTGTGAAATCAACCATCTTGGTATCTTGGGCGGGTTTGAACTTTTCTTTCTCTTCAGCCGTGGTTCTCTGTAACACGGTTCTATCAGCCGGGTCTACCTGAGACTTGTAGTACCGCAGCTCCTCCTCTGCACATGCTCGTTCTGCCAAAGCTGCATCGCCATTGTCACACTGAGCCGCCATCTCCCGGCTTCCATGAATAGTGATAACTCCATTTGAACTTGGGATTTTCAACTGTAGATACACGTAACAGGGCCTGGCCATGAATTTGGCAAAGGCGGTCTTCCGAAGATAGCGTGATATGGGCTTTCCAACTTCACAACCTCAAATGTAATTTTCTCCATACGAAACTTGTGCTTGGACTCGCCAAACGCAACATCAAGTGTTATTTTTCCCTCCGGGCTATGTGATTTCCCAGGTACTATTCCATGAAATATGGTATTGGTTGGCTGCAACTGTGACTTTTTGAGATTCATACGCAAGAACGTCTCGTAGTACAAGATGTTGATAGCACTGCCTCCATCCATCAAAACTTTGTTCAGAACGTAACCCGCCACCTGAGGTGCAACCACCAAGGCAAGGAGACCCGGTGTTTCAACGATGGGCGGGTGATCCTCTCTACTCCATGTTACTGGAACTTCTGAGTACTTCAAATATTTCGGTACTGCCGATGAAACCGTGTTAACTGCACGCTGAACCAACTTTTTCTCTCTCTTTGATGTATTGAGCGTATGAACGTGATACCCGCCAAGTCGCTTCGGGTTTTCCTGATAACCCCCTTGATTTTCTCTGTTCTGGTTGTTGTCAGGGTTGCCGGCTTCTGGATTAGCATTGGGCGCGGGACCATTAGCCGGGTTACCTCCACGGCCGGGTCCTCCACCGTTTCCTGCGCCGCGCATTACCCTCTGGATTTCCATATTCTTCCATCTCTGCAGATCCACGCACTGCTCCAAGGAGTGATTGGCGGGTCTGCCATCGCGACTGTGACGCGGGCACGGCATCTTCATCGGATCAAAGTGACCCGGGGGACGCGGTGGCCCACGGTTGTTGTTACCTCCATTGTAGTTGTTTCCTCTGAAATTTCCATCTGTTCTGGGTCTCGCTGACCCGGTATTTGCGTTTGCAACTAGATCTGAGTTGTCCTCTGCGTGTGGCCTCTTGTGATAGTTGTTGTTGTTGTGTTTTGTTGTTGTTGTTGTTTCTTCCTCCATTGTTCACATTACCCTTTCCTTTGTCTTCCTCAGTTTCATCCTTGGTTTTATCTGTGTAAGCATGCTTGTTGGCTGCGTCCAACACTCTCCCATGGTTATATCATTTGCTCCTGGGCTGTTCCTCATGCGACTCATTTTCTGAACAACCGGGTCATATCTGCAATTCTTCTCCAATGTTGACATCGCGCTGGTTGGCAAAATATTGGTGGAAGAGTGGAGGATCTCTGTAATCCGGCGCATCCAATTGCGTGCTGACTCGCCCTTCTGTGTACACACCGGTCCAGGTCCTCAATTGTGTATAACCTCTTGCACGTCCCATGGAAGTTCTTGATGAAAGCCGCCCTTAGCTGACTCCAGGAACTGATGGATTTCTCTGGTATAGTGTTGAACCACAACTTCGCTGCACCTTCACTCATCATTAGATACATAAACTTGCACAAATATTTTCAGATGCATTACGAATACTCATAGCCATCTCATAACTATTTATCCATGTCTCAGGATCTATGCTAGGATCATAATTTGAAATTTTACTAGGTTCTTTGAACTTATCTGGATATGGCTCTGATCTGATGGAATCGATGAGGCACTTGGGACCCGCCATTGATGATGCTACTTCAACGTGTCCTGCCCTTGCTACTTGCTGATTAGATACTGAACCCGCCCGTGGGATTTCTCCGGCTCCTCCGGCAGGTGCCACGGCGGGTTGTAAATTCTGCGCGCCTCGCCCTGGAGCTGTCAACTATGGCCTGAGCTCTTGATGCTGCTGGAGCCACTTGTCTCGGTTGTTGCTGTGGTGCTTGATTTTGCTGACCCGCCGGATTGCTGCCCTGCGGCTGCTAACCCGGCTGGCCTTGGTGACTCGCCGTGACGACTCCTGGTACGAGGCTGTGAAAGATGTTGAATGTAACGCGCTTTTCCGATGCGATAATTTGCTTGCTGGGCTACGGCCGTTCGTACATGTCAATGGCACGTCTTGCTTCTATCTCTGCAGGTGAATCGCCCAATGGAATACGATCTAGTGCCACTGTAGCCGCATATACGTTGTCAGCCGGGTTACTGTAATGACCCGCTGGCGTGTGAAATCTGGGTTGTGGTGGTGGCATAGCTTCATATCTCTGCCGGCTCCTCCGGTTGGTACAACTGGTGACCCGGCTTGCGCTGGGGCCGGCGGGTTAGCCACCACCTGTCCTGTAGCTTGAACTGCAGGTGCTCCTCCAATCAACTGATCCTGCGGCGTCTGGAATAGATTAGCCGGGTTAATGTACCACCACGGCCAATCAAACTCTGTTGTCTCTGTTGCTGTTCTCTGGATCGATTTTCTAATGCTGTTGCCGCTTGCCGTAAAAACTCGTCTGCTGGTCCAACTGCCGCTGCAGCGCCGCTTGCTGATCAAAACGCCGTTGTAACGATGCCATCTGCTGCTCGTAATTGATGCGAGCCGGTCTGTCGCCCTGACTTGCGCTGCTGCCGTGCTGGGTCACAGGATTTGCTGTTGCTGCTGGATCAATTGGCAGGTCACTAAGGAATCGCGGCGGGGGCGGGTTAGGTAAAGCTGATGTTCCTTGACCCGTTGCCCTGTTCGCCAAAATCCAAATGTGTTTCTGTATGCCGCTGTAGCTTCTGACTCGGTACTAACTGACGCACGTTCTCCATCTACTCCGACCCGCTGTTGCTCCTGGATAACTGGTTCTCTGATCGCCAAACCCGGCGCCGCTTGACCCGGCTGGGTTACTACCGCCAAAGTTGTTATTGGGACTGGTTCTGTGTTGATTGCTGGGGCGGTGTAGACCGCAGCCCGGCGCACCGGACCCGGCTCTGATTCGTACTCTTCCTCCTCTATCCCGTATCCATAGCGATCCTCAAACAATTCCAAGATCGATTATGTATCATCATTGATCTGGCCACGTGGAGCCCAAGCCTGTTTTCTGACCCGGCTCCCTGCGTGGTGTTTCCTGACTCGATCTCCGTCGTCCCAACTGACTCCTCTCCATCCGAGTGAACGGTGGTTCCTGCTTCAGATACAGAATCAGAAAATTGCAGGGCGGGTTTCGATATACCTATCATCCCCACAAAGACGTTGATCCGCCCAATCGGGACGACTGAGCCGGTCTCCAGTGAATCTGACTCCGAGCTCCACCCGAAATCGTCCACGATGTGTTCTCCTTGTAGATTGATCATGACCCGGCCAATGACCAGGTTCTGCATGCCTCGCAGAGCTTCTCCCGTGATGATAACGGTTTTTGACGCTTGCCCCACGGTGGGCGCCAACTGTCGTGGTTTTGTCATGGCAGATGTTACCAGGTGGTAACTTGAGATTGGAGGCAAGGCTGTCGTAGTGTTCGGGAGATTGTTTAGCTCACTAGGGAAAAAGGATGTATCCTGGTTCAGCCTCTCCATTGGAGATAAAGACCAACTTCCAGCCTGGTGTTTCTTTACTCTGATATCAATCTTGATCACCCGGTGGATAACAACACCAACGGGTTCCGAGTCTAGGTTACAAAGGTTCTCTCTCGCTGTCAAGCTTGTATGTCAAAAGTCTGTCCTCTGAAGTTCGTCCTGTTCTATGACCCAGGAGCCGGTTTATATAGATACCCGGGTCTCCTGGTTGATTACAAGGTAAGGCCGGGTCACGCCCGAACTCGGAGTCCTAACCAAAGTCTAGCTCATCTATCTTGGCCTCCAAGTCTCGCATACCACCTCCGGGTCTTCTAGAACCTCCCTTGTATACACCGGGTTACCGACAAACTCCTTGGTCCATCAATGTAGCCCGGCCCATGCTGATCTGGTGGGCCTCACCAGTCTTTCCTCCCGGCGGGTCATAATTTCCCTATCCTTGGGCCTACCGGGTTATCTTTCCCCCAACATATGTGGTCATAGAAGGCGAGTTATTCAAGCGAAGCACATCAGGAGTTTTTCAGCGGTGTGTTTCACCAGAAGAAGGCAGGAAAATTTTGCGAGAAATACATGAGGGAGATTGTGGGCATCATGCATTAACCCGGTCTTTGGTGGCAAAAGCCTTCAGACACGGATTTTTCTGGCTCACAGCATTGGCAGATGCAGAGCGTATGGTGAAAAGATGTGATGGATGTCAGAGATATGCCAGGCAAGCACATGTGCCGGCTCAGTAGTTGAGAACCATACCTTTGATATGGCCTTTTACAGTTTGGGCTCTTGATATGGTGGGACCCTTCCAGATGTCCCCTTGCAAGAACACCCACCTCCTAGTTGCCATTGATAAATTTACCAAGTGGTTTGAGGTTATGCCAGTCACAAATTGCGAAGCAGCTACAACAGTGGTGTTTTTGAAGAGGATCATTTTTGCTTTGGTTATCCACATAGCATTATCACAGATAATGGAACCAACATGTCACTGGGAGAGGTAGCAATTTTTTTGGAAACAATGGAATCTGGCTTGACGTTGCTTCTGTGGCTCATCCACAGGCCAATGGGCAAGTTGAGCGTGCAAATCAGGAGCTACTCAAAGGATTGAAACCACGACTCTAGGTCCCATGCAAGAGAGCCGCTGGAGCGTGGGTAGAGGAGTTACCCTCTGTAGTTTGGGGTATCAACACAACACCAAATAGATCAACAAAACTCACGCCGTTCTTCATGGTCTACGGTGCAGAGGCAGTATTACCCAGTGACATTATTCATGACTCGCCTCGTGTGGCCGCTTACGTTGAGGCCGAAAACGAGGTAACCCGAAAAGATTCATTGGATGTGCTAGAAGAAGTCATGGAGCAAGCCCTGGAAAGATCAACAATTTATCAGCAAGACCTGCGTCGTTACCATAGCCACCGGGTCAGGACTCGTTCTTTCCAAGAAGGTGACTTAGTTCTATGCTTGGTTCAATCACAGGTCGGGCTGCACAAATCATCACCTCCATGGGAAGGTCCTTTCATTGTGAGCCAGAATCTGCAAAATAGGTCATATTATTTGGTAGATGCAAGAGAACATAGTGAAATATCCAGCAATACTGATCATAGCACCACAACATTGGAGGAACAAAAGTGGCCTTGGAACACTGCACAGCTTCGTCCTTATTATACTTAGACTTAGTTTCAGCATATCAGATGTAACACACGATGTAAAAAAGAAGCAGGTTTCAGACGCACTCTTTTCCTTACCAGGGTACCTAAGGGGACTGGAAGGTTTTTAATGAGTCGGTTTGCTGACCTACTATATGAATATAGTGAAGTTTGACAGAAAAATCTTTTTTTTTCCTGCACTTTTACTGTTTATCTTATTTGTTTAGTTAGATTTACATTATGTTTTTCAATTCATAACCCGACATTTCCCATTGAGAAACTCGCCGTGTTTTTAGGTCTTGGGGGCTGATCGTTTGAATAGCGCAGCTATAAACTCAAGACCCGGCAAATAAAGCCACTTTGGTCATGGGGGCTGATTACTTCTGAAAAAGTACAGCTGCAATCTCATGACCCGGCCAATTTTATGAGCCATTATTTACTTGGTTATCTAACTTAAGCTTGATGTGATTCGCACTTATATGGCATGATTGCGTGCCTGTGAATTTAGTCAATCATGAGGCCCATTGGGACTAGATTGACCCTGTTTTTAACAGAGATGTTGCAACAGAGAAAATCCATGCGAAAGCTGGCTTATAGTTTAAAGAAACCAAAAGGGTCATCAAAACCATAAACTTTGCAGAACAAGCGAAAGCTAAAAGTTCATTACATATCAAGCATAGTTTCAAAAGTGCACAGGCGCACTATCAAAATATGAGGCTCAAAGTATTAAGTTATTACAAACCCGCCCGAAGGGCCAAATGAAACATTGTTTTTAGCAGATACAAGCATCTGCAGAGATAAGTTAAGCCCCTGTTTCAGGAGCTGGGTCTTCTGTTCCAGCGGTGGTCGAGTCCTTCGCGGTAGCATGCGGGTCATTGCCTGAGGTGGGAGCCGGGTCTTCTTCCGTCGCCTTGGTTGCAGTAACTTGGGTCTTGGGGGCTTCAGGTGAAGCATCGGTACTTTTCTTCCAAGTCACAGAAACAAGAGATTCAAAGAACTCTGGGTCCTCTTGCTCAACCACTGCACAAGCCGGAGGAACGATACTGGGAGTTGATGAGCCTGGGGCAGTAGATTGCTGCGCTTGGGTGTTCCTGTAGCTTTGGAACAGGTCCACGCTGGGCGGCTCTTCGTCAATCACCTCTTGGTCATCTGAATCATACCCATACTGAAAAGACGAAAGTTTCATCTTGTTCGCAATCTGGGTGGCAACATATCGAGTCTGTTGCATGACCCGGTTATAAGATTTCTTGTTAAACCGGGTCTTGTCAGCATTAAACTCAGGAAAGCCACGCATTAGTGGAATGAGATCAATGTTCGGGTGATAGGCCTTGACAAGAGCAAGACCTCGCATCACGCCGGCTCTGCAAGCATACCTCTTCCATTGTTCCAGCCAGCCAGGTGTAGTGGATAAATTGCCAATCACTTCATGAATTGTGCTTGGTGGATTTTCCCAGCCCCGGGTCGCCTTGATGATCTCACAGCTTCCGAAATACAGTTGGCGTACAAAAGAGTATAGATCCTTTAGCTTGGTAGCGGTGGTTTTTGGCACATGAGCATCACGTTTACCTGTTAACAGAAAGATGGTTAAGATGGCAAAAGTGCTGGGTTAAGAAAACCCGGGTTACAGATCGTTTTCTTCAGGCCAGATAACTCGGCCTCAGCTGTTTCACAGTCTTTGCAAGCTTTCTTCAGTTGTTCATCCCATACTTCTTTATCTTTCATTTCTTCCTTCAGATCAGAATTTTCTTGGGAAAGATCGGTTATGGTTTTCTCGAGTTGTTCTAACTCTTCCTCTGCCTTCCTCCGACCTTCTCGCTCAGTTTTCAACAGACCCTTGAGTCGGGATATTTCTTTCACAGCTTTGGCAGTGTATTCCTGTGATTAGAGTATGGCAAAATCTTTACTATTAAATGGGAGTTGGACGTACGTTGGTGAAGCCTCCGTTTTCCGCCTCCATTTTCTGCCATCCCTCGATAGCCACTCGCGCATGGGCCATCAAGAGAGCGGACACGGCCCATATGCTGCTCTCATCGCCCCCGACTCTATTTGGTTGTTTCCCATCGCCTCTTCTCCTCTATTCCCTGGCTAGGGTTTCGGTGCTGCAACTCCATCACACCGCGCGTCCGTCGGCCGCTGCCTTGGGATCTCCATTGAGGCGCCCTCGCCCATGCATCGGTCGCCCTGGCCGGTGCAGCACGGCCACCACCGTCCCCACCTCGATTGAAGGTCGCCGACGGATGAGAGAAAATGGAGGCGGAGGTGCACCAGCAAGCCGTGGCGCCGTGCGAGGTCGCACCAGGCGCATGCGGCAGGTCCCCCACGAGGTAGTGGAGGTGGCCTAACACAGGGAGCTCCCACGGTGACGGAGCCAGGAAGACGATCGGTTGGGGATGTTCCCCGGGCCTGATCCATCACCGCACGGACGGGCGGGGGCCGGCGAGGTGCCTCGCTCCGGAGGAGCGCCAAGTATGGGGCTGACGGCGCCCACTCTCTGATGCCATCCGCTTGTTCGATTGGATCAGTTGAGTGGCTGTGTTCAGTAATTGTCTACGTGCTTGTTTCTGTTATTTCTTCAGAGTATGCAGTCGTTCTCTGTTTCTTTTATTTCTTCAGAGTACTAGTGGTATTTTCCGCGTCGTCACGCCGTGCTTGTGTGATTTTTTCTTTTAATTTTGAATTGTGTAAATAAGTTTGTATTTTGGCATTTATAAGTATTATTTATTTTGGTGAGCATGTAGATATATTCTGTAGTATATTTGTTATTGCATGAGGTTGAAATGTCGAAATGTGCTTGTATTTTCCAAATAATATTTAATGAGTTATAGAAAAAATGGTGGACAATTTTAAAAATTTAGAAATGCTACGGCAAATTTGAATAGTTGGCAAATTTTAATGTTGGATTATGTTTGTATGTTGGTGTAAAAAATTAATTTAGATTCTCAATCAGAAGATGTGCATCGTATGAGCATATAGTAAAGTGAATATATAATTTGAAGAATTGCATCTGAATTTCATATTAAGAGGAGGTTAATTTACTGTGTTGGCAACATTTTACTTAAAGTTCATAATAAGTGGAAATGCACATCTATTCAATTGCTTTCCATAGCTAGAGTTTTTTTTTCTTCAAGTTCAGCTCCATATATTTGGAGCAAGTGTATATAGGATTTTGGTAAATTGTATTTCATTTTGGTAGAATTTGGTAGCATTTATTTTTTGTGATGTGTGTCATATTTGTGGTCAAAAAGAGTTTTAGAATTTGTGCAACGTAGATTGTATTCAATTTTGAATTCTTTCAGTGTTGGCGAATATTTTTGGGAATATGAACTGTTTTTTGTTTTTTTGGTTACCTATTTTATTTTATGAAAAGAATTGTTGACATTGTTTGTGTAATGCATTTATTTTTTGCACAAATATTACAAATTATGGAGTTATTGACACGACATTGGTGATTTTTTTTGTGTGCAGTATGTATATATATTTTTGTTAACGAAAATGTGGGCTAAAGTGAAGTGTTGAAACATTTGTTTGATTTCTTATAAGTAGGTAGCATTTTTTGTGTGTGCATTTCTGATATTTTGTGTACAATATTTAAATATTTGAAGGTTCGAAATGCTCAAACATGTTTGTATTTCGCTGTCAATATTTAATTGAAATCAGAACAATCCATTTGAATATGATTCCACATTTGGGGAAAGCGAATGTTGGCCAAATTAAAATGGTGAAATAAATTTGGTGTTTGTTATGAGTGCACTGTGTTTTTTTTTTTTTGGTGAGCATTTTGGTTTTATTTTATGGAATATCGGAGTATTCGCTCAAATGTTGGACAGCTTGCAACTTGCAAACATGTTTTTTTAATTTTGTTATTGTAAAGTGGAACAGTACTTGTAGGTTTTAGATAAATGGCGCCATTATTAAGTGAGTTGTGAAGCATTTCGAGTATTGTAAAAAAATGTCTCTGTTATCATTTGTTTAAGGAATTGGAACATAGCAGAAGCAGAACCTTTTATTATTATTATTTTATTTTTGTTCAAACAAAACTCGGAATATTTCATATTTCTTTTATGTGTTGTAGATCTTTAAAAAAATATTCGTTGAAAATATAATAGGTATTTGTTTTTTTTTGTAGTTGTATTCACCAGTTCCAACATTTTTTTCGTTGGCATTAATAAATATCATTAATTTTCTCGAGCACGCCAATATATTTTGTAGTGCCTCTAATATCCTAGCTGTTTGAAATATCCAAATATACTAATATGTTGTAATTGGTTGAATACAAAATTGTAATATTCGTTGTATTAGTTCAACACTATAGAAAACGTTTATTTTTCTTGTGTTGTTATAGTTGGCATATTTGTGAATACGGTGGTCGGTGGAAGTTAAATTTGGAGATGTGCACATTCAAAAAGTTGATACGGTGGTGGATGTCAAATTTGAAGATGTGCACATTGAAAAGTTGTTTAGATTTGTTCCATTATTTTTGGCTGCATCCATCCGCATTGGTGGCGAGGTTGTCTAAATTTCAAAATCGGTAAAAGCTGCTCGCCTGTGATTTTTTTTGTGGTTTTTAAATGCTCAGCTTCAGAAGGCATCGGACGTTGTCAAGTTTTCAAACTTGAAATTTGATCAAGTGTTGTAAATAGTAGGTGTGTTTTTTTTGTTTTTGTGGTTAACGTTGACTTATTTATCGTGTGTGCGAATATTTGGTGGGAAAACTTCAAATTTGTGAATGTTCACATGCAAAAGTAATCTATGTTTGAATATGTTGGCAATTGGCAGAAGAAGGTCTATGTTTGAATATGTTGACAATTGGCAGAAGAAGGTTACATTTACAATTCTATTTCAATTTAGTTAAATCGTCTAGGCCTACACATCAGGAAATATATTTAAAGGGAAATGAATTTGCTTTTTTTTTTGAATGTGCATGCAGTAGAGCATTATTTTAATTTCATTATGTAATAAGGAGGAATTAAGTTCTGTTTGGACATTCATTAAGTTGAATTGGAAAATCGGAGCGAGTGCAGTTATGTTACATGTAAGTATTAACTTATTCGAATCGATGTGTTATGCGTGTGTTCCGTCTGAAATATTTGATGTAACCTATTAATGAAAAGAAGTACATTGTATGGCTAACGATGCAATCTTGAGAAGTCTAAAATTTTAAGTTCCGATTTAAATTCTTTGTCATGTTTGTGCATTTCCATAGAATTTGTCCAAAGACGTAGTAGTTCGGGAAATTCAAATTTTATTTTCGTGTTTTTTTTTTTGGCCTTCTTCTAGTCATATTGATAACATCTAATATTTTTTCTGCATGTTCATTTATGGAGGTGTTTATATTTTTTGTATTTTTGTTTCGAAATACTTATTTGAAATGACGATGTTATTTTTTTTAGTTTTTTCTAAGTTGGGCTAATTTGAGTATTATTCCTAATTTGAAAGAGGTGTAACAGTTTAGAAAAGGGCCAAAGAGTTTGTAATGGTTACATTGGTTTTCACAAATTTGTAGAGATTGGTTTGAAATTCTTTTGGAGTTGCATTTTAAAAGGTTATGAAGTTTTGTAAAGCAGGGAAAAAAGGAAAGGAAAAAAAAAAACGGGCGCAGCAGGCAGCCAGGCCGGCCCAGCACGCGGACCAGCACGCGGCCCAGCATGCGGCCCAGGCCCACTGCGCGCCGTGCGGACGTCAACGACGTCAGCGGCATCTGGAGCCGCAGCGGTGGCGCGGAGCTCGCCGCCGGCGCCCGGGCGGCTTCTGGGACACGCGCGCCTGCGCGGAGGACGCGCCTGGTCGCGGAGCGCCCGAATCCGGCGGCGCCGCCGCTTTATGGTCGCCGGAGCGGCGACTGCGGCGTGCGGACGCGGCGGCGTTCGGCGGGCGTGTGGGCGTCGATTCCCATGACGGCCAGGCATTTCGGGACGCGAACCTCAACGGGAGAGTGGAGGCGAGGACGGTGAAGCCCGCCGTGCGCGTCGATTTGGACGGGGGAGGCCGGAGCGGCGAGGACGCGTCGCGGCGCCGGCGGCGGCCTCCGGCTTCGCGGGAGAGGAAGGAGGGGACGGGGGGATTTCTGTTTTTTTTTCAAAAAAGTCCATGGGGTTTGGCGTAATTCGTTGTAGGTCCTTCTGTACGTAAAACTCTGGGTCGTGGGGCAATTTCTCGGCCGCGAGGGGCTTTTTTGTGAAACGGTGTTTCGGGGCAGCGAGGGCCGTTGGATCATCGACGGAGGGCGTGGATCGAACGCTGTTCGTTACTGTAGATTGATACAGTAACAAACAGTGGCAGAGCCCCTGAGAGGCCACGAAAGGGGACAACTTTTATATAGTTAGTAATATTATTTTAATTTCATTATGTAATAAGGAGGAATTAAGTTCTGTTTGGACATTCATTAAGTTGAATTGGAAAATCGGAGCGAGTGCAGTTATGTTACATGTAAGTATTAACTTATTCGAATCGATGTGTTATGCGTGTGTTCCGTCTGAAATATTTGATGTAACCTATTAATGAAAAGAAGTACATTGTATGGCTAACGATGCAATCTTGAGAAGTCTAAAATTTTAAGTTCCGATTTAAATTCTTTGTCATGTTTGTGCATTTCCATAGAATTTGTCCAAAGACGTAGTAGTTCGGGAAATTCAAATTTTATTTTCGTGTTGTTTTTTTTTTGGCCTTCTTCTAGTCATATTGATAACATCTAATATTTTTTCTGCATGTTCATTTATGGAGGTGTTTATATTTTTTGTATTTTTGTTTCGAATTACTTATTTGAAATGACGATGTTATTTTTTTTAGTTTTTTCTAAGTTGGGCTAATTTGAGTATTATTCCTAATTTGAAAGAGGTGTAACAGTTTAGAAAAGGGCCAAAGAGTTTGTAATGGTTACATTGGTTTTCACAAATTTGTAGAGATTGGTTTGAAATTCTTTTGGAGTTGCATTTTAAAAGGTTATGAAGTTTTGTAAAGCAGGGAAAAAAGGAAAGGAAAAAAAAAACGGGCGCAGCAGGCAGCCAGGCCGGCCCAGCACGCGGACCAGCACGCGGCCCAGCATGCGGCCCAGGCCCACTGCGCGCCGTGCGGACGTCAACGACGTCAGCGGCATCTGGAGCCGCAGCGGTGGCGCGGAGCTCGCCGCCGGCGCCCGGGCGGCTTCTGGGACACGCGCGCCTGCGCGGAGGACGCGCCTGGTCGAGGAGCGCCCGAATCCGGCGGCGCCGCCGCTTTATGGTCGCCGGAGCGGCGACTGCGGCGTGCGGACGCGGCGGCGTTCGGCGGGCGTGTGGGCGTCGATTCCCATGACGGCCAGGCATTTCGGGACGCGAACCTCAACGGGAGAGTGGAGGCGAGGACGGTGAAGCCCGCCGTGCGCGTCGATTTGGACGGGGGAGGCCGGAGCGGCGAGGACGCGTCGCGGCGCCGGCGGCGGCCTCCGGCTTCGCGGGAGAGGAAGGAGGGGACGGGGGGATTTCTGTTTTTTTTTCAAAAAAGTCCATGGGGTTTGGCGTAATTCGTTGTAGGTCCTTCTGTACGTAAAACTCTGGGTCGTGGGGCAATTTCTCGGCCGCGAGGGGCTTTTTGTGAAACGGTGTTTCGGGGCAGCGAGGGCCGTTGGATCATCGACGGAGGGCGTGGATCGAACGCTGTTCGTTACTGTAGATTGATACAGTAACAAACAGTGGCAGAGCCCCTGAGAGGCCACGAAAGGGGACAACTTTTATATAGTTAGTAATGCGGAGTCGTTCTCTACTTCCTGGTCTCATGCCTACCATCAGAGATTAGACAGACTTGACGTTAGCTCTCACTTCAGACGGAACAAAGGAGTAAATTAGATGTCTGGTCGCTATATTTAATCACACTTTACATATCATCATATCGTTCTTCTCAGGCAATGCTTCGCCCTGAAAAGGATTTAGACAACTGTAGTTGACCAGTAAAATGCACTGATACAGATCTCCACATAGTTACACACAAGCAAGTTACTCTGCTATATAATTTCAAAGGTTCTAGATGTTTACCATTGGGTACGCAGCTAGCTACTGTCATGAAATATGCTTATATTTGTTGTTGATGCTCTATGTGCATCCAAAGCGCATGTTTAGGGATGTTCACTTTCTTGAACATGTGTGTAAGTTCATGTTCAATGCTCACTTTTTGGCACCCTCTTTTCCCTGCCTCACCCGTCTCCGACGCCGCAGCCGCGCCGGCCTCTTGGTCAAGAAGGGCACACCCCTCACCATCAACGGAGCATACCGTCGTCGAGGCATGGCGTGTCAGGACTACCCTGGGAGACCATTGCCATTGTCTATTGCGTTGGTGAGAGCCATGAATCGTCGGTTATTCGGATGTGATTTGGGGAGGGTATTTTATTTGATTCCTCCTGATGATCAGGATACGAGATTGGGTGGATTTGTTTGCTGCGATTTTGCAAGGGGTGGTTGCGGCAGGGTAACAATGCCTCATGTTGGCCTACTTGTGTCCAGATGTTTGTTGCCGCACTGATCTCTTCATCATCTATGGACCTCTACCTCGGAAGGTCGGCCAACCATTAATATCCTTCTCTGAACTTCTGAAGTCTTAACATTGTTACTATTTCTTCAGAATCTTGTTCGTAAATTGCAGCAGGTAGAAATAAGCTCGTGCAGTGTTGATTTGGTGATGACTTGATCTTGCAGCTATACTGGGTACATGTATTTTACTCAGTCTACTCAACTGAGGATCGTGGATGTATCAGGTTTCATCATTGGGCTGCATAACCAATTTCTTCAGTAAAAAAAAAAGGTAAAAATATCACACTGAATCATGTACGTGTATGTAAGGATCAAATGCGTGCTTGATTGGGCATGAGCTATGCACTTGTTCTTCCAAAAATCATGCGAATGAAGTTTGATTCTACTCATCCACTTCCATATGCCGTATTTTAGATTGGTTAATGGGAAATCATGTGAATTTCCGAGTTACTTGAAATACACCCAGGTCAGTCCTTATTCGATGGTTCGCCTCCAGCTGGGAATTGGACATGTATAGAACTGTCTCTGAATACAGATTGCAACAGACAACAAGGAGGCAACTTGGAAAGCATCCCTGCAGAACTCAAGGAAAAGGGCTCCCAGCTATATACTTCCTTGATTCCTTGCTCCAAGGGAAGGTAAGTTAACTATGCTAAGATTGTGATTTTCAGGTCCTTGAGCTGAAGTAGTCTGAATTACGTACTTGGACCATATGATAGTTGACTTACTTCTGAAACAGGGTGGTTTACAAACTCTCTTGAAATATTTTAAGTATAAGGACAATGACAGACTTCCAATACCATACTTACACCGTTTCCATGTGGATGACTATATGACACTTTCAGTACAACCGTTAAGGATTGTGAATTACACCTTTGTTTGTGCTCACTCCTGTCCATGTGGATGGCTATTTGACGGGATTGTCGATTTGGTGTGTGTTGCAGGTGTTCTTGTATGTGGTTGAGTGTCACCATACTTGTTAATTGCAATGGGCAGATCATGAAATTTTACATAATTGGCACGCTGAAGATGCGGGCATTTCTGAGGTAACTATGATATCATCCTCATACGGCCATACCTCATATACACCCTATGCTTATTAGCCCAGCTATTTGTAGTGGTAAATTTTATTGCATCATACTAATGTAGCCGTCTGAAGATGTATCTAGATTATGTATTCAATACTGTTGTATTACAAACATAAGAAGCACATATGCGATTGGTAGGAGTTTAGAAGATGTTATTTTGCTCTGGAGAATTTAGTGGAAGCCTCAAGAGAACATTCAGAAGTCTTGCAATGGAATCATTTATGTGTCAAAATCTCACTGCCCACAGATTTTTTTTTTTAGAATGAACTAATTTGCATCGCTGTATGGAACCATGTACGAACCTAGCTTGCCTCCTGGTAAATACACTCACTAATGAAAACTCTAAACCCATCCAATGCTTCAACCAACATGAACTCAAGATTCTGATCTTGTACAAACACTAGCTAATATATTCAGATTATATATTCTCTGTTAGCGAGTAGAGAGTTGTAGTTTGTTAGGTTTAGCACTAATACGGTCTAACCCCTATTTCTCCGACCCTTTTCCGTGGTGCCGCTCACAATGATCAATTTGAGGCTAGGGGTTAGAGACATTTATATAGTGCTAATTCCGGTTTTATTTAAACCGTAATTCCGCAGATATTTATTCCAGAAACTCCAGGTTAACCAAACCAACCACGATCATCAGTAACCATCTACGAGTTTCAATCTGCAATTAGTCCCTCGAGCATACGTGTGTGAGTCACATGCCGAATTTGAATAATTCAAATTCGCAGGCTTTAATCAATTCATATAGCCAACATATGAACAACCTGGCTTTTCACTCTATACTGTCCCGGGTATAATTCCAGCATATTCACATACACTGTATTCCAGTATAGACGTATCGGCTTCATTAAATATATTTCCTTAAGTACAATTCCACATCATTAGTTCCCTGTTATTTGCATGATACTTCCACATGAAGTTTAATTCCGGAGAATGTAGTGTACAAATAAAATATTGCAAGACACAAATTCCTACATCTCCCACTTGACTAAAAACATTTTATTTCAACAAGTGAATTCCCACACAATTAGCATGGTTATAAAATAATTCCTTCCTTCAGTGTATTCATGTTGCATATAAACTTTGTGACTTTAGCACTCATATTATCACAAAGTAACATGTTATGATGCGTCTTTCCGCGACCTTAAGTTTACGAAGAAAATTACTTAACCATAGATCTTCCTTCAATGCTTGAGATGCATTGAAGTATTCATATTTCGTAAATAACGAGTACTAAATCATGTTTACTTTGTACACCATAAAGACCTAAAAAAGTAAATATTAACACATAACATAAAATAGATTACCTTTCACCAAGATCACAAATAGTGTCAATATCCACGTAGTTGAAGGTTGAGATCATCAATGAATAATGAGTAATCCATATTTCCTTGACATTGTGCGACAAGTCCATTATGCGATTCCAATTTTTTTAATAAGATTCATATTCCGTTTGCTAATAATTCCAGCAAATCGTTTCCGTACTAATCAAAATAGCAACAATTACAACGACATGGCAAAGTTCAGGTCGCATGAACAATGTCCCACAATAACTGAGGATGACAATTATTCTTCCTTTTTCCTCACGAGTTTAAATATAATTCCTCGCAGAGTATTATTCCCTTAATCAAAAGGTACATGACAGGTTTGCACTTTTCCATAGAAAAAAGTATCAAAACATTCTCTATGTAATTCCACTCCCAAAAGATTGGAAGCTTCACCATACCTTTCATATGAAAGTTAGAACCGAATCAAGCTTCACTTCCATCAATGTGATATTTTAAAAACAATAAGAACATAGTTAGCACATGTAGTAATAACACAATAACACTAACCTTTATATATGATTGTCTTCCATCATAAATAAAACCATTATCTTCCATCATAATAAATCCATATGACTCAACAAATAGTAGTATGTAATGCTTTCATAATCCAGTGAATAACCAAGAGTTGTATTCCTCCATTCAATCATGGAGTATATAACATAAGACAACGGTGAATAATTCCATGCTCATCACATTATTTTCAATTAATATTCCTGAAGTGTACTTCCCCCACCAATCAGTTTCAAACCTTGTAATCCTTTGATGAACTGATTTTCCACTTCAGTATGAGATGTTAATACAACAAAAACCTTCCGACTTGTATTGTCAAAGATATTATTACCATATCAAGTGAATCATGAAATAAACAAATATATCCACCTCAAGTAGGAGTGTTCAAAAATACCGTAAATATGTGTTGATAAAGTATCATAATCCTCCCACTAAAAGCTTTGATTTCCAGAATTAATAATCCACTAATTCTGTTCTTTGATATGTGATCGACCAATTTGTAAATGAGATAAATAATTGAACCTCTAATGGGAGTGTAATACCAAATGCCACATTGAAGAGAAATCCATAATTGATAGTCCTCCCACTTTAAGTTTATAATTCCATAATTAACAAGCATAATTATGTTTGTAGAGTATGACCAAGTCGTAAATTTCATCAACAATAAATTTCAGAGCATGTGTTCCTATTTCAAGTATTCCTCCATATGGAGTGATCTTCACAAAATGTACAGTTTGTACATCAACTTCCAACGGATTGTCAAGATAAATGAGTCCATTGTGTTAAATTCCATAATGCACTAATTTTCATTGAGCAATAATTCCAATCTTCCTTTTCCATATAGCATACATAACCAACAAATTCCGATAGAGAAGTATAAATTAAATTCCTTCTCATCGTAGGTGAATATCCATGTCCTACAAAATAAAATGATACCTTCCCTCCACAAAAGAGTATAATGGCATAATTCCAATTCCAACAATGAACTATAAATTCCTTCCCATTGTAGGTGAATGTATAAACAATAATAATTTTCCTCCACAAAAGGAGTTTGATGGCATAATTTCCAATTCCAAAGTTACACACACATAATTTCCTTTGAAAATTGTTCACATATCACTAAATTTGCCATTTTATTCCATCAATTTATGATGCAGAGACAAAGTCCACAATCCAACTATATGGAAAAGTAGCCACAAACAAATATTTAGTGCAAAAATAATGGACATACCGTGGAGTAAATGTCGATTTCCTCTTCCATTTGAGTATTTCCCATATTCCTCCATAATAATAAGTAATGTCACTTCCATTATAAACATGCTTCATGCATGTCGCCTCATCATCGTTGCGCCAGAGAATTCCGATGAATTATTAAAATACTCCGATCGATTCCGAAGTAATCCAATGAGTCTAATATATTCCGGTGATAATGTCTACCGTAGCAATTAATATCATCCGACCAAGATAATCATTCAATTTCCTCGGAGTATGTTCCAATTTCCTCCATAACCATATAATGCCCAATAAAAGATAAGCCAACAAAAAAAAATATACATATCTTTTTCCAGATTACGCATAATATTCCACGTAATATGTGCACTTTCATATTCAAGCACCTAATGAATCAAACGATGATTTCAATATAAATATTTGAACTAGTTTATTTCCTAAGTCCAAATTCCATGGTTTCTTTTTCTTTGGCTTTTCCGGTTTAGACAGTTCAATGACGCAATCAATATTCTCAGCTGGAAGTAAATACATAAATTTTCCTCTCTAAACCGTGTAATTAGAGCCATCAAGTTTACAAGTTCTAAATAATACACAGTAAACGTTAGTTTTAAGCCAGCGACAGAACAAAAAAAAAACGTTACCGGTCTGTGCTCTGTACTCTGTAGACGCGAGCTTGAAACTGCCGATGTCCACTTCCGTGGTATGCATCCACGTGATTTATACCTTATTGTCTTCCTCGATTGCTGTGAAAAAAAAAACAATGACCGTGCAGTAAGAAAGCTGATAGCTGCCTTGATCGTTGCGTGTGAAGCCTTTCCTTTTTGCTGGCTGTTTCCTTCCCTGATCCGTTCGTGAGAGAATAGGCAGCCGTGGTGTGGCTCATTGCTCGATTAGCAGCTAGCAAACCTCCTCGATCTGTGTGCGGGAATCGGAAATACTTTCCAGAATTAGCGAGGGTTCCATCGACCGGGGACGTGCAGGTGCACTGGTGCAGCGCCGAGAAATCTCGGCGAGTATCTTGAGACGTGGGGACTTCCGCGAAGTCGCTCAGCTAGTCACGAAGAGCTACTCGGCGACGTGGCACCGGGACCACGGGATCGAAAACAAATCGCGGATGCGACGGAGTTTGTGAGATCGAAAGAGGCGGAGGCGCAGGTTGCGATCCGTTCCGGATTCCGACACCAACGGCGAGGGTGCGTGCGGCGCAGCAGCACATCATGCCATGGGCCGGACCGGCGAACGACGCACAGCGGAACAAGGCAGCCACCGGGATGACAGAGTTGCGCAGCGGACAAATATTCCCGGCGGCGATCAACCGTCGCCTCTGATACGAATGTTAGGTTTATCACTAATACGGTCTAACCCCTATTCCTCCGATCCTTTTTCGTGGTGCCGCTCACAATGATCAATTTGAGCCTAGCGGCTTAGGATGACTTCAACGGCCCGACGCATCGAGTCCGTTTATGTCCGCATTCAGTCCGCTGGTCCGTTTTGTGTCCTTTTTCGTCCGGGTCGACGCATTTCTGGCCCAAATTTGGGTCCAGTTTGCGTCGGGGACGGACAGAAACGGAGCGAGAAACGCGTCCGCAGCATCCGCGCACGGCCTCCCCTGTCCGCACGCTGCCCCACATGCCAACCAAACAAATATTCTCTCTCCTCCTCCGCCAAACAAAGAGACGGCGGCGAGCCGCACGAGCTCTTCTCCAACTCGGCCCATCGGCGGCGACCATGGAGAGACCCCGGAGGCGGAGGATGGCGTCGGCCTCGGCGACGACCACGGCGGCCTAGGCCTCGCGCCTCGGCACCTGCTGCACCATGGCGCTCCGTGCAGCCAAGTTCGAGCTACCGCACGTAGCAACCGGAGATGGCGATTGGAGCTGGATCGATCCGTGCTTGTTCCTGGAGTGTGGTACTAGCGCCCTAAAGCTGGAGATGGCGATTGGATCTTGATAGGATCGATCTGTGCTGCTGCCCATACAATTGCATCTTGATTGCTTTTTTCTGCATCTTGATAAAATTGCATCTTGCTGCAAATCGAGCCAGCGAGATACTATCTTTTCTGCATCTTGATTGATTTTTTCAATCTATTTCTTATATCAATTCTCTCCAAACTTGCTATCTCTTTTGTGTTCAAAAGAAAAGGAAAAAAAAATGCGTCGGCAGAATGCGTCGGCCACCGCTGGAGGCACTCGACGCAAATTCCTGTCCGCCCCCTGTCCGCTCGGCCGGACCCGACGCAAACGGACATAATTTGGTGTCCGTTTGCGTCGGCCCGTTGGAGTCATCCTTAGGGACCTTTATATAGTGCTAATTCTGGTTTTATTTAAACCGTAATTCCGCAGATATTTATTCTAGAAACTCCAGGTTAACTAAACCAACCACGATCATCAGTAACCATCTAGGAGTTTCAATCTGCAATTAGTCCCTCGAGCACACGTGTGTGAGTCACGTGCCGAATTTGAATAATTCAAATTCGCAGGCTTTAATCAATTCATATAGCTAACATATGAACAACCTGGGTTTCCACTCTATACTGTCCCGAGTATAATTCCAGCATATTCACATACATTGTATTTCAGTATAGACGTACCGGCTTTCTTAAGTATATTTTCTTAAGTACAATTCCACATCATTAGTTTCCTGTTATTTCCATGATACTTCCACATGAAGTTTAATTCCGGAGAATGTAGTGTACAAATAAAATGTTGCAAGACACAAATTCCTATATAGTTAACTAGATTTGTATAAATTAAATACATCGAAATGAAAAATGTAGTAGTGCTTTTGGGCCATGTCTGAAACACAAATAGGAGAAGCACCAGTGTACATGAAACCATGCAGATTTGTTGATTTCTTGACACGCCTTTACAACACTAACCTTGCGTAGTATTGAAGACTGACATGGATAGCACCAAATTGTAAGCTTACACCTCAGTGATTACACTCATCGTAAGCACTACCGGCAGCTACTGACTATTTTACAGTGTGCACATTTTGTTATTTCGAGGAGATACATTCTCGCCGAGATTTAAGGATGGATCAAGGTGAGGAGGACGCCACATGGCAGTGAAGAGGTTGAAAGCATCTTTGTCTCAGCACTATCTGTGCTAGGAGTGGAGCGATGTACAAGTCTCTTTTCCTTTTGCTTATGATGTCTGTTATTGTATTGTGATTCTAGCGATGGTTGTGACTGTATTGGTGGGACTGTGTTTTTCTTGAGTATTTTCCTTAGGACAATGTATCCTAGAGATTAGTGACAATATTATACTTTTAACATTGTGAAACTGTAATCTGGTTATGTTGAATGACCAGCAATTGTGTTGAATGAATGATATTTTTTTTGTGCGATTTGCTTCTAATTAGTTTGCAACATTGACAACAGCGCAACACTTATTTTCGGTGAATAACATGTTCAAGCCCTATTTTACATCATCTACTGGAAATGCTCTGACTAAATCATATTCTCTTGGGCAATCGGAAAATAAGACCTAAATTGTGCTGCTCCTTATTTGACAGTAGAGAGGTTTGAGAGAGAAGACTAATTTGTCTAATGATTTTTAGTTTCTTCACCACATCCAAAAGATCAGCGACATTTGTGCAAGCAACATGTCCAATTTAAACCAAAAATAATGTTGATTATGAGGTATGGTAACCATGCGAGCAAATTGCCGATGAGTTTTTCTATTTTCAAAGCCATAATGTTTTGCTATTCCGTAGCAACGCACGGGCATTCTCCTAGTTATGAATAATACAGAAGTAACAAAGTTCAAAGGTTAAAACCCCAAGTTACTGATGAAAGTTAACGTGGGACTTGGAGGCTACAGATACAGTATTCAGTTTTTGATTGCAGATAATATTTGTGAGTCCCAAGTTACTGACGGACAATTAACCCGGAACTTGGGGGCTACACTATTGAGTTTTTTTCTAGACAAAAGGTTCGAGTGGAGTCTCAGGCTGCTGCAGGCAGACAACCCGGCACTTGGGGGCTACTGCGTTCGAAGTTTTCTAAGTAACATGTTCAAAGATGATTACAAAGAGACAAAATTTTAGTCCCCAGTTGCTGTGAACAGCTAACTCGGCACTTGGGGGCTACAGTGTTTGACGTTTTTTATTCTCAAGGATAACAAGTGTTGATATGGAATGAAAAGTCTTAGTTCCAGATTGCTATGAATAGCTAACCCGGAACTTGGGGGCTATAGGTTTGAAGTTTTTATAAGTAAAGCTTCAAGCTTAGCAGCAAGTTGAAAATTTTGAGGCTTGAGGGCTACAATCTATATATGTGTAAAGAACAATGAAGTTTACCTCGTGGCGCTTGCTAATCATCTTTACCAGGTCTCCCTCGACATTCTTGTGCTGAGAAATCCGGGAGAAATATTCATTCAACAGAGCCGGAAATTCCATCCCTTCGAGAGCCGGAAGACCAAAATAAGAAATAGGGTCCTTGTTTTGCAGCTCTGGAGTGGGCTTAGCTTCTGGCTCAATCACTTTAGCAATGACCTTGGAGGGACCTGGAATGGAGGTGTGTTCAGACCCGGTAATCTGTACGTCTGGGTCATCAGCAAGTGTTTGAACTTGTGCTGGAGAAGTTTTTGTACCTTCAGATGCAGGAGTTGTGGGCTTCAATATCGCCGGCTCTCCTTTTCCTTGTTCTTCCTGCAATGGCTCTGTGTGATGAGCTTCCATTGGAGAGGGCTCTGGCACAATTGGCTGAGGAGGAGGAGAAGGAGAGGTATCCGGGTCATCAGAAAGAGTAGCCTGAGCCCTAAAAATATGATGTGGTAAAGTTAGTCATATGACAAGTAAGAAAGAAGCAATAGTGCAAAGGAAAAAGAATCGTTAGCCAGTGTTGATCGTAATATCATCAGGTAATTCACCATTGGACCCGCCTGAGAAAGCTGATAAGGACCGGGAGTCAGGAACCCGGTGTCTACCAGCTAAAGGATGGGAAGCAGTGGGAGCAACTTTGGGATGGCCGGCTCGGCGAGGAGAAGCAATGTTAGGAATACCTTCGTATAAGGGATCGTCACCTGGCGAGGACCGGGTCTTGCGTCTCTTGCTGGCCGCCAGTTCTCTTTCTTGTTCCTTCTCCTGCGGTTGCTTGTTTGATTGAGAGTTGCTCGAAAGATACTGAGATAAGCGAGAATAAGGCACATTAATCACAGCAGAGCGGGTTCGCTTTTTTGGAGGTTCCTTGGTAGAGGAAGTGGGACCCGGATTGACAGGGTCCGGGTTGTCTGAAGGACCTGGAGGAGAGATATCCGGGTTATCAGTAGAAATGCCCTTGTAGGTGGTATCGTTGTCAATCAGATCGAGGAAAATCCCATTTAAAGGGACAAGCTCACCTTCCATCTCCTCTTCATCGGTTTCTTCGTCTTCATCAGCCTCAGGAGTGGTAGGTGGGGTGAAGTTCACCTTCCACCAGTCATCGTTGGCCTGAAAAGAATAAACTCGGGAAAGTTAGTTGGGTCAAGAAAATAAAGAATATAGGAGTGATTCAAGAGTAAGGAAGTACATACCACCTTGGCCGGGTTAGTCTCGCAAAAAGGAGCGAGACCCGTCTCTTTAATGTCAATCAGTTTCTTGCCAAGGAAAGACTTGACGGGTTTGAACATTTCTTTGTCAGGAAACTCATTAGCCGAGTAACGTAACCCGTCAGTGAGTTTGCCAGAATATTCATAGAATAACTTTTCTCTGATACTGAGGGGCTGCATGCGCCACTTAACCCAAGTTTTGATCAGATCCGTGCCCCTGAGCCCGTGGGCTAGCAAAGCATGGATACGCTGAAAGACGGGTTCCAATTCCTTTCTCTCAGCGGCAGTACCGAAAGAGTTCATCTTATCAGTAAGAACCAGTTTATCCACAGAGTAACCCGGTAGCTTAGGCTCCCCTGGTGGTGATGTATCCTTATAATAAAAGAAACTCTTCTACCAATTCTTCGTGTGGCTAAGCAATTTCATACCCGGAAAGTAGCAGTCCCTACGACGCTGAATAGTAATTGCGCCACAAACTAGCAGAGGCCCGTCCTTGCATTCACGTTGGGGGTTGCAGTAGAAAATTTCGAGGAACAGAGGCAAGGATGGAGCCATTTGGAGATATGATTTGCAAAATACTACAAACTGACTCATGTTGAGCACAGAGTTGGGTCCAATATCCTGAGGCCTAAGTCAGTAGTAATCTAGTACTGTGCGGAAGAAAAGGGAACCCAGAGGTCTGAAACCCCGGGTTACATGCTCAGTAAAACCAATGATTTCCCCTAGCCCGGGTTCGGGTCGTACCTCATCGGAAGCTCCGCGCCATTGGATTGCTTCTTTTGTGGGCAAGATTTGGGCGTCCACAAGCGTCTGCAGCTTCAGATTGGTGGTGGAGGATTTCCCCCAATCGGCCTTAATGTGACTGGTGGTCTTCTCCGGCGCCGGGGTGGCGGATTCCTCCACGGCCTTGCCTTTCCCTTGAGGTTTTGGCACGGCCTTGGGCGCCATGGTAGCCGAGCTTGCTCCGAGAGGAAGATAAAGAAATGGTGTGGAGATAGGTCGCGCAATGATGAAAAGAGAGCGGCGGTGCAACGCAGCTTGGATCTGGACCCAAAAACAACGGCGGCTGTGGCGTGGCTAGCTGCAGAGAGCGGCGGCGGCGCGACACGGTGGAGATTTTAGGTCTAGGGTTTCAGATGCGGCTGGAAGAAGAAGAAAGAGTTGTCCAAGATGGGAAAAAGTGATTCCATTTATCCGTGCCTTGGTATATATAGCCCGCGGTGAAAACCTAGGGGCACAATGGTAAAAAGTGAAGAGATAAGGAAACGACAAAAGGATAAGACAAAAAGAATATTCCCTGATAAGGGATGAGCTCGAGTTTGACGGATGTTTTTATCAAATGATTGGGCCACGAATGTGACCTGGAAAAGAGTAGCCGGGTTACAATAAGAATGACAAAGGATAGTCGATGAAGCAGAGCAAGTGTTATCTAATCTCTAGTTTTTCTTTGAGTATTTCTTATTTTCAGGAGGCTAACCCGGACGGCAAGGATAGCGGCTCACTCCGAGAGATGAAATTTATATCTAGATGGGGAGCACGCAGACCTGGCGTCCAAGTTATCCTGGGGGCTACTGTTGGGGGGATCATAACCCGGTAGGCCCATGAAGAGGGAAGCATGACCCGCCAGGCTGGAGGCCGGGTGAGGCCAGCTAACCATCACCATGGGCCGGGTTACACTAACGGGCCGGTGAGCTTGTCGGTAACCAGGCCAGTACAAGGAAACTTCGAGAAGACCCGGAGGCGGTGCGCGTCACGGAGTCTAGGACTTGGAGTACACGCAAGATTAGAGGAGATAGAGTAGGACTCCTAGTACGGGTACAACCAGGCTTTACCTTGTACACGACCAGGAGACCCGGTGGCCTTTATAAGCCGGCTCCTGGGTCATAGAGAGCTAAGCTAAAAGTTAGTCGACACCCCTGTAACCTAGACTTGTAACTCGGTGATATCAAAGCCCGGGTTACGAGATCATCATCAATATAGAAAAAGCAGGAAGTAGGTCTTTGTCTCCTATGGAGAGGCTGAACCTGGGTAAATCCTATTTCCCCGTGGAGCATGACAATCTTCCGTACACTAGAGCCGTCGTAACCCCACACTCAAGTTACCCCTTGGTAACATCTGCCGTGACAATCCCATGACAACACCCTAAATGAGTTTCTTAGTGAAGGGGGAATTCGTCATCAATATTCCGCTGCGTATACTACTCAACAAAATGGTGTAGCCGAGAGGAAGAACTAGACCCTTATGGATATGGCAAGGTCTATGTTGGCGGAGTTCAAGACCCCACTTTTCTGGTGGGCCGAGGCCATCTCCACGGCATGTCACTCATCAAACCGCCTCTACTTCCGCACGGGCAAGAAACTCACTCCATATGAAATGCTTACCGGCAACAAGCCCAATATTTCCTACTACCGGGTGTTCGGTTGTAAGTGTTTCTATAAGATCAAAGGTTATTGTTTATCTAAGTTTGAGTCTAAGGCTTTAGAGGGTACTTTTGTTGGTTACAGTGCCGAATCCCTCACTTGTAGAATCTACGACAAGTCCTTCGGGACCGTTGTAGAATCTTGTAGTGTGGAGTTCGATGAGAATGACGGCTCCCAAGTGGCGCAATTTCATGTTCGTGATGTAGATGATGAGGAAACTCAAGATGCAATAAGGCGAATGGGCGTGGGATTCTTTTGCCCAATCGAGATACACCATGAGACGCCTCAACAAGGATCAAGCTCCACTCATGTGGAGCATTCATCATCACAAGTGGAAACCGCACTACAAGAAATATGCTATGTCGTGACCCTCAATATTGGTCACAGAAATGGTCAGGTTATGAGCGTCACTAATGAACGGCAGTGACCTTTTTTGTGAATTGGTCATATTAGTCTATGACCAAATTAGAAGGTCACAGATTTTATGACCAATTTTTTGGTCATGGGCAATTTGGCCAGACCACGTCAGATCCAACGTGGCAAGGCTGACGTGGCAAATTTGTGACCAAATGAAATGATTGTAGATTAGAATCAGCCCGGTCCGGTTCGGCCTTCTAAATGGACCAGGCCTTATAAATCAGCCCATTTAAGTTTTTTCGCTGCTAATTTTAGGCGGCTAGATGGGCCAAGCCCAATAATGTGGGCCTTTTTGCAGTCCATATTTTTTGGGCCTCATCATTTTTTTGCAGAAATTTATATATTGCAATTTACTATTTTGCCCAACTAAATTTGGGCCATAGCCTTATAAGAGCCCAATTAACTTTAGGCGGCTAGATGGGCCAAGCCTAACTAAGTTTGGGCCTCTGCTGTGAAGTTTGGCCCGACAACAATTTCTATATTTTGTGAATATACTATTTCAATACAAATTCAAAATCAAATTTGAATTTGAATTCAAATTCAAATTCAGTTTGAAATTCAATTTCAAATTCAGTTTGAAATTCAATTTCAAATACGAATTCATATTCATTGAAGCACAAGAAAGTACATAAAATCTCAGCACACATATCATAATCTCAGCTCAACATTTAACATAACATATCATCTCTTTCTCAGGACAAAATCAGAGGTTCACAGAAACTCACAGGTTCTAACTTCGAACCAGAACAAGGCTAGGATGAGGTTCACATAACTTAGAACAAAAGCTAGCAGAAAAGGATGAAACACTCCCAGGCTCCAGTGACAGCACTCGAAGCAGCATCCTTGAAGCAGAGCTTGATTGTGTTGATGGCGTCCTTCCTGGTCCGCAAGCGACTCAGGTTGCCACGTCTAGGTTGACCTCCTGCACCACCATTTGACTCGATCCAGCGGCACGACGGCCAGAGCCGACCGGATCAGGCTGCACGGAGCCTGATGACAGCCAGATATAGCGTTAAAGGTGGGCAGTCTTGCATCCACTGCACCACTTGCGCCCTGAAAAACCAGCGAAGAAACAAAAACGTTAGAGAGGATTAAACAAGATGGATGTTCATGTTTCACTATATTAAACAAGCAGTAGTATTTGCATCAGTACAGCTACACAGGCAAGTACTACAACATGGAAATTCAGCATTCACAAGAACATATAAAATGCTAATAAGACACAAGAGGAATATGTTGCCATGCTAGACACATTATGCTCCAGTGCGGCAATCATGGACAAAAACATCGATACCATGCATCCAAAGGTCAAAACGACAAGCAACTCATCACAGTTTAGAACCCCGATAGTTAGCGTTCACGGCCAAACCTCATAACACTGGAAGAGGGCGCGGACAGTGAGTTCGAGACTGACAGAATAGCTGAGTGCCATCTTGTCCAACGTCTGCGTGAGCCTCATGCCGATGGCAGCCACCAGTACATCTCAAAGGCAGCCATCATTATGTGATCCCTTCCCCTGCGACATCGAGAATGTATGGCCACGACAAACAGTCATGAAGAAACCTCACTTATGTTCAAGATTTGTCCATTGTATTAGAGTAACACAGTCCAATCTGTCCATTCTATTTCAACTACCACATTATAAATAAAGCAGGACATCACATCATTATTGTATCTAATCAAATCATTATTGTATCTAATGAAACAATGACACATTACTTACTGTCACTTTACTCTAAACTCACAATACATGGCAGTATACTATTATAATGCTCCTCAACTAAAATACAACATATTTAACTCATGGCTGCTGAAATCCAATTACAATTGAAAGTATTAGTGTATGGTCAACAATGATTGCAGATCAAATGTAATGATTACAGGATGCCAGCTAGTTCCAGGCTTTTTGTTCATCAGCTAGCTAAAACGAGATTCATGTAATGCAGACATCAAACCGAACAAACAAAAGCATGTCAAGGTCAAATATTACAAAGAAAGCATTTATCAGGTAGCGGGCACACAAACTTCAGATACTATTGCATCTAAAGTTGAACAAAACCAGCATCATTACATCATAGTTTAAAATAGAAGCTAGCTATGTATCAGCTGACGATGACTCACCATCATTATGGAGTAAATACAGATATACATGACAGATGCATGTCATAAAGAATAAAGATATTCCACATTCAATCATGGCGTCGTAGAACAATAATGAAATGGCCACTTAAACTAGTAAACTCGTTGTCGATTTTATCTTGCAGTTCTAGTGGTTATGTAATAGTAGAACATGGCAGTGCACCATCATAAATAATAAAGATAATTCACAAGAAACAAATGGCCTAAGAAGCACTACTGCAAGTTAGTCCAAACCATGTTCTAGCTACTGCAAGGTCATATTCAAAGGACTAATGGACCGATAAGAGCATTTTCTCAAAGTAAAGCATGCAAGTAGATACATTTCGTATCACAGAAACTAGGCAATAGAAGATCTGCACTTGAGAAGTCAAGAACAGCTCTTGGTACATTGATCTATCGTGTGGGTATATAGTAAATCATCTTGCCAAGTTAATAGCAGCACAAAATCTTCATTTAAACTTAGTACATTGAATGACAAAACAATAAACGGAAGAGAAGTTTTGTCCATCCCTGTCCTTTTTGCTGCCAAACCAAACATGTTCTATCTACTGGAGCTATGATCCTTCAAGATTACCGCTCAAGCATTCAAGGATAACAACAAGAGCTCTTGAACCAACTGGTATAACAAACATGTCGACTTATATGGATATGGGCGGTAGGTACGTACTTACAGAGTGGTTTCAGATCTTGCCGACGCCGCTCCTGGCCAAGCAGCGCCTGCCGACACCGCTCCAACCTTCGTGCAGGGCTCCATCTCCCGCCCAAGCTCGCGTTCTGGGGTGCCTGCAAAGAGAGATACTGAGAGAGTGAGACAAACCTAGACATAGTGGTTATGTATGGAGGGAGGAGGGAAATAGTAACAGGCGAGCAGATCCGGAGACCCTTTGATAAATCCGGCGACCCCGACTCACATCCAGCGACCTAGACGCCACATCCAGCGGCACCGTCCATCTCGGCCATGACCCCTACGACGACAAGGTCGTGGCGATCGAAGGTGGAGGGCCTGGTGGAAGGGAGGGAGGGGCTCGGGGTACCGGGAGAGAGGCAGTGAAGCGTGCCTGTGCAGGGTGGCTGCCATGGTCGGGTTCTGCGCGGGGAGGGAGTCGCCGTCGCGAGTGAAGAGGAGAAGCGGGGGGCGTGGGTGTCTACGGCGGATAAGGAAGGGAGAGGGAAGACGGGCGTGTGGAGGCGGCGGCGCTGGGCGAGTAGTTTATATAGGGCGCGCTCCCATAACCTAGAAACGGATGGGCCTCTATCCAGTTCTTCGCAGCCACAGCCCAAAACCAGTTTTTTTAAGTTTAGCTCTCTTATTTTTAATTTCTTTTGGGCCATATTTTTGCTTATTCACATTTCTCAGAGCTGGATGTTTACAATTAAATGAAATTTCAACGTATGGAATTGTCCTATGTGTTCATTGTGGGATGGCAAGCAATGTTGCTGAACAAAGATTTTGACATGTTTCACAAAAAAACCCACTTTTCATTTTTTAGGTGCTTAAAATAGCATTTTTGTCAAGCGGATATCGAGAAAGTCATCCAAAATGGCACCGATAAATTGTTTTCACAAAATAGACATCATTTCATGTAGAATCACCAAAAGGCATGCATTTCCGAGCTCTCTGCATATTTCCGGCCATTTAAACGGCTTCCTGCCGATTTAGCTGGAAACGGCTAGATTTTGAACTGCAGCTGCCACATAGCTTGCCCGTTATTTTTCCTAAATTTCATTTTTAGATTCACAAGTATCCATTTCATCATAGATACATCAAAATATCCACATGATTCAAATACTACACATGAACGGTCACGGCCACGAATTCGACTAGATTTTCAAATGAGCACACGAAATTCAAAAAAAAATCAAAATAATGCAAAACCTTCGCGTAGCGTCATCATATGTGACCTAGTTACCACAAAAAATTATAAACTTGTGTTGCAGAAGTTTTAGTGAAAATTGTTCGCAGAAACTTGCTATCACAAACGAACATTCATAGCTTTCAAGATGAAGGAGCAATGTTTTGGCCACATTCGTGACATAGTTTGTCCAAATGAGCCCAAAATTGGCACATGTGTTCATTGTGGGATGGCAAGCAATGTTGCCGAACAAAGATTTTGACATGTTTCACAAAAAAACTCACTTTTCATTTTTTAGGTGCTTAAAATAGCATTTTTTGTGAAGCGGGTACCGAGAAAGTCATCCAAAATGGCACCGATAAATTGTTTTCACAAAGTAGACATCATTTCATGTACAATCACCAAAAGGCATGCATTTTCGAGCTCTCTGCCTATTTCCGGCCATTTAAACGGCTTACTGCTGATTCAGCTGGAAATGGCTAGATTTTGAACTACAGCTGCCACATAGCTTGCCCGTTATTTTTCCTAAATTTCATTTTTAGGTTCACAAATATCCATTTCATCATAGATACATCAAAATATCCACATGATTCAAACAGTAGACACAAACGGTCACGACCACGAATTTGACTAGATTTTCGAATGAGCATACTAAATTCGAAAAACAAAAACAAAAAAATGGAAAACTTTCGCGTGGCGTCATGATATGTGACCTAGTTACCAAATTTTAGCACCCTATGTAAGGCAATATATAATTTGATCTAATTAATGGTATAAATAATTAACTTCGAGGTTTGTGTCATTATATGTGATCTAATTAACGGTATAAATAATTAACTTGGAATACGGGAAATATATTGAAAACGTGTTCTCAGAAATGTATTGAATTTAATAGAATAATTAAAAAAATCAAATTCTTCAAAACCCTATGTAAAGCAATATATAAGGTTAGTGGTATTTTGTTAGTTTATTTTGACTAAAAATAGTCCTTAATAGAAGGTGAATGTTTCAATTTCATCAATGTATAATTTTAAAATCCTCCATTTGTTTTTATTTTGCATTTGAATTTAAAATACCGATCCCAAATTTTTATTCCGAATTCTTCAAACCCCTATATTAAGCAATATATAAGCTTAGGAGTAATTTGTAATTTTTTTACAAAATATATTCCCAAATAGTCTATGATGATAGAGGACACTTTTACAAATTATTAAAAATTTATTTGATTTAAATTGGGGTTCGAAATCAAAAGTTATATAAGAAAACAGAAAAATAAAAAAAACCTTTAGCCCTCACAGCACGATGGGACATTGGCCACACCGGCCTGCCACGCCCATGACATGGGCCTTTGGTCCACTCGGCATACCAATATGTTAAAGAAAAAAAAAGAATAGAAGGCCTCACAAGACCAAGTCCAAAGCCCAAGAAACGGGAACATTCTTGCCGCACAGGCCCAGGCCTGTTTCGTACCTAGATGGAAAGTCACTATAGATAGCTTAGCTTCCATACGATAACATGATCACCTGTTCGGCCCAGTGGTAGAGAGCTGCACTAGCCAGAGCTCGGTCGCTTGTTCGAACCCCCGTGGGCGCATTTCTTTTGCCAAATAATACACTTGTGTGGGTCGTACCCACATGTCATGTAGGCAGGGCGCGGGTCCCACATGTCAGCGGTGTGTCCCAGGGCGTGTGGTGGGACCCATATGTCAGATATGATGGCTGCGGGTCCCACATGTCAGGTATGATGGGTACGGGTCCCACATGTCATTGGTTGGGTGGGTCCCATGGCGCGTGGTGGGACCCACATGTCAGGTAGGCAGGGCATGTGGTGGGTCCCACATGTCAGGAGGCTCATGGCGGGACCCACATGTCAGGTATTATGGGTGCGGGTCCCACATGTCAGGGGTTGGGGTCGGACCCACATGTGACGTCGGGGTTGAGGGCAAGGCGCGGGTCCCACATGTCAGTGGTTGGGTGGGTCTTTGGGCGCGTGGTGGGCCCCACATGTCAGGTAGGCAAGGCGTGTGGTGGGTCCCACATGTCAGGAGGTGGGTCCCAGGGCGCGTGGTGGGACCCACATGTCAGGTATGATGGGTACGGGTCCCACATGTCAGGGTTGGGATGGGTCCCGCATGTCAGGTCGGGGTTGAGGGTGGGTCCCACATGTCAGGTATGATAGATGCGGGTCCAACATGTCAATTGGGTGGGACGGGTCCTGCATGTCAGGTCGAGGTTGGGGTGGGTCCCACATGTTAGTGCTGGGTGGGAGCTGGTCCCACCGGTCAGGTGTGTTAGCTGACAATGGGTCCTACATGTCATATTGACACGTAAGCGAAAATAACACGCCATAAAGGCGAGACTGCTGAGTTGGCTGTCCAATCAGAGTGACACGTAAGCGAAAATGACACCTAAGCAGTGACACGTAGGCGAGACTGCTGAGTTGGCTATCAACTAATGCGAATGACCATTTAAATTGGTCGTAATCGGCTAGAAAAAATATATTAAATTAGTGTTATTTGCATTATGACCAATTCATGTAAGGAGATTATGACCTTTCTGACAGATTTGGTCGTTATATGTTCAGGTTTAGACCCTCCAAAACAGCGAGTGACCAAATGGTACAAAATGGTCATAGATCTATGACCAATATTTTCAGGGTCACTGATAAAAGGTCATAGGATAGCATATTTCTTGTAGTGCCGCACCATCCGATGGCGCAAATGATGCACCAAGCGAAGAACAAGTTCAAGACCCTACTCAAGTTGATCAAGTTGCTATGCAAGAACCAAGTTCTCCAATTATTGATGCTAGCCATGATCAAGACCAAGGTCCATCCTCCCCTTCTAGTGATGAAGGTGTGCACATTGAAGACCAATGTCATCATTCCGATCAAGACGGGGACACAAATGATCAAGATGATCAAGAGATTCCTCCTAGCTCTCGTAAGAAGATCGACACCCGTCGCCATGCAAGAAATGTCAAGACCATGATAAGAAGACACCACTTTTTGGAGAATATTATTGGTGATTTGAAGAGCAAGGTTGCTACTAGAAGACAATGTGCAAACTTTAGTGAACATCAAGCGCACATATCCATGGTGGAACCAAAGAAAGTCTTTGAAGCTATTGAAGATCCAGATTGGTTGAATGCAATGCATGAAGAGCTCAATAACTTCAAGCGCAACAAAGTGTGGAAGCTAGTTGAGAAGCCAAAGGAGTGCCGCAATGTTATAGGCACTAAGTGGATATTCAAGAACAAGCAAGATGAACATTGCATGGTGGTGAGAACAAGGAAGATTGGTGGCTCAAGGGTACTCTCAAGTTAAAGGCATTGATTTTGAATAGACCTATGCTTCCGTGGCTCGCCTTGAGTCCATCTGTATCATCCTTGCATATGCATCTCATCATAATTTTATCTTGCAACAAATGGATGTGAAATTGCTTTTCTAAATGGTCCTCTTGAAAAATTAGTATATGTTAAGCAACCACCGGGTTTTGAGGATCCCAAACTCCCTAACCATGTCTACAAGCTCGATAAGGCGCTCTATGGACTTAAACAAGCTCCACGTGCGTGGTATGAGCACCTTAGAGAGCTTCTAGTAGACCGTGGATTTGAGGTTGGGCAAATCGATCCCACTCTCTTTACCAAGAGAGTAAAAGGGAGCTTTTCATATGCCAAGTCTATGTGGACATATTATCTTTGGCTCAACTAACAAAGCTTTCAATGATGAATTTTCAAAGCTTATGACCGATAGGTTTGAGATGTCCATGATGGGAGAGTTGAAGTTCTTCCTTGGTTTGAGATCAAGCAATTGAGGGAAGGGACTTTCATCTCTCAAACTAAATATATCCAAGACATGCTCAAGAAGTTTGACATGATTGGTGTCAAGGAGAAGCGCATACCAATGGACACAAAGGTTCATCTACAACTTAACCCAAAGGGTATAGATGTTGATCAAAAGGTATACCGTTCCATGATTGGTTCTTTGCTCTATCTTTGTGCATCTAGACCCGATATTGTGTTGAGTGTAGGGGTGTGTGCAAGGTACCAAGCCGCTCCTAAAGAAAGCCACATGGTGGCGTCAAAAGAATCCTACGATATTTGATTCATACCCCAAAGTTTGGTTTGGGTACCCCAAGGACAAGGTTTTCTCTCTTCGTGGGTACACGGACTCGGATTGGGCCGGTGATCAAGATGATAGGAAGTCAACTTCCGGGGCATGCCAATTTCTTGGTGGTTCCTTGGTGAGTTGGTCTTCCAAGAAGCAAAATTGTATATCCCTCTCCACCGCCGAAGCCGAGTATGTGGCCGCCGCAAGTGCATGCACCCAATTGTTATGGATGAGGCAAACTTTAAAGGAATACGTGTCAATTGTGACAAAGTGCCTCTTTTATGTGACAATACAAGTGCTATCGAGATTGCCCACAACCCGGTGCAACATTCAAGAACCAAGCATATTGAGATTCGTCATCATTTCATTCGAGATCATGTTGCCCGAGGTGATATTGAGCTAAGCCATGTTCCCACAAGAGATCAACTTGCCGATATATTCACGAAGCCTCTTGATGAAGCAAGATTCACTTATTTGAGGAATGAGCTAAATATCGTGGATTCAAGGAGCTTGGCTTGACTATCTTGCATACACACCTATGTCTTGACTATCTATTGGTTTAGGTGTAGGCATGGACATAGGGAGTGCGGTCCTAATCATTGGACTATCCCTCCCCCCATTATGCCGATAGTAAGATTTCATTTGCTTTTCTATTTTCAATTCATGAAAATGTGAGCTTAAATGACGAGTGTTGGTTGTGAACCCAAGATACATCTTCGCGGTGTCACGCCATAATCTCATACATGGTGGCCTAGGCCACCGCCCTCCTCTTTGTGAGGAGTTGGATCTTATTTGGATTTATTGGATTTATTTGGGTTTTCTAGACCTTTATTTTATTTTTGGGAGAAACACTTGGAATTGGCCTTTATATTTGATCTTGCAACTACCAAGTGTATCCCACCATCAGTGACAAGTTTCTCATCCTAAGCCTATTCTTACCTAAAAACATGCTCATCTTGCATACATACATGTCCCCCACAAAATCTGGCATCTTTGGTCTGGAGGGGCCGGAGACTCCGGTCTGGACAGAGTCTCCGCGGTAAACACCGGAAACTCTGGCCTGTTTATCCTGGAGACTCCGGTCCCGGCAGTTTTCGCAGGGCTCCATAGGGAGTCGGGGTGGGAGTTGATCCACAACTTCCTCACACCCCCGACTCCCACATCCCTCCCTGACGCCGCCTCTCCTCCAACGTGCTGCTCCGGACGCCCCTTGTCGCCGGAATCCACCGTGCCACCGGCCTCCTCCTCTTCTCCAACGCCGGGAACTTCCTCCCCTCCGTTGGATCTCACCATGAAGGGCAAAGGTCACCACTCTCTCTCTTCTAGGGTCTCATCCTAGATCTGTTTTAGAGAGTAGTTTTCTTAGTTTTTCATGGTGTAGAACATCATGTTGGCAAATGCACTCTCTAGAAATTAATTGCAACAAATTCCCCTCCAATTTGACCTAGATCGACCTCTCTTGTCCCAGGGCCGGAGACTCCGGTCTCCCTGACCGGAGACTCCGGTGTGGTCGGAGACTCCGCCCCCCTGAGACCGGAGACTCCGGTCTAGATCAAATTTCTGGAAATTTCTTCCAATTAGTTTCTTCTTTTGGCTTCCTTGGACATGTATGCTTACCCCAATGCTACCTATCTACTCTTATTCACAGATGACAAGAGGTATATTCGGCTCATCATCTCCAAACCCAAAGCACCAAAGAGGTCGGGAAGAGACTATGGACTATGATGAAGAAAATGACCGTATGTGCAGTGTGGTGTTGCAAGCAGCAAAAGGAGTCCGATGCACGAAGGGTAGGCAAGAGGCTGCTCTCCTTCGAGAAGAAAGGGCCAAGAAGGCCAAGTTTGACAACATCACCACTGTGAAGGACTTGAACAAGGAGGATTTCGAACCATGAGGGCGCAGAATTTCTATGATATGCCCAACAACACAACCGATGGTCACTTTTGGAGGAAGGAGCAAGAGCTCATCATGAAGGAAATCTATGCAAATTTGGACCCAAAGCCCTTTGTGTCCCAAAACCGTTGAAGTTTGAAGTTTTAGCCAAGAAGGAATACTTTGTGGAAGCAATTTGGGTTGCTAGAAGCTAGGCCTTGAGAAGCTCATCTCCACTCAACAAAACTATGACATTGAGATGGTCCAACAATTCTTTCCACTCTTGTGCTAGGACCGGAGGAGAACACCAAGATGACTTGGATGACGGGCCCTGTCAAGTGTATTCAACCTTTGAAGAGTTTGGGCAAGTTTTGGGTTATGAGTTCAAAGGATCCACCATTCTCGTTGGTCGAAGGATGCATGTTGAAGGGGTGGACTATGATAAGAAGTACTTGCCCCTCTTGTTGCTAAAAAGGGTGCCATTGCTACCACCCGTGGACTCAAGCCCATCTACAACATCTTGATCCGCATGTTTCGTTGGAGTATTGCCCCCCAAGCGGGTAATACGGATGCTATCCGTGGAGCTCTTGTCAACCTTATGCATCATGCTCACAAGACATATCTTGCCGGACCAAATTGCAATGGGTATGAGATTGATGTGATGGATTATATCAAGTGTGAGATCAACATTGCTATTCATGAGAAGAAGAATCCTATGTATGCTCCCTATGTCATGAAGCTTATCCTCAAGAAGACCCCAACTCGATCAATCTCGCTTCAAGCAACACAAGTTTGGAACCCTCAAGTGCTAGCATTCATACCACTCCTCAACCTTCTTATCAAGAGATAGAGGTGGAAGAAGCTCCAAGGGTTAGAAGGAAGAATGCCACTCCACCCTCATGGTAGTGGTGGCAAAGAGAGGGTCAACAATGAAGTTAAGCATCTCACTTGGGTGCAAAAGATAAAGCTTTGTATGGGGATTGCCATTCACAAAGAGAATTATGAGGGCTATGTTGAGAGGAAGCACATCATTTCCAACCAACACAAGATGTTCAACGAGCTGTGCAAGATCAACAACGGTGGAAGACACCTCCTCGCCCCGTAGGTGCCCCCGCATCACGAGTCCGATACTACTCTTCCTATTGAGGAATGGAAGGTGGATGAATTTCCTTGGGGAGACTTTGAAGATATTTCCTCCATGCCCTCGTCCTCTCGCAACACCGGCAAGGCTCCTATGCACTATGAAGAGGATGATGATGATGAAGCGTTCAATGAGGAGGAGACCCAAGAAGCAAGTGGTGATGATGCCGACAAAGATGAAGAGGATGAGTGATCTTCTTGGGATGCATTAGCATCGCTCTTTTCCCTTTTTGGCATTTCGATGCCAAAGGGGGAGAAGTAGTTCTATTAGGTTTTCATCGGAGATTTGCATGGGTCGGACACAATCATGTGCTTTTATCTTTTCCTTGCGCTTGTGTCATTTATCTTGTTGAACTTATTTGGTTTGCTTTTTTATTGTGTGAGACTATGTTACTATTTGGTGTGTGAGACTATGTGGATTTCATATTATCTATGGTTGAGATGATATCGTTTATTATGATGTATTATTGTGCATTGGTCTATATTCTACATTATTATGCACAAGGTATGATCCTTTCATCTCAACCCTTTTCTCATGTTTGTCTCATGTTTATGCAAATTTATCTTGTTCCAATTATTACTTGTGAGTTGCCTCTTTTCTACATGTTGAGCATTTGTATTCCAATGCAAACTACTTATGTGCACACATGTAGGGGGAGTCTCTCTAATCTTTTGTGGAATTTCGATATTTGTTGTGCTATGTTGCAAATCCTAGTGTTGTCATCTAACACCAAAAAGGGGGAGATTGAAAGGACATATTTTATGTCCCCCATGATTTTGCGTGTTAGGCAACAACACTAGGAAATATCTAATATCATGTTAAGTGGTGCAGGAATGAAAAGAAATATTTATACTTTGCATCGAAACATTTGTCAAGAAAAAGGAGATTGCAATATGTCTAGCAATTTTCGTTCAGCAAGATTCATGAAATTTTTGAACACGTCAAAGACATCAGATTTCTTTTTGAGTAAATATATCCAAGTAAACTTACTAAAGTCATCAATAAAGATAACATAATACTTGTGTCTGCCAACAGAGGGGATAGCAGGACCCCAAACATCAGAGAAAATTTGTTGCAACGGCATAGTTGACACACTAGAAGAAATTGGATATGGAAGTTGATGACTTTGGCACGTTGACAAGAATCACAAATAGACTCGATACTAGAATCCTTGACATAAGGAAGACAACACTTATTAAGAATTTCTTGGACCACTAAATTCGATGGATGTCCTAGGCGACTATGCCACTTTGCTGATGTGGCGACACAAACTTGCTTGATATGGGATGATGATGTTGACACGATGGGATAGAGACCTCCTTCACATCTTCCCTTAAGAAGTGTTTTCTTCGTTGCCTGATCCTTTACAAGAAAATGCCACGGGTGAAATTCAAAGAAGGCATCATTATCAAGAGCAAATTTGTGTATGGATAAAAGATTCTTAGTCACACTAGGAACATGTAGGATGTTTTTCAAGTGGAGATCATAATCATGATTGGGAATTTGAATAAAAGATTGACCAATGTGACTAATTTGCATACCTTCACCGCTAGCGGTGTGCACCTTGTCCTTGCCATGATATTTATCACGGATCATCATCCTATCCAGGTTGCCGGTGATGTGGTCTGTTGCACCGGTGTCAGGGTACCAGTTGGTATCGACACTGTAGGCAGCGTTCGCAGTCTTCTCGTAGGACTCGTCGTCATCGTCCCTGTCTTCGTAGCGCCACCAGCACTCGCTGGCAGGATGCCCATGGATCTTGCAGATCTGATAGGTGACGTCCTGATATTTGGAGGCAGTGCGGCCACCTCGTCCACGTCCACGTCCGTCGTGGCGGCCACCACCTCGTCCACGCTCACCATGGTGACCACTGACCACGGTCACCACCGTACCCGCGATCACCTCCATAGCCACGGTCTCCACCGTAGCCTCCTTCATAGCCGCTGCCGTTGTACGAGCCACGGTTGTTCTTCTTCTTCTGGTTGTTGTTGTAGTTCTGGTTGTTGTTGTAGTAGCCATCTCCGCGTCAACGATTCGCCGCGTTCGCCGAGGACTCGAAGCCCTTGTCTCCGTTGCCAAAGAGCATGTCCTGACGCATGTCATGAGCAGCAAGCATACCATGTAAATCACTCACCGTGCACGTGGGCATGACGTTCACGGCGGCCACCAGAGAGTTGTACTCTTCGTCGAGTCCATTGAGGATGAACTCAACCACTTCATCTTCATCAACGTGACGTCCAGCGGAGATGAGCTCGGTGGCGAATCCCCGCATCATGCTGACGAACATGTCAGCCGTCTTGTTTTCCTTCTTGGTATTGGACAGCGCTCCCCGAAGGTACGCAATCCTGGTCTTGGATCGTGAGGTGAACATACCGGTGATGAGATCCTAGACCTCAGTGGCATGACTCAGACCCACGGTCTGGGAGAGGATGTCCTTGGACAAGCCAAGGGTGAGGTAGTGCAGGACCTGCTGATCCCGCACAAGCCAGGCGTCGTAAGCCGGGTTCGGCTCTTTCGTTGTCTTGCCATCCTTCTCAATCGTCAGTGTTTCCGGCGGTGCCGGTTCGTTCCGGTCCACAATGCCGAGCAGCCGCGCACTGCGCAGCGCCGGCAGGACCTGGGCCTTCCAGAGGAGATGATTCTCCCGCGTCAGCTTTCGGTGGGCGGAGCACCAAGCGGCGGCGGCGACACGGCAGAGGTGGAGGCCATCGTCGTAGGTTGTAGATCGTAGGTCATAGTTTTTTTGTTTGTAGATCGATATGGATCTCTCTCTCGATGTCACGGAAGAGTTCGCTCTGATACCATATCAGTTTTGGTGGAAGCGATACCTTTGTCTCGGTATGCTTTACGTGTTATATAACCATAGGCATTAGGGTTTACAGGGAGATCGCCGTAGCGTGATTACAGGAGGGATTACATGAGATACGGGATCAACTTGATCCACACGGAAAGGTTCGGTTATGCCTTATAACACGGCATAACCAATTACATGATCATAACAGGATTATATTCCTAATAAAAATAAAAAAACAATAGATGCCCACTCAACGTACGTGGGGCGTGATCAGAAAGGTAAGCTATAATACCTAAGGACAAAATCTGAAAGAGAGTACAAGGTTGGGTTGAACGGACAGTGTCCGTGGGCACGGCGATTCGATGTCGTGTTTTAAATTTTTATCTAGTGTACTTTTCCTATGTAATAACTCAACAATGAGGAAGTTCTCCCGGGGATACAAAGAGGGACAACGTAAACTTGTTGGGTCGCATTGTGTGGCAAATTCTATAGACACCAGATAGCTTGAGTGCAAGCCTGCAAGGGTCCCGAAGGCCAAATACTTCCATGATTCTGAATTCTTCTGCAGCAAACGGCTCTTCAGACCTCCACTTTTAAGCACTTCAAGCAGAGATATGGATACAGGGTCCCCAAAATAAAAATGACTAAAATGCACAGTGTTTCTAAAACTATTTGGGTATGTCAAGCTAGTCCTAATTCTACAAAACTGTAGATCCTGATCCTAATCCTGTTTCAAACATATCACCGGTGGTCCTAAGCTCGCCGGAACAGTTTTGACCGAGTTTTAACCAGTGATGATTTTACAAAAGTCCATGACGCACCGAACCACGGAGCCATGCTATAGACGACATCTTTGATCCTTCAAGAGGACAGTCTAAAAAATGACGCAAGCAGTGACAACAGTTGATGCCAGAGTTGTACGTTGAACAGTACGAAGATGTAACGCAGGGTCACCCTCACACCAGTAAAATAACGAAGAATCTATGGGAATCTCTTTCGTCCAGAATCTTTCAAGGAGACGTGAACGGGGCTGCAATTACTAACGTTTCGAGACGTGATTGATACATGTATCAACATCGATGGTTCATACTTCGTAGCTTATTCCAGTTCGCTTGTCATGACTAAGTTGCTATGGCCTATGGGATATGCACTCTCTAATCTAGATCTTGCGCACTCCCTGTCATGACTAAGTTGCAGTAGTTTTGTACTGTAATGCAAGGTTCTGCACACACACTGACGTTACAGCCAGGCCGGTCAATCAAGTTATCAATCTCAAGCATGTTTCAAAGATGTACCGTGTACATAGAAGCAAATGCTAGGGAAGCTTCAATCCAACAATATGTAAACAATATGTTATACCCTACCGGCCTACCGTCACTTTCTCAAGCTGAGCTTCCGTAAAGAAAAACTATCTGAAGCTGGGCCACAGGCACGCCTTAAACCAGTCATTCCATGATCCACAGCCAAACCATGGAGCCCGCGTTCCGAACGCCTGGGCTGCTCCGGCTCCAGGTCCTCCTCTGCTCCTCGTTGCTCCTCAACGCCCTCCTCGTAGCGCACCACTTCCTCTCAGCTTTGCCGCCGCCGTCAGAACTGCTCGGCGGGGCCAACAACGGCGGTGGCTCGCTTAGCTGGGCGCTGCAGGCGGCCAGGGAGGCTGAGTCGGTGGCCGCGACGGGATGCTCCGGCCACGGCCGTGTGTTCCTGGATGGCATCGTCGGCGAGGACGGGCGACCAGGGTGCGAGTGCAACACCTGCTTCGAAGGGGCGGATTGCTCCGTCCGTACGCCTGACTGCACCGTCGATGCTAACAGGTGACCAACTTCTACATATGACTGATAACTGTACATGCAATATCTACTTCAGATCTGCGCACTCGTTATCAAGACTAATTACGTCCGGTTATCATCTAACGCTTCCCAACCGTGATGATCATCGTGGAGAACATGACAAGCTACCGAACATACACTGTTCGTATTAATAATTCGTTTGTATTTGTAATAAGTCTATGTATTACCATGACTAAATGGAGAAAAACGCCAGAATACATATATGAGAGAGGCACCGAGGCAGGCATCAAGCCGCCCGCTCTTTCACAATTTACTAAGAAAAAAATAGTGCCCTACGACAAATTGCGGCAGCCCACAAAATCCGCTATTTCGGTGCTATAGCAAAACTATAGGTGGAAACTACATTTCAGCTCTATTCCAAAAAGAAATTGAAATCAATTATTTATGTTTAAAAAAATTAAAAAATCTAGGTGTAGATAATATTGAGATCTATCACCGTGCAAATTTTCAATGCAAAATTCGTATTATTTTAGACAAGACAAAAAGGCAAATCTGGCAAAGTTTCAAAATTTTAAATCTGGAAACTGTTCATCGATCCAGATCTACAAAATTTTCATTTTTGCCCAGGCAAAAAATCGACGATTTTTCATTGAGATTTTGCACATGGGTAGATCTTAGACAACATAAATATGTCGTTTTCCATTTTTTTTTCTTAAAAAAACGAGCTCCTTGAAGCTGGGGAGCCATTTATCTGCTCTCACCTATAGAGCGCTATATATAGTGGGCAATATCAAAATAGATGCAACTTTCTTAAAACTCAATAGCGCTATTTTTTCCTCGCAATTTACATGGTGCGAGACAAGTTAATCCTCTCCTCCTAACTCTTCCGGCCGCCATGACTACCATGAACTCAAAGCACCCGAGGAGGAATTGAAGCATCTTGAATCCATGATCCAAACCCGTGAGGAGAACTTGCACGACAAGATGTCGAAAAGGGGAAATTCACTCTCGACTCCCCTCCTATTCCCATACCCCCAACCCCTCCTCCTAGCTTGCCTCCATCAAAACCAATGTCCCAGTCACTCTCGATCTTAAGGACTCCAATTACGTAAAGTGGCACGAGATTTTCTTAGTTTCTCTTGGCCGAGAGGGCCTCACAACATCAAAGCCAATGCCAACCATCGGACACATTTCCTATACCTGACTTGGGTCGCGACGACTACACCGTCCTCTGGTATAGAGGCAAAAAAAAATTATCGAGGTGGGGGTGGCAAAATTGATATTGCACTAGCCAACTAAACCAAACTTCTGAACTGATGGAAAGTGGATAGGCTATATATTTCAACAGTCCCCCACGTTTACGTTGCAAACGTACATGAAGATCGAGATCGATGAAAGGCGTGACTATTTTATTGTTGGCCAGATTTTGAACTTGAGACACATCGTCCATGGCGCATTCCGATTCCCGGGGTTCTTGGTCCTCAACTCGGAGTAGGCGGCTTACAGTGGTGCCGGTCACTCGGCAGCGACTCCTAGCAGCATGATGGCGTCACCAGCAGCAGCCCTACCACGCCAAGCCAGGCCGGCCAATCAAACTATCAATCTCAAACATGATTTTTAGAGATATACCGTGTACATAGAAGCAAAGATCAGGGAGGCTTCAACCCAACAAAGTCTACCACCTCGTGTACTGCATGATTTTTTCTTTTTGAAAAAAACAGTATTCTACCCTACCGTCACTCTCTGAAGGTGGGGTCCCGTAAAAAAATTATCTGAAGCAGGGCCACACGCACGCCACTGACTTAAAGCAAGCTCTCCACGATTATAGGATCCACACAGCCAAACCAAACGATGGAACCCGCCTCCAGAACACCTGGGTGCTCGGGCTGCAGGTCCTCCTCTGCTCATCGCTGGTCCTCAACGCCCTCTTCGTAGCGCACCACTTCCTCTCAGCTCTGCCGACGCCGACGCCGCCGCAGCTGCTTGGCGCGGCCAGCAACGGCGGCGGCTCGCTGAGCTGGGCGCTGCAGGCGGCCAGGGATGCCGAGTCCATGGCCGCGACGGGGTGCTCCGGCCACGGCCGCGTGTTCCTTGATGGCATCGTCGGCGAGGACGGGCGACCCGGGTGCGAGTGCAACACCTGCTTCCAAGGGCCGGACTGCTCCGTCCGGACGCCCGACTGCGCCGTCGACGCTGACAGGTGACCGGATTCTACTGATCTACATAGTACATATGCCTCGATCTCTCCCTCTTGCCTTCCTGTCATGCGTGGTCGCTGCCAACTGTGAAGTTCTCGATGACATGATTTGGGAGGATGCCGTCAGGTGCACAGTAATTACCTCTGGTTACCTAATTGTGATCCCAGTTGTTGCGTCGTCCCATCGGCATCTTGCGTCTCTGGGTATTTAATCTTGCGTGCGGTACTGCGACAGACACGAGGTGGTAAAACCTGTTTAGAGAAGTAGTACATAGATATGAAAAAAAAGGAGTGAGCAGAGTTTTGGCTCCCGTGTACCCGTGCTCTCTCTATTTTTCTACAAAAAAAAATTGTGAGCTACACAAAGAATGACAAAATCTTGTATATTTTGAAGATTTAAAAGTGTGTACATTTAGATCCACACATTTGTTATTTTTGTGTAGCTCCAAATAGAAATCATTTTCATTTTTTTTAATAGAGAGATCATTGAAACCCGTGAGCAAGAGTCCAGCTCTATGTATGCTTCTATACAAATGTAATAGGTGTGAAAATAGAAAACACAGGGAGAAGGTTGTAAAAGTTAATAGTGTAATAACGAACATTACTATAGGAGTAGGAGTGACTATAAGTTATGGTTTAGAAAAACATTCTATTAGATAGTTTGCGGACATGGAACAGATACAGACCGAATAAGGTGCGGACATGGAATAAAAAGCAGATGTTTGCCGGAACCAAGCGACCCCTTGAATAATGCAGGAAAACTCAAGCAAAACAACAAACTTATCAATTTAATAAGATGAAATAAATTAAAGTATAATCTAGTGTTTCTAAGTTATCAACTTTGGCAAAAAAAAACCTACTATCGTCCCTAAACCGAGTGCAACATTGAAATGCCAAACTAGGAATGCCTTGAGAGGGAGATAATATGCAAGTACGTAGTGCCTAAACATGGTCACTTCATATATTTTACTTTTTTTTTGTTTAGATATTTGGTTCAGCCTCGGTGTTCTCGCTAAAATTGTTAGGCCTGCTGCATTCAGATAGCACCACGTAGCAAAAAACGAAAAGTTCCGTATTGCTGGAAACGGAATTTCCGTTTTCGTGATCGTTCCACCGGAATATGTTGTTCCGTTTCCCTTTCCGTTTTCGCATAAAAGTTTCCGTTTCCGTTCCGTTTTCATTTTACAAAATTCCGTTTCCACTTTCATATTTTTGTTCTGTTTTCGTTTTTCCGCGGAAAAAGTCGGAAAGTTTCCGCTCCGTTTTCATTTTAGGATTTGAAGATCGGTGACCACGTTTGCCGCGAGGCATTACATAATTCAGTCGGGACTTGATCGTTTCGATCACAATCCAACCTACTCTACGTCTCTACCTAAAATAATCATCACATATTACGACGTACGACCGTCCCATAACTAAAACGTGGCTCCATCTCAAACTAATAACTGGACAGCAGCGTCCGTCCACTCACTGATGAGTGATGAGTCACTTCAGATGACTTGTCCCAGTGTTACGGCAAATTACAGATTCAATCATTCATGGTCGTGTCGCCCATCATAATGTTTGCTGCCCCGTGAAATACAGCAGCTAATATCACGTTTTTTTTTTTTTGCGAAAGGGATGATATATTAATTCTCCAAACTTACAGAAAGGTCCAGAAACAAAGGAAAAATTACAAGGAAGCACTCTAGATCCCGACGACGACGACGAGCCAGAGCTGACGATGGCGCGCCGCTGCTGAAGCTCCCAAAACATTGAATCGCCGGAGCCCACCACACCGCAGACGGGAAGTCACCGAGCACCGCCTCCGAAGAGACTACTGCCAGAGAACGCCACCGCCGGAGGGGATCTGCGCAGACAACAGACGAACCAACAGCACCTCCGCCTCCGAAGCGCCGCCGGCCGGACACCTGCCAAGCCCAACCATGAATACACGCCGTGAGACGGGCTTCCCCCACCCTCCCGCCGCCGGAGCAGCCGACGGAGGGGAGGGAACCCACGCCTCACCGGTGGAAGAGGTGGACCGACGGTGGACTCTCAAAATCGCCTCTCAGATCTGTATCGGGGAGAGGAAAGGGAGGGTGACGCTCGGTGGGTAAGGTTTAACAAATCTTCGCTTAGCAGCTAATATCACGTTGATCTTTGTGCAGCGGGGACCCAATGTTCCTGGAGCCGTACTGGATGCGTCACGCCGGAGCCAGCGCCGTGGTATTCTCCGGGTGGCACCGCATGAGCTACAGAGCCACCAACGGCCTTTTCCAGTCCGTCGAGCTTGAGCGCAGCATCAAGCAGCTGCACAGAGCCGTCGGCAACGCCGTTGCCGACGACAAGCATATGGTCTTCGGCACCGGGTCCCTGCAGCTGGTCAGCGCGCTGGTGTACGCCCTGTCTCCGGACAGCAGCTCCGGCTCGACGGCCGGCGTGGTCGCCACCTCGCCGTACTACCCGGTACTAGTGCTTCCGCTCACACATCCACTGACAGTGTGCGGTGTCGGTAAACCATTATTGATGAAAGACAGCTGTTGTTGAATTGTAAAGGACCTAACTGATCTGATGAAATGCCATCTGTTTTATTTGTTGGATCCATCGTCGATCATGCAGGCCTACAGAACCAGTACCGTGCTGTTCGACAACCGAGAGAACCGTTGGGAGGGGAACACCGCTATGTGGGCCAACGCGTCAGGGAACTCCACCAACTCCGAGGACATCATCGAGTTCGTGACTTCTCCGAACAATCCTGACGCCCTTCTCCGCAAGCCTGTCGTCGCCGGCTCGTCGGCGATCGTCGACCACGCCTACTTCTGGCCGCACTACACGCACATCCCCGCACCCGCCGACGAGGACGTCATGCTCTTCACCGTCTCCAAGCTCTCCGGCCATGCCGGTAGCAGATTCGGGTACCCTCCTACGCAAACCAAACTTCATTTCATTGCTGCGTTGCTGCAGGTGCACAAGCATCGTTCTTCATCAAAATCGTACATTCGTGCATGCGCAGATGGGCGCTGATAAGGGACGAGAAGGTGGCAAAGAGGGTTAATGACTACATAATGCAGAACACCATGGGGTCGTCCCGTGACACCCAGCTCCGGATGCTCAGCATCATCAAGGCCATGCTGGCCAATCTTGGGAGCAAGGAGGACATCTTCGCCTTTGGGCGCGACGTGATGACAGCCAAATGGCGAAAGCTGAACGCCGTCGTGTCGCGCTCCCGCCGGATCTCGCTGCAGAAGATCCCTCCCCAGTACTGCACCTACTTCGACAGCGTCAGAGATCCATCGCCAGGTGAACGATCGATCTGCTGAAATTAACATTCAGAGTCTGAAATGGCTGAAGCTTGTTAATTACATCTGAAGGTAATCTGATGTTTAATTTGGTTGGTTGGGTTGCATGCAGCTTATGCGTGGGTGAAGTGCGAGAGGGAGGAAGACGGCGACTGCTCCGATATGCTGCTCAAGGCTAAGATCATCACGCGGTCCGGCGTCTGGAACGATGCCAGCAGCCGGTACACGAGGATAAGCCTCCTTAAGTCGCAGGACGACTTCGACTTGCTCCTCGAGAGGGTCACGGAGCTTGTTGATGCCGAGAAGGAGAGCACTGCTGGCTCCAACTCCATGTGATGACCGATGTCAATATACAGAAAATGGGTCAAGAAAATGTCAGTATATACAGGAGCCATGTATACAATTGGACTGGATGGGTGCCAAAGTACTGAAGATCGAGCGGTCAGCTACGAGTTGACTGTTCACATGCAAGTGCAGACATAGAACATTACCGGAATGATCAGCTATGCGTTGATTGTTCTCCTGTATGTAAGTAGACAAAAAATATTTCTTGCCGTACAATGTTATGGATCAATAATCAGCTATGCGTTGATTATTCTCGGTGTGTAAGTGGACAAGAAGAAAACTTTCCTTTGCTGTATGCGTTGATTGCTGTATTCAGAAACTGGTACCCTAATTTTAGTTTGTGATAATTTGGCAACAGTACAGGAATCATCAGGGCCGAAGGGGAAAAAATCTCGAGTATAACATGACAGGGAAGCCTGGCGTACAATAAAACAAAACAATTTTAGTTTGTGATAATTTGGCAACAGTACAGGAATCATCAGGGCTGAAGGGGAAAAAATCTCGAGTATAACATGACAGGGAAGCCTGGCGTACAATAAAACAAAACATTTTTTTGCGCATCCAGGGAATCGAACCCTGGTCAGTACCGTGGGAGGGTACTATGATACCACTACACCAGATGCGCTTATAGTGATGTAAGTGGAAATAAACTACTACTTCAAAATGCCTGCTCTTCGGGCGATTTCTGAAAACTAGAAGAAAGATTGTTCTTGTTGCCAATTGCGGCCGAAAGCATCAGTGTTTTCGATTCAGTACAGACTACCAAATCATTGTTGTTGTCCAACTTTGGATTCAGACATGCCAGTTCAAACTGCCACGGGAAACATCAAATTGTGGAAGGAGTGATGCAGAGGCCGGGGTCAGCTCCCCTTTTCGGAAAAAAAATCTTGTGGAAGGAGTAGCATACAATACAACGTGACACGGCATGATGCGTGAAGTAGTAATAAACCAGGACACAAGAACAGACAAGATAAAGGAACCACACACAGAGGATGTCAGGATGACAAAATCATCCATTTGTATTCTTCATACTCGTACAAATGACTGACCCGAGTCCATCGATCGATCACAATTCAAACGTAGCATAGCGCTCGATCCTTAATCGGAGGAAACCCAAATCGTGCTAGCTAGCTAAGAGCGCGCTTGGTAGTTCAGAATCAGAACTTATCGACCTTGTCAGGCCTGACGACGGGGTTGGCCTGGGAGATGGCGTCGCGGCCGGCGCCCCTGTAGTCGAAGCCGCAGTCGTGCCTGTCCGAGTAGCGGTGCTCGCCGCAGAACACGCCGCCGCACCGGCACTCGAACCCCATCAAGCCCACCTTCCTCCCGCACGCCGCGCACCTGCTCTTGGTCTTTGCTCCTTGCTCGTCGTCTCGCTCCCTGGACGTCGCTGCCACCGCTTCGGCCTCCGCAGACGCCTGCAGCTGGGCCTCGGCGGTGCGGCAGAGGCTGTCGCGGAAGCACATGGAGCAGAGGCCGCCGGTGGCCGAGGAGCCGAAGAAGCCGCAGCCGTTGGCGCATGGGAGCGGTTCCGCGGGCTCCTGCGGCCGGAGCTGATCGGGGTCGTCTCGATTCTTGCTGCTTTGCTCCATGGTTAACTCTACGGATCAACGCACACGGTCGATGCTCGATGTGGTGGTTAAGAACTCGAGGGCGGCGAGATATGGGAGAGGAGGGATGGCACCGACGCAACTTGGTTGGTGCGGAGGCTTCCGGAAGGTGGATGAGACGGAAGACGGTGCCGTACTGTCGTTGCGTTTCAGTAGTGGAGGTTATGGAGCACTGGACTGGACTGACGTGCTTTGCGCGGGAGTCTTCTGTTGCTGACCCGTGAGCGGTTCTGTGCGGTGCAGGTAATCAGTTAAACTCGTATTTTAGCACCGCCGTTCAGCCTCGTACATCGGTTCAACCGCTGTTCAACCGCTCGGTCACTGATTCATCGGTTCAACCGCTGTTTCCATCTCCGACACACAAACAACCAAGCTCATTAGTGAGCCCATTAAAACAAGGCCTGTACCGGGGAGGTGATGTATCCAGGTCTGAACCGGGGAGGTGATGTACCGCGATTCCTATATGCCGCCCGCGAGCGCCCCTGAACTTCAGCCCCGCCTGAAGAGTCTCGGTCGAGCAGAGCTACTGGGCCGGCCCAGTAGGGGCTCCTCAACTGCTAAAAATCAAGATAATAGTGCTCCAGCGGAGATTCGAACCCAGCACCTGCTCGTGCGCGTACGAGGTACAGAACCAGTAGGCTACACTAACGTTTACGTTAATACGTCATTATTCTCCCGTTTATTTGTTTCCAGTTTTGAGTTCCCAGGTTTCTTTTTCTCTTTCATTTTAGTTTTCCGTTTTTATTCTTTCTTTTTTCTGTTTTCTTTTCCTGTTTCGTTTTTATTTTCCGTTTCTTTTCCCGTTTTCCATTTATGTTTTAATTTTTGCTTATTTTGAAAATGGTTCATATTTTGGAAAATAATTATTTTTAAAAAATGGTTCTGATTTTTCGAAAAATAGTTGCTTTTTTAAAATGGTTCTGAACCGAAAAATGGTTTCTTTTTTAGAATATGGTTCCGAACCAAAAAAATGGTTCTGAATAAAAAATGGTTCCGATTTTTTAAAATGGTTCCGATTTTTCAAAAATAGTTCCGATTTTTGAAATGGTTACGATTTTTCGAAAATGGTTCCTTTTTCAAAATGGTTCCGAACCGAAAAAATGGTTCTGGTTATTGAAAATGGTTCCGAACCGAAAAAATGGTTTCGATTTTTTAAAATGATTCTGAACCGAAAAATGGTTCCGATTTTTGAAAATGGTTCTGATTTTTTGAAAACGGTTTTCGAACCAAAAAAAATTGTTCCGATTTTTGAAAATGGTTCCGAACCGAAAAAATGGTTCCGATTTTTCGAAAATGGTTCCGATTTTTGAAAATGGTTACGATTTTTCGAAAATGGTTCGAAATTTGAAAATTGTTCATTTTTGAAAATGGTTCCAAATTTAAAAATGGTTCCATTTTGAAAATGGTTCCAAATAAAAAAAATGGTTCCAAATTTGAAAATTGTTCATTTTTAAAAATGGTTCCATTTTGAAAATGGTTCCAAATTAAAAAATGGTTCCGAATTTAAAAATGGTTCCATTTTGAAAATGGTTCCGAATTTAAAATGGTTCCAAATTCAAAATGGTTCCAATTTTGAAAATTGTTCATTTTTTAAAATGGTTCCATTTTGAAAATGGTTCCAAATTAAAAAATGGTTCCATTTTGAAAATGGTTCCGAATTTAAAATGGTTAGAAATTTGAAAATGGTTCCAAATTAAAAAATGGTTCCATTTTCGAAAATGATTCCGAATTTAAAATGGTTCTAATTTTTAAAATTGCTCATTTTAAAATGGTTCCGAATTTAAAATGGTTCCGAATTTAAAATGGTTCCAAATTTTAAAAAATGGTTCAAAATTAAAAAATGGTTCTCCAAATCTACAAATGGTTTCAAATTTGAAAATTGTTCATTTTCGAAAATGGTTCCAAATTTAAATTTGTTCCATTTTGAAAATGGTTCCAAAATTTAAAATGGTTCCAAATTTAAAATGGTTCCGTTTTGAAAATGGTTCCAAATTTTAAAATGGTTCCAAATTTAAAATGGTTCCAAATTTAAAAATGGTTCCATTTTTGAAAATGATTCCAAATTTGGAATGGTTCCAAATTTAAAAAATGGTTCTAAATTTAAAAATGGTTATGAATTTAAATATGGCTCCATATTTAAAATGGTTCGAAAACAGGAAAGAAATATTAATAGTCTGTCACAAAAGTAAACGTATTTAAAAGGTTATGGAACAGTTATGACTTATGACAGAAGCATTGCATGGAATAGTTGGCTAGTGCAGTGTTCGTGCATGTAGATTCGCTAGGAGATTGCAAGTTCGATTCTTCGTCTCGCAGAATTTTTGGTCGCGCTCGACGGTTTTTTACTTGCGCGGGAATATGGGCCGGCCCAATTAAGAAACTGTGTAGGCGTCGCGAGTGCTAAGCGGCGCTAACGGGCGCCCTATATCATCTCCCGTGATGTACATCGCCTGAAGCTTCTGCGTTTGCGCTCCTTCGTGGGCTGAATTTGGAGCGGCTCAATATAAAAGGTACAGTTTTCTGTTCTTTTTTTTCTGTTTTCAAATCTGGACAAATTATATTTTTTAAAATCTTAAAATCTGAACAAAAATCAAATATGAAAAATTTCAAATCAAAACAATTTTCGAATTTGAACAAATTTCATATTTAAACAAATTTTGAATTTGAACAAAATTTAAATTTAAACAAATTTTAAATCAGAACAAATTTTAAATACGATTTTTTTAATCTGAACAAATTTCAAATACGAACAAATTTTGAATCGGAATAAATTTCGAATCTGAAGAAATTTCAAATTCGAACAAATTTTAAATCGGAACAAATTTCGGATCTGAACAAATTTGAAATCCGACAAATGAACAAATTTCGAATCTAAACAATTTTTGAATTTGACCAATTTTCAAATCTGAATAAATTTCAAAAATGAACTTTTTTAGAAATCTGAAAACTTTCCGAAAATCTGAAACTTTTTCGAAAAAAGAAAGAAATAGAAAAGAAAACAACAGAAAAATAAATGAAAAATAAACATAGAAGAAAAAGAAATAGAAAATATCGCGCAAAAATGGGTCGGCCCAATTTCAGGATCCTTCAGGCGACGGTTGCGTCTGGCGTCGCTGCGCGGCGATGGATAGGATTCGCATAAACGGGAATGTTTCCGTCTGCTTCGTTGTACGGTCCGGTGACATAAAAAGACGTTGTGACATTTGTTTCCCCACCATCAGATTATCACGAAAGGCTCGTGGCCACGATCTCTGAACTAGTGCTCTATAATTTAAGACATGAGAGAAGGTTTTTGCAAATTTTCTGCGCGCATGAGAGATTCTCTTCAAGTCATTGCTTCCAAGATCGTTGGTCCGAAATCCCCTACACGGAGATTGTCAATGTACCTAGAAATGAGCGATCCTCTCCTCTGCAGATCACACTAAGGTACCAGAATTATTGGTCTTTGGAACACCTGCATCCACGTTGATCTTCGTGTAACCAGGTGGCTGAGAGATCCATCTCGGTTGGACATGAGACGTGGATCTCTTCTCTTGAGCAGTGCTGGTCCTAGCAATTCAAAGATCCGAGAAGTGGCTCTCAAGAAATAAGTGACTAGACATACAGCTTTGAAACTCACAATATTGTGGATGAACCATGTTTCCTTAAGCGAGAGGATAAGTGTTTCCTTCAATCAGTGTGAGTCACTGGATCAGGCTCCTTCAATTCAGGCGCAAATAAAACCAGTTGCTTGTTCAGGTGTTTTGGCCGGGTCACTAATGCAAGGAAGGAGGCCAAACGTGTTTTGCCGACAACTCAATGAATCTGCCCAAATGTGTTGTGACTTCCTCATCAGCTAAATCCCAAACGCACCATGTAACCGTAAAATTTTAAGTCGAAGTGTCTCCACGAGTCAGCATCGCCATAGATGGAACAAGAGCTATCTTCCAAAGCCAATGGCACATCCTTCCTTCCCATACAGAGTCTGACCTAGCCGGCCTGCCTTCTAGCCAATCATTTCTCTTTTTATTTGTTTGAATAAGAAGTAGGTACACTATCCTAACCGAGAGGATGCCAGTCTTCTCGTAGTGCCATGCCCACAGGTCCTCCATTCTTTTGATGTTGATCGGGATTGAGCGAATGATCTCTTTGTCCATGGGTAAAAAATAACCGCATGTCAGTTCTCCAGGATGCCGACGTTCTATCAATGAAAGCCGATACAGTTGTTGGCGGATCTTCCTTGTGCTACACCCGTGGGCAAAGATGAAGTCACGCGACAACCAGTTTTGGTTCCACGGATCAGTTCCTTCCGTCGTGCCGATCCTCCTAATCTGGCGTTGCTTCATAACATTGTGCCCTTCCACAACGGCTTGCCACACATGTGAGGGAGATGAACCAAGAGTAGCATCAAGAAAATTAGATGCAGAAGAATACACTACCTTGAAGATCCTCTCGTTGAGCGCCTCTGGATTTTGAAGAATGGGCCTGGCTTTTCGTGTGAGCATTGCCGGATTAAAAAACCTCAATCTCACGGAAGCCAAAACCTCCACTGTATTTGGTGAACACATAGTCTCCCACGATACCCAAGCAGGTTTCATCTTCCTTTTTTTTTTTTGGTTACTTGATACATGATATGGAGAAAGTAGGAATTGCTTGGGCAACTACTTTTATTTAGACCTCCTTTCATGCAGCTGACAGAAGAAGCGCCAACAAGCCATGCACCCTTTTCCATATTATTTCCTTGATACATTTAAAAGCGTCATTTTAGACTTACCAACATCAGTTGGCATTCCAAGATATTTGTAACTTAGCATAACGTTTGGAACAGTCAAAATATTCTTCACCGCTGCCTCATATACCTTCTGGACATCCCTTGCTAAAGAACATAGAAGACATTTCAGAATTTATATCCAACAGATCGTTAACTGCATTAGCTCCCTCAGATCACTTGCTTTTACAAACAACATGCTATCGTCAGCAAAATAGGAGGTACTTCACTCCCGGTGTCGTGGGGGGGGGGGGGGGGGGGGGGATCTTAAGCCCTTGAATATGTGATTGACGACCTTGTTTTAGCAGGCCAGAAAGTCGCACTGCTGATACGTCCAAATCATATCTAGAATTTTTTATTGATTCATCATTGCTACATACTTTTGATATGATTTTGTATCAATTTACAATGTTTTAATTGGCATAACCTAATAACCTAATGCCATAAGGGAATTCGTAGGAAAATAGTACGGAGAATAATTTTGACACGAAGACGAGGCAAAAGGGGCCACAGGGTGCTACCATATGACGGCGCATGAAGCCATCGCAGATAGGACCTTGCCTGCGCCACATGGGTGCGCCGCCACCCCTTGGCTCCCCTCGCGTCGCGGCGCCTAGATATTCACCCCAACAGAAAAAACCTAAAAGATGAGATGCTTCGAAAAAATACAATGTAGAGCCGCCACCATCGCGTTTTCGGATCCGGAGACTTGTTCTAGTAGGAGGCCTCTAAACAACCATGACGCCTCCACGATGATGCGTAAGTAGTTCATTCTTGAACTATGGGTTCATAACAGTAGGTAGATGGTTATCTCTCCTCCATGTTTCTCAATACAAAGGTCTCGTGAGCTGCCTAATATGGTTGAGATCCATATGATGTAATTGCCTTTACTATTGTGTTTGTTGGGATATGATAAATTTTGAAGTTATGATCATATCATGCATGTTATGTTAATGATGCTATTTGCTATATTTCATTGATGATTTACTATTCCTACATGCTCTCCGATTTATGGGTAGCCTGTGGCCAACTTTATGTATGAATCTCTAAGAGGGAGTAGATGTGGGTTCAACCTTGCTTTCTCAGTGCTCGAGTAACGAAAACATGCAGGAAGGGGTACTAACTTTCTCAGTGCTCGAGTAACAGAAACAATGGTTGCTAACCACATTTTTTTACATCATGTACTAAGTTTAAGTCGATACTCTGTTGTTTACAACTTAATATCTAAAGATGGCAGCATAGAAGAGGTAAGTCTCGAAGTGGAGTATTAGTTATAGATGTTGTCTAGGTGGCAGTCTATTTATGTTTGACATTATGCCCACATGGATAATGCCATGAGCGTTTCTTATATCATAGTTGATTATTTCCACTTTTATCAATTGCTCAGCTGTCATTCGTTTGCCCAATTGGGTTTTATTTTTAAGGAGAGATACCTCTAGTGAAGCTATGACTCCTTATCCGTCTTTTTACATTATTGAGTATCTTGTTTACTTGCTTTTAATCACCGCTGGCTTGTTGGTCTGTTTTTACTTTTATTGTTTTAAATCCATATTTTCCACATCATACGTTTAATTCTTGTTTTCGGCAAGACGGGACGGTTGACGCAACACCACCTGCCTCCTTCTCCCAGAAAACTACGTATTGCGTACTGATTGATTTCGTGATGGTATCCTATTGGTCCTATTGGGCGGATCTTGTCATCTTGCCAAGGATCATTAGGGGGGCAAAAGCTCTAAATTTTTCATTTTAAGCCTTGTACAAATCACTGATTTTTTCAGCGTTGGGGGGCCGATGCCCCCCCCCCCACAGCTCCGCCCCTTAGCTCCGCCCCTTATGTGTATTGTGTATGTGGCATAGTAACCTGGGGGCATATATATATAGATGATCTAGATTCTTAGGAATCAACGATTCAAGGCTACTTTACCTGGGGCACCTTAACCTCTCACATATAATTTTTCACCTACTTCCACTCGATAGAATCTAGTCTCCACTAGCTTTTTGTGCTAGCTATGTGCAGGTTAGTATTGCACCTTAAGTATTTCCGTTACCATTAGATGACGAGAATGACATAATTAAGATCGAAAGCTCTTTACCAATTTCGCGGCCGTTCGCGCAGCCATCCTTCCTACAACTTCAGTGTCTTCACAGTCAAGTATCACTAACAGAAAAGATCACCGTAGTTGTTTTAATTTTAGTCAGTCTCGCTGAAAACATATTAAACCCGGAGCAATGAAATTCATGTGTTCTTACATGGCATTGAATTACACCGTAATATGTCATGGTTAAGTAAGTAAAAAAAACATGCACCATGTTAATCGTTGTCATACTCCTAGCATGGTTTAGAATTTGTTCAATAGTGATGATCGCTCGGTCTTCTTTCAGAAATACTCTCATTTATACAAAATATAAACCAGAAAAAAAAGAGGACCACCAAACAGCTACCGACAAGCGGGCCTTTCTCAATCGAGGCCTAGCAAACAAGCAGGAGGAAAGGCAGGGACGGCACGAGAACGATAACTAACACGACGTGTTTGAATGAATTGTCGACAGGCGGAGAAGAAATAAGATAGGAAGGATTTTCTACTTCTGTAGAACAGGAGACGAGTACACAAGCATTGAAAGAGCAGAATGAGGTTGTAATAAAATGAGGTTTGAAACTCTGGAGTGTGTGCGTTGGTGCGTGTGTGTAAGAGGTCTGAACTGCTGTAAATACTTGGTTGCATTCAATGGAACCAGGTGGTAAAACCCTTTATATCTAAAAAAATAAAAAGAGAGCAGAATGAGCAGAATTACCATGACATCGGCTCCTCCAGTTCGACTGCTCGAGAACTGAAGCGAGCACACTCTTTTCAGTTCAATCACACTATCATACAAATTTCCCTTCCCTCGCGTCGTCCTGTCCAGGGGCGACCCGAGGGTTCCCGCACCCCGCCGCCGGGGCCTCTCCCGGCCAGCTCCTCCTCGCCGGCCATGCCGCGGTGGCGGCGGGCCCCCACTGCCAAAAGGCGGTGCGGGGCGGCCCGGATAAACGACCTCCGCGCCGCCTCTTGCGCGGTGCGGCGCGGCAAGCCAGGGCGGCGGCCCTGGGCTCCGGTGGTGGTCGGCAGGCTGAGGTGCGGCGAGGGCCGAGCGTCCTGCAGC
>CAMZMU010000027.1:44748545-44929727 GCA_947311845.1 Poa pratensis | reverse complement strand
TTCCGAAGTTCATCCATATTTTTGAATCTTGTCCTGGAGAAAGTATAGGAGAATTCCTATCCCATTCAAGCGCTGGCATGTCATCGCCATCGTATTCTTCTGGAACCAACATGTCAGCGTTTCTCCTCCACCTCTCAGGACTATCTTGTACAAGCTGAGCGACAGAGGACCTATGGCCCAATCACGCGCAAATTCAGGAAACAACTTCTCATCTTCATCGTCGTTCTGCGGCACGGCATCGTCAGGCACCGCTTCATCGTCTGAACTAACAGCATCTGCACTTGCCACTGGTGGGCTGACTTGTACCGCGAGCACGCTGACTTCCACTGCCACTGGTGGGCTGACTTGTACCGCGAGCACACTGACTTCCACTGCCACTGGTGGGCTGACTTGTACTGACACTGGGAGGAAGCTTACTGCCACTGGGTTGACTTGTACTGCCACTGGGATGACTACGAGGTAACGGCGGGAAACTGATCATTTAGCAGCTGCCCCCTTTCCCTTTGTCTTTGGCAATTCATGTTGAATTGGTTTCCGAACCACCTCAAACCTAATTTTACCGAATCGCTGGGTCGCGGTTTGAGCAAATAAGAATCCAACTACAGTGTCATCGGACAGTGGGATGAAACACTCATCCAAAACTGACCAGTATTTGATCTAAGCATGATCAACTGTCCGCCAGCTGTATTTGTACAGCAAGCCTTCAACAAATCCTTTAACGTATAAACTCGTTTCTACCACCAACTGAAACCAATAAGGAGGGCAGAACTCGAGATCCGGCTGAAAGCGACTGACCATTTCGACTGACAAGCGAAAAGCAGTATTCAGATTATCCTATTGAACAAAATTCATGGCGATAAGGTCAAATTGAAGCCGTATTCACTACATACATCACGAAATCGAGACAATCGATGGATTAATCGAGACAATCGAGAGATTGTGTACTTACTTCCTTATCCAAGTGTTATCTAATCCGATTTCACCCAGTCCTCGCCTGCATAACCATGAGACGGAACGGGCGGAACGGTGGGGCCTGGAACTGCCGCCATGGATGCATCGTCCAAGCGGAGGTGCAGTGCACCACCGGCGGACGGGGACGGGCTGGACGGGGCGGGGCTAGGGCGGTGGCACGGGGTGGGGCGGGGCGTCAGATGGATTTGGGGGAGGGGGAAAGACGATGATTCAAACCTACCAACGGTCCAATTCGAAATGAGCTGCCTCCTAGCGACCCAGCCGACCCCAGGAAATTCCAACCGAGCCGCGCCAGGCCGGCCCCACAAGTCAGGCCAAGTTACGGTGAAACGAGGTTGACCAGACGCAAAACGACCGTCTTGGCCGTGCTCGGGCCATTTGCGGCCCAGCCAGGGCACGGACGAGAGAAACTACGCGGGGGTGGCACAAATAGATAAACTGAGGTAGGTAGGGCACAGAAACGATTGACCCAAAAATCTTCTAGAGTGCGTACAATACGTACACGTAGTTGTATGTTTTATTTCAACAAATTGAAACCTAAACATGTCTTTGCGATTTTTTTATGCGGTGAGTCCGGAGCTACTGTCGCTACCCGACAACTCTCTCTTATCTATGTCACCAGCATCCACCGTAGCGTCAGCAGCCTGTGCCACACAACATCATTTCTCTCCTTTTGCCTCGAGACGTATTCTACCGAAAACAACCGTCCCTACGCAAAGTTTGTCTGTCTCTCCGCACACATCTTTGGCTCCGTCAAAACTTGGGACTACAGGGTACCTCCATCCCTGATGTCGCGACTCAAGTCCATCGTTAAGTTGCACACCACATGCGCTCCCCTCTGGTGGCCACCCAACACTACTATGCTGAAAGACTTCCTACAACCTTGTAGTAGTTACACATGAACACCCATGTCGTGTTAGTAGTGCTCGATCGGTGGTGGCAGCTGCGGTTGAAATCATGAACGACAAATCGATGGTGAATAGGTGGAACAATGATTTATACGCCTCTTTGTTAGATGCCACCTATTACTGATGAAAGATGATGCAGGTATTCATCAGCCCAGTAAGAACCAGGGTGTACTGGGCCAGGCCTCTATAACCCTCAACACTCGGCGAGTGAATCTCGCTAAGGACCAGGCCTGCAAGCCTGGGATGCCCGCGGGGCAGAATCGCCTCGCGGAGGCCTGAGGAGGCAGCTAAGGCCTGTGGAGCCTCTACTCCGCTGCCTCCTCTCCAAGGAAGTTTTCCCTGAAGGGAAGTCAACGCAGAATCCTCCACAGGGCGTTCCCGCCCACGCGAGGGTTCCTTCACTGTAAAGCAAGCTCTGCGGAGCGCACATGGCTTCCGCAGTGGCCGCAGAGTGACCGCGCCTCTGCGCAGAGTGACGACGGAGCTGCAGTCCCACTTTGGTGATAAAGGAGTCAACAAAGCAGGGGCAACGGCGCAGACCACCAAGCTTTCCTCTTTGGTGATAAGGGAGCAGGCCGGCGCTACGCGCCGAACGCGACGTCACCGTGGATGGACGGCGGCCTCTCTGCTGCGGCCTCAGCTTTTGTGCCCATGGACCGCGCTCATGGACGCCCAAGCAGCGGTGCACCGAGCTCCCGACCGTTGTCGCCATGTGGTAGCCCCTGCTGCACAAGGACAGGGAGGAGGCCCGGGCGCCTATAAAAGGAGCTGGTGCACCACCCTAACAGGGGGGAACACATTTTACTCCTAGTCTAGCTACTTGCGCGCAAGGGAGAAGAAGACAGTAGTTTCCCTCCCCTTGTACGCGCCATTGCCACAACTGTGCCCTCGGCAAGCACGCTGTACTGTAACCTCTACAAGCAGCAATACAGACAGGCAGGACGTAGCGGTTTTACCTCCACAAGAGGGCCGTGAACCTGGGTACGCGCCGTGTCTCTCTCTGCCGTGATGTCCCTCCTCAGGCACGACGAGCAGCGTCGCCGCGCCGGATGAGGGTTGATTGACGTCGTGTTCAGCCCCTTACACGAACTCTCTTCGCGAGTGTGACTGCCCCTGTTTCGTGGGAGTCATTCTCCGACAATTGGCGCGCCAGGTAGGGGGCTGAGGCGCGCATTCAACCTCCATCGACCTCAACGCCATGGCGGACACTCGCGCTGCTCGCGCCAACCGCGCGCGTCAGGCCGAGCTGAGACCGAGCCCGTCGTCCACGCCGCCAGGCCACGCGGCCGTCCGCGCACCAACCGCGCTTCGGGGCGCACTACTGCGGAGCCACGCGTGGAGCACCCCGAGGATGAGGACGACCGCTACGACGAAGACGTCGACCACGAGCACAGCGAGGACGCTGAGTCCTCGCATCCATCTCGGCGCCAAAGCGCGTCCACGCTTGGACGCCCGGCGCCCAGCCCAAACACTGCGCTGCTCATGGCAGCAGAGCTCTTCCGCTACCGCCCCACCGCCGAGGCGCACGACAACTGGCTTGGCCGTCTCCAGCACCTCGTCGACATCGCGGCTGCGCCGCGCGCGGTTCCAGCACCTTCGCGCTCCCTGGTGCACCACAACTCCGGGCGCGCAGGCACCGCCGCGCATGGAGCGCCTCCGCCTCCGCCTCCGCCAGGACCACCTCCGGCTGCGGCAAACAAAGCCGCCTCTCACGCGTCCTCGCCGCATGATTGTCAAATCGTGCAGCGGACGCCGCCGGACGCGCGGGTGGAGATGGAGCGCCAGCGGGACCTCCAGAAGCGCATCGTCGAGGAAATTGGCCAGGCCGGGCGCCAAAACCGCAGAGCTCTCCAGGGCGGTGTGGCCACGTACGCCACTGGCTGCACGGCCTTCACCCGCAACCTGCGCCGCGTCGTCTGGCCGCAGAAGTTCAGGCCAGACCTCCCCAAGGGCTACGATGGCACGAACAACCCCATCGAGTTCCTGCAGCTCTACACCACCTCCATCCAGGCTGCGGGAGGAGACGACAAGGTCATGGCGAACTGGTTCTCGCACGCCCTCAGGGACTCTGCCCTGTCGTGGCTCCTGAACCTCCCTGAGGACTCCATCGACTCCTGGGAGGACCTCTGCAAGCAGTTCGTTGCGAACTTCAAGGGCACGTACGAGCGCGCCCTCACCTACAACGACCTGCGCGCCGTACGCCAGAAGTCTGGCGAGACTCTCCGCAAGTACATCCAGCGCTTCAGCCAAGTCCGCAACAAAATCCCCAACATCCCTGACTCGCACGTCATTGCTGCCTTCAGAGAGGGCGTCACCAACCGCAGGATGCTTGAGAAGCTCGGCATTCACGATACCCTCTCCTCTGTCGTGAAGCTCTTCGACATCGCAGACAAGTGTGCCAAGGCTGAAGAGGGTCTCCTCTTCACCAAGGTGGCCTCTGCAGATGACCCCCAGAGGGATCCAAGGCCCACAAGAAGCGTGACGAGACCAAGCGCAAGCCTACTGCTGTGCTGGCTGCTGAGCCCGGCGCTAAGCACGCTCGGAGGACTCTGCAGAGGATGGCGAGAAGAAGATCGACAACCGTCCCTTCTGCATCTACCACAACAGGCGCGGCCACGCGACAGAGAACTGTTACGACCTCAAGCAACTGAGCAAGAAGCGCGAGCAGGAAGAAGGCAGCGGTGGTCGCGGCAGAGGCCGTAACTACCGCAAGGGCGGACGCAAAGGTGGCTACCAGAAGCCTCAAGGGACTCAGGCCAACGCCGCTGAGAAGAACAACAATCTCCCTGACGAGGAGCCTGGGGGCTACCAGGCCCCTAGAGGCGCCATGGCGTGCATCCTCGGCGGGGCTCAGGCGCCCAAGTCCAACAATCAGTTCAAGCAGTTCGCCCGCGAGCTCAACGCAGCGCTGCCCGGGGTGGAGACATCGCGTCCCCTCAAGTGGTCTCAGTACACCATCGCTTCGACGCCAAGGACCACCCCAAGTCCACCAAGACTGTAGGCACCCTCCCGCTGGTGTGCACCCCCACCATCAACAATATCGCCGTCGGCAAAACGCTCATTGATGGGGGTGCAGGCCTGAACGTCATCTCTGTCGAGACCTTTGAGACGCTTCAAGTGCCCTACGAGTGGCTTATGCCCTCCAGGCCCTTCACAGGGGTCACCAGCGGCTCAATCTCGCCTCTGGGGCAAGTGAGGCTTGCAGTCACCTTTGGCACGCAGCAAAACTATCGCACCGAGCTCATCGACTTCGACGTTGCGCACATTGGCCTGCCCTACAACGCCATCCTCGGCTACCCCGCCCTCGCGAAGTTCATGGCCGTCACGCATCACGCCTACAACATGGTCAAGATCCCTGGCAGCGGCGGCACCATCACCATCCATGGTCACGTACAGGACGCTACACGCGCTGTCGAGCTCGCCTACAAAGCTGCTGCCATGGCGTTCCCTGCTGACGAAGACCTGGAGCCCCTCGCGAGGCCCAAGAAGAAGAAGCAGCTGTTCTCTCAGGAGCAGGCTGCTACAAAGAAGGTGTCGCTGAGCACCAGCGATTCGGGGGCTGAGGGCTCGGGGGCTAGCGTCACCATAGGCGCTGGCTTACCTCCCAAATAGGAAAGCGCGCTCGTCGCCTTCCTTCGGGCAAATTCTGACATGTTCGCATGGACTCCGTCAGAAATGTCCGGCGTACCAAGGGAGGTGATCGAGCACCACTTAGCTGTGTGTCCAAACGCACGCCCCGTCAAGCAGAAGGCACGGAAACAAGCCCCTGAGAAGCAAGCCTTCATCATCAAAGAAGTAGAAAAGCTAAAAGCAGCAGACATTATTCGAGAAGTTGCCCACCCCACCTGGGTCTCTAATGGCGTGGTTGTCCCAAAACCCAATGGGGGAGGCCGGCTCTGCATCGATTACACTGATGTAAATAAAGCCTGCCCCAAGGACCCATACCCCATGCCAAGGATTGATCAGATCGTGGACTCCACAGCCGGCTGTGATCTCCTCTGTTTTCTGGACGCCTTCTCAGGCTACCACCAGATCAAAATGGCTAAAGAGGACGAGGAGAAAACAGCGTTCCTCACCCCCTGTGGCGTGTATTGCTACACTTGCATGCCCTTCGGGTTGAAGAACGCCGGCGCCACCTTCCAGAGGCTCATGAGGATCGCCCTGGGGGCTCAGATGGGAAGAAATGCAGAGGCATATGTTGACGACATCGTAGTCAAGTCTCGCGAGGGAGACACTCTCTTGAAGGACCTCGAGGAGACCTTCGCCAGCCTGCGCAAGGTGAACATCAAGCTAAACCCCGCCAAGTGCGTCTTCGGGGTACCTTCAGGCAAACTCCTCGGGTTCCTCGTGTCCCATCGCGGCATAGAAGCAAACCCTGACAAGATCAAGGCCATAGAAGAAATGCAGCCACCCGCCGCCTCAAGGACATGCAGCGCCTAGCTGGGTGCATGGCCAGCTTGGGCCGCTTCATCTCCAAGTTTGGCGAGAGGGCCCTGCCATTTTTCAAGATCATGAAGAAGTCCGGCACCTTCAAGTGGACTCCAGAGGCAGACAAGGCATTTGAGGACTTGAAGAAGTACTTGGCTAGCGCACCAGTTATGGTAGCCCCCAGGACGGGCGAGCATCTAAAGCTGTACCTTGCAGCCACTCCACAAACCGCAAGCGCCGTCCTGGTGGTCGAAAGAGAAGAGCCAGTCCTCCCCAAGAAAAGTGCAGCCACTCCAAGTCCAGAGCCTCCCGACAAGGAAAAAGTCCCTCCAGGCCCAGAGCCAGACCCACAGCCAGCTGTCGAGCCTACTTCAGGCACCCCTGCTGAGACTCCTCCACAAGGAAACCTCGCCAAAGGGCCTGAGGAGTCCCTCGAGGGAGCAACGCTGCGTCACCCTCCACAACCCTTGTCGAGCATCCAGTTTACTATGTCAGTACTGTGCTAAGAGATGCTCGCGAGCGGTACCCTACGCAGCAGAAGCTCCTTCTCGCCCTGCTCATCGCCTCCAGAAAGCTGCGCCACTACTTCCAGGGCCACCCTGTCACGGTGGTCACATCATTCCCTCTGGAGCAAATCCTGCGCAACCCCAACGCCACTGATCGCGTAGCAGGGTGGAACATCGAGCTGCAGCCTTTCAACTTGCGTTTTGACACCACAAGGGTCATCAAAGGAAGAGCACTGGCAGACTTTGTCGCCGAATGGACAGACCCAACTCCTGAAGAGCCTCCTGAAGCAGAAACTATACCGCCTGGAGATACGACGCCAAGCCACTGGACCATGCACTTCGATGGAGCTTTCTCCTGCCGCAACGGAGGCGCTGGCGTTGTCCTGACCTCGCCTAAAGGCGACAAGCTCCACTATGCCGTCCAGTTGTGCTTCACGATGGACAAGATCTCCAACAACATCGCTGAATATGAAGGCCTCCTCGCCGGGCTCAGAGCTGCCATTGCCCTCGGTGTCAAGCACCTACTCATCAAAGGCGACTCCCAGCTCCTGGTCAACTTCTCCAACAAGAGCTACACCCCTAAAGACAGCCATATGGCTGCCTACCTTGAAGAGGTCCGCAAGCTCGAGAAGCACTTCAGGGGCATGGAGCTCATGCACATCCCGCGCAAGGAGAACCAGGAAGCAGATGACATCGCCAAGCGCGCATCACGAAGGGAGGCCCAGCCCGCAGGTGTCTTTGAAGAGAGGCTCTCCAAGGCATCCATAAAGCAGCCGCTGCAAGCACCAGCTGCAAGCACAGACGAAGTACTCCCACCACCTCCCACAGGTGGCGCACCCAACTGTGGCCCATCCTCAGGGGAGCGCTGATGCTAACCATGGTGCACCAAGAAACAGGCTGGGTTGACGAGCTCAAGACTACTTGCTAAAAGGAGTCCTTCCCGAGGAAGACGCAGAGGCAGAACGAGTCGCTCGACAAGCGAAATCCTATTACATCCTGGAGGGAGACCTATACCGCAAGCGCCCAAATGGCATTGCCCTCAAGTGTGTGCCTCCTGAGGAAGGACGCATGCTCCTCAGGGACATACACAGTGGAGAGTGCGGCCACCATTCCTGCGCGCGCACCCTCGCCGGCAAGGTCTTCAGGAGCGGTTTCTACTGGCCTCAAGTGCTTCAAGATGCCGTCACCATCGTTCAGTCTTGCGATGCATGCCAGTTCCACGCCAAGCAAGTCCATCAGCCTGCACTGGGACTCCAGACCATCCCGCTCTCCTGGCCGTTCGCGGTCTGGGGGCTGGACATCTTGGGACCCTTCCCGAGATCGCAAGGGGGCTACCGTTTCCTCTTCGTGGCTGTTGACAAGTTCACCAAATGGGCAGAGGTTGAAGCGGTGCGCACCATCCCTGCCAGGGCAGCCGTGAAGTTCATCAGAGGCCTGGTCTGCCGCTTTGGTGTGCCAAACCGCATCATCACCGACAATGGCTCACAGTTCACCAGCGGCATCTTCAGGGCTTACTGCGAGAGCCTCGGCACCAAGCTCTGTTTCGCCTCGGTAGCTCACCCACAGAGCAATGGTCAAGCCGAGCGAGCAAATGCTGAGGTCCTCAAGGGCCTCAAGACGAGAAGTTTCAACCGCCTCAAGGGCTACGGCAAGGGCTGGATCGATGAGCTCCCCTCCGTGCTCTGGTCCATCCGCACGAACCCTACAAAACCCACTGGTGAGACGCCATTCGCCCTGGTGTATGGAGCCGAAGCAGTCCTCCCCACAGAGATCAAGCACGGGTCCGCAAGGGTCCTTGCCTTCAATGAGGACAATCAAGAAGACCTCCACAACGACGACCTGCTGTTCCTCGACGGGTTGCGCCGCCAAGCCGCCCTCAGAGCGGCAAAATACCACAAGACCTGCGACGCTACCACAGCCGCCACATACGTCCGCGCACTCTCGAGACAGGCGACCTTGTCCTCAGGAGGATCCTCTCCAGGGAAGGTCTCCACAAGCTCTCGCCCATGTGGGAAGGCCCCTACAGGGTCGCGCATGTCGCCAGACCTGGTGCGGTGCGCCTCGAGACGGAGGACGGCATCCCGGTCAAGAACCCTTGGAACATCGCGCATCTACGCAAGTTCTACCCGTGATCTCTATCACACCAGGCATTTTTTGTCTCTAGAGGAAAGCGCACAGCTTCACCTCCAAGCTTCACAAAAGCTTCTCTCTCTGAGGGCCAGTCCCTCTGAGCTCTTCCTGTAACGTGCCGCCGCAGGCCGTGAAGAGTCTCAGCCACTGAATGTGGTCCCCATGCCTCGACATGGAAACTTTATCTTGGCAAGCCCAAGTGTAACGAACCAATTCGTTTCCTAGTGAAACATTGCGCTGCGGCGCCGCTATGTAATATTTTGGGGGTGAGTTTTAGTTCTCGTTACTCTGTGTTTTCATTCGCGCTCATATCTTTCCCCTTGCGCACCTCGCGAGCGGGGGCTGAGTACGGTGACTGTGCCTCGGGAGCATCCCAGCAGCACCGCAAAACCCAAAAGGATCCGAGCTCTAACACGTGAGCACGCTCTCACGCCTGTTACCTCACCAAAGAGCTCTGGCCCAGGGGCTTGCTCCCAAACCTGCCACCTCACCTAAGGACCTTTGGTACTTACTCTCCTCGCGAGGCACCCATGAGGAAACCTATAAGCGCGCATGAGTTTCTCTACCATGTTCTGCTTTGGTTCCACCTCTAACCTACACAGGGAACAAGAGTCCCCCCAAGGCTCGTGGAGTCACGCTCCAGACCCAAAGAGGGAAGCACATCTTCAGGGAAATCAACGCCCTCCACGAGGGCAGAACCTCGCTAAGCTAAGTCCTGCGCTTACACCTCAGGCGTTGTGTTTTTCCTCTCACGAGCAACTTCCGTCCCTCGGGCGGGTATTTTCCCTCGCATTTCATGGACTGCTTGAGCGTCAAAGGGGAGCCCTCGAGCATCGCGACTCGAGAGCTCTTACCTCTCTAAGCCTTAAACACCCCCCGGCCTTGCTGAGTCATTGCTCTGGCATACCGTAGTGGCGGAGTCATAGCGCTAAGAGACGGGTCCTGACGACGTAAAGCGAAAAAGGCATGGAATAGGGATAAAATGCCCGTCGAGGGGCACACGCACATTGCAGCACAATAAAGTGTTTTACAGACCATCACAAATGAAACAAAGTCTTTAAACAAAGATAACTTGCGCCTCAGGCGCGACTTGTGGCAGGAGCAGCTTAAGCGAAGTCTTGGCGGCCTCATCCTCCTCAGCGTCATCTTCCCCGCGCCTTCCTCCTCGCGTCTTCCTCCTCGCCAGAGGCCGGCTCTTCAGCGACCCTCTTGAAGCGGTTGACATAGTCGTTGATCTCCTCCCGCAGCGAGTTGAAGAGGCGCGTCTCGGTCTGAGCATCCCCCATGGGCTCGGTCACGGACTCGAAGTCGAAGCATGGATATAGGCGCTTGAGGTTGACGAAGACGCGCTCGACCGCCACCAGCAGGAGCTTGCGGCACTCCTCGTCGACAACATCGTCGAGTTCCGCCACAGGGCCCTCAAGGACGGAGAAGAGCTGGTCGAAGTAGGTCAGATACGTGGCAACGTCGGCGTTCCCGTGGACGGGGACGGCAGGAGCATCCACCCCCAGCTTCGCAGCAAGAGCGTTCCCGCGCGTCACCAAAGATCGGAACATACGCTCCCGCTGCTGCGTCAAGACCCGTGCCGCCACCGCGCTCTGCTCAGCCTCCTCGACCCTCTCCACAACAGGGGCCACCTGCGCATTCAGCTCCTGCATGTCTGCCATCAGGGCTGTGAGGTCCTGCTCCGAGCGCTCGAGGGCCTGCTCCGTGCGGAGATTAGCGTCCTTGGCGCGCTTCAGCGAGGATTTCAAGTTGGCGTTCCACTCCTCCAGCTGGCGAATGCGCTTCCGAGCTCTCTGCGCTTTTTCTGGAAGCCGTCCTCCTGCTTCTTGAACTTCCCAGCATACTCCCGGGAGACGGCCTGTGTGACAGCAGTGCGGTACTCTTTTTGCTTGGTGAGGGCCTCCGCCTCTGCCTCCTTTTTCTTCTCGGCAAGCTTTTGGTTGGCTTCTCCACAAGCTCCCGGTGCCGCTCCACCTCCTTGTCGTGCTTGCCCATGGCCTCAGCCAAGCTGCTCTCGCGGGACTCCAAGGCCTCACGCTCTCTGTTCATGTCAGTTTCCGCCTGCTCCAGTTTCTCCTCACGCTTGAGCACCTCAGCTTCGCGTGTCGTCATGGCCTGCTCGCGAGCCTCCAGCGACAGACGATGCTGCTCCAGAGACTTCCTCACCACCTCAGCTTCAGAAATTATCTTCTCCTCGCGGCTGGCCAGCTCCTTGCGCTGGTCGGCGAGGGAGGTCTCGATAGCCGCTCGGTCGGAGGCTGCAGCCTGGCGCTCCGCCACAGCCGCCTCCCGATCCTCTGCAGCCGCCTTGCGCTCCGCCTGGACCGGCGCCAAGGCCTCTTGCGCCTCGCGCTCCGCGTTCTCGCGGATCTCCTGGGCCTGCCGCGTCGCCTCGTCGCGCTGCGCCTGAAGAGCTGGTCGTCAGGGCCACTCCGCCGCCTGACTTCGAAGAAGCGGGCCCAGTCAGCAGCAAGGGCGTCATACCTCCTGCCAAGCTCCGCCTCCTCAAGGGCAAGTTGGGTCTCTAGCCCGTCTAGGGTGCCCCTCACCAAACGGAGGGCAGCTTGGCGGCTCGCGCCGCTCCGGCTCCGGTCGCTCAAGACCAAGGCCCAAGAGCCCTCACGTGGCGCAACGTCCTCCGCCCCAGCGCCAGCCTCTGGTGCAGAAAGCACAGTGCTTGGACCAGGGTCAGCACGGGGCCACAGGAGCGGGCCCCCACCGTCTTGTGCGTCGTTGTTCTCCACGACGACCTCCTCGTGGGCCCGGGGGCTGGCGAGGGAGGCCTAGCCACCAGAGGCTCAACCGCAGCCTCGCCTGCTGCGGCCTCAGAAGAAGTGGCCTCCCCTCAGGCTCGGAATTTGGAGGGGGCGGCGGAGGAGTTCCCTCCTCCATCTCGACGTCGACGCCTCCCGGCGTCTGTGTGCTGGTCCCCGCCGTTCCACGGCGGGTGTCTCTGGGGGCTCCAGAGGAGCATCAGGGCGCGGCGGCAACGGAGTCTTCGCCGCCTCCTCAAACTGACTCTCGGCAGGAGGTGGCGAGGCAGTTGCTTCTTCAAGGGGCGTCTCCCCTACAGGCCTCATGGCCTCGTCAACAGCCGGGCCCGTGGTGACTGTCACCACGGGCTCCTCAGTCTCCTCTCCAAGGGGCGCTGTAGGCCCCTCAACAACGGTCGTAGCGTCGCGCCGCACGTCCGCAGCCTTGCGGAGTCGGCGACGCTTCGCATGAACCAGACCCCTGATAATCAAGACAGTGAGATCCTCGAGAAAGGCAAGAACTCTCGATAAGCAAGAACGAGTCAAGAAGAAGCAGTACTCACCCAGATGACTTGGCGCGGGTGTCCACCCACACCTTGTTGGCGGAGCGCCGCAGGCCTGTTGAGGCTCCAGCGCTGGGCTCCTCAGGGGCCGCCCCAGCTTTCCTCTTGAGAGGAGTGCTCTCCAGGCTTCTGGCGGCCCGGTCGTGGATGGCCTTGGTGCGGGGCTCGCACCGCTTTGCCGCGGCCTCCGGGCCGCTATCGTCCCCGTCTTCGTCTTCTTCTTCTGTGGCCCGTCGTGACGGGGCCACCACAAAATCCTCGTCCACATCGGACGATACCTCCAGGATCTCCTCCTCAGGGGCCGCCTGCTTTGAAGAGCTCGCCTCCCCTAACGAGGGGTTGACTCTCCCGGCGCGGCGTCAGCTTCGGCGTCTGAAGCAGCAGAGGACTCGCCAAACAAGTCTTCCTCCACCACAGGCGCCGCAGCCCCCTTCGCCTCTTCTCCCTCCAAGCCCTCTGGCGTGAACGTCGGCATCATCTCCAGAACTGCGAGGCGCTTCTTTGGAGTGAGCTGGTGGAGGGGCCTCAGGTGCTCAGTGCCCGGAACAGGGATCTCCGGGGCGATGAAGAGCGTGCCTAAGATGGAGGCGACATCGTCTGGCGCGTGGGCGCTGAGGTGCAAGCGCATTGGATCTGCCGGGCCGGAGTACATCCACACCGGCTTCGTGTGCGCCTGGAGGGGAGCGATGCGCCGCCTCACGAAGTCCTCAGCGACCATCTGCCCCGTGAGGCCAGCCTCGCGGACGAGCTTCATGCGCGAGACCAAGTGGGCAATCTTCTGGTGCTGGAGCTTCTCGCTGGACCAATTTGAGTTCTTCAGCGGCGGCGCCTCAGGCTCATCGAAGAAGGCATTCCGCTCCTTGGCGTCGACGAGGACCCACTTCTGGCGGAAGTCCTCCACCTTCTTCGTCACCCTCGTAACGGCCTTGTCGCCATCCCACGACATGGGGATGTAGACGGCGCCCATCCCGTCTGCGATGCGGAAAGACACGCACCCAGACCGCTCGCCGGGCGCCGTGTTGCGGAGCGCGTAGAAGCTCCGGAAGAAGGCCACGGAGGGCATCACTCCCAGATACGCCTCGCAGAGATAGGCGAAGATGGCGAGAATCAGGATGGAGTTCGGGTGGAGGTGCAGGAGCTGGATCTGATAGAAAGCCAGCACCTCCGCAAGGAAGGGAGAGAACGGCGGCACCAAGCCAGCGAACAGCGTGTGGACGAAAATGGGGTACCACCCCGCCGCCAGCTTGCCGAAGCGCGCCGCCTTGACGCCGCTGGCGCCATGCTCGTTATTCCTCCCGGCGACGAGGACCTTCAGCCTATCCAGCGCCTCCGCTGTGGAGACGCGAGTGCCGATGAGAGCCGGCGCAAGCTCCTCCTCCCGCTGCGCTTCAGCGGAGGCCTCCACCATCGCCGCCTTGCCTTTCTTGGGGCCCATGGCTCGCGAAGGAAGGGCGGCGGAAGAGCTCGGAGAAGAACGGAAATCGCCGGAGTAGTGGAGCACCGGAGGTGTATGCGAGAAGGAAAAGGCGTAAATGCGGCGGAACTGCTGCCGGCACAGCCGCGGCAGCCTTTATATCACCTCAGAGCGGTTTCCGAGGCGTCGTGGGTCCCACCACGACGCCCACCTCCTCCGGAGAAGCCGAGACGCACCAACCGCTCGCCACGTGTCTCGGGCCGGCCGGACACTTTGGGCCCATGACGCTTCGCCTGCGCCCCCTGGACCGCGTCGTGCCCGTCATGGGCCCGGGGGCTACTGTCAGCCCAGTAAGAACCAGGGTGTACTGGGCCAGGCCTCTATAACCCTCAACACTCGGCGAGTGAATCTCGCTAAGGACCAGGCCTGCAAGCCTGGGATGCCCGCGGGGCAGAATCGCCTCGCGGAGGCCTGAGGAGGCAGCTAGGCCTGTGGAGCCTCTACTCCGCTGCCTCCTCTCCAAGGAAGTTTTCCCTGAAGGGAAGTCAACGCAGAATCCTCCACAGGGCGTTCCCGCCCACGCGAGGGTTCCTTCACTGTAAAGCAAGCTCTGCGGAGCGCACATGGCTTCCGCAGTGGCCGCAGAGTGACCGCGCCTCTGCGCAGAGTGACGACGGAGCTACAGTCCCACTTTGGTGATAAAGGAGTCAACAAAGCAGGGGCAACGGCGCAGACCACCAAGCTTTCCTCTTTGGTGATAAGGGAGCAGGCCGGCGCTACGCGCCGAACGCGACGTCACCGTGGATGGACGGCGGCCTCTCTGCTGCGGCCTCAGCTTTTGTGCCCATGGACCGCGCTCATGGACGCCCAAGCAGCGGTACACCGAGCTCCCGACCGTTGTCGCCATGTGGTAGCCCCTCTGCTGCACAAGGACAGGGAGGAGGCCCGGGGCGCCTATAAAAGGAGCTGGTGCACCACCCTAACAGGGGGGAACACATTTTACTCCTAGTCTAGCTACTTGCGCGCAAGGGAGAAGAAGACAGTAGTTTCCCTCCCCTTGTACGCGCCATTGCCACAACTGTGCCCTCGGCAAGCACGCTGTACTGTAACCTCTACAAGCAGCAATACAGACAGGCAGGACGTAGCGGTTTTACCTCCACAAGAGGGCCGTGAACCTGGGTACACGCCGTGTCTCTCTTGCCGTGATGTCCCTCCTCTGGAACGACGAGCAGCGTCGCCGCGCCGGATGAGGGTTGATTGACGTCGTGTTCAGCCCCTTACACGAACTCTCTTCGCGAGTGTGACTGCCCCTGTTCCGTGGGAGTCATTCTCCGACAACCGAAAACAACCGTCCCTACGCAAAGTTTGTCTGTCTCTCCGCACACATCTTTGGCTCCGTCAAAAACTTGGGACTACAGGGCACCTCCATCCCTGATGTCGCGACTCAAGTCCATCGTTAAGTTGCACACCACATGCGCTCCCCTCTGGTGGCCACCCAACACTACTATGCTGAAAGACTTCCTACAACCCTTGTAGTAGTTACACATGAACACCCATGTCGTGTTAGTAGTGCTCGATCGGTGGTGGCAGCTGCGGTTGAAATCATGAACGACAAATCGATGGTGAATAGGGGTGGAACAATGATTTATACGCCTCTTTGTTAGATGCCACCTATTACTGATGAAAGATGATGCAGGTATTCATCAGTGAACTTTTTTCTAGGTATATTTTCTTATATCTCACTTGTATTCAGAGAACGAGTCGGATTATGTAATAAAATGCATGTGTGTATTTTGTAGATGGTTGAATGCAAGACCTATGGTTGCCTAGCATCAGTTGCAATCATTAGAGTGTAGTACATTAATAAAATAACTTGTGGTGTTGAACCGTGTGGCGAACATGACAAACTATAGGTTAAGAGAAGGACACTCCTGCAATCAGATATATAATTTTGGTGGTATTCATGCAGTTTATTTTTGTTTATATTTTATTTTACGCAATCTAGATCCGATGCAAAAATTAATATAGCATGTAAACAATGTAAGATCTCAGTTTTCCATGTACTTTAGTTAATTATTTAGTATTTCTTGGTGGAATGTTCTTCTGTTTTTATATAGTATCAATCATATTCGATGCAATTTATTTAACTATGTAAAATAATTATGCCAACTATTATTATTGATTTTGGGATAATTTATGTCAGAAAAATATACCTGATTTTATTATATTAAAATCAATGACCTTCATTGTAGTAGCTCGATGGCTAATCGAATCTTGGCTAATCTATCTCTCCGAGTTTGTGATAACCCACAAGTATAGGGGATCGCAACAATCTTCGAGGGAAGTAAAACCTAAATTTATTGATTCGACACAAGGGGAGACAAAGAATATTTATAAGCCTTAACATCGAAGTTGTCAATTCAGCTGCACCTGGAAAAGCACTAGTAACAGGGGTGATGTGAAAGCAGCAGTAATATGAGAGCAATAGTAACAGTAACACAGCAGCAGCTGCAGTAACACAGAGGCAATGGCACCAGAATATAGTTGATACTACTTCTAATGGCATATAGGACCGAATGAGTATTTGATGATGACAAATGGACCGGGGTTCCCAGCTATCTACACTAGTGGTAACTCTCCAATAACAAGTGTTGGGTGAACAAATTACAGTTGGGCAATTGATAGAATTGAAATAGCATTAAGATAGAATGTCTAGTCTATTAATCATACGTCGGCATGTTTTCCATATATAGTCGTACGTGCTCGCAATGAGAAACTTGCACAACATCTTTTGTCCTACCATCCCGTTTGCAGCGGGGCCTCAAGGGAATCTACTGGTAATTAAGGTACTCCTTTTAATAGAGCAACGGAGCAAAGCATTAGCACTTAGTGAAAACATGTGATCCTCATATCTAAACCATCCCCTCCAGTTATCCCAGTTGCTGTCACTCTGGGGCCTCGGGTTCCGGACGGAGACATGTGCAAACAACTTGTAGATACAATCTAAGCAATAATTATAGAGCTTAAATCTAAGATCATGCCACTCGTGCACTAGTGACAAGCATTAAACACAACAAGATTGCAGCAACAATAACTTCACAAACTTATAAATAGACTGATCATAATGTAACAATTCATCGGATCCCAACAAACACAACACCGATCACATCAGATGGATCTCAATCATGTAAGGCATCTCATGAGATCATTGTATTGAAGTACATGGGAGAGAGTACCAACTAGCTTCAGCTAGAACCCGTAGTCCATGGGGGAACTACTCACAGAGCATGATGGAGGCGGTGGCGTCGATGGAGAAGGCTCTGGGGATCGATCCTCGTCCCGGCAGGGTGCCGGAACATGACCTTCTGACCCCCGAAACTAGGTTTTGATGGCGGCGGCCCTCCGGACTTCTTCTGGAATATGATCGATTGTTTTAGGGTTTTTGGGGCAGGAGGATTATATAGGCGAAAGGGCGGCGCGAGGGGGTGGCTGAGTCGGCCTCACCACCTGGTGGCTCCACCCACCTCTAGACCGCGCGGGGACATGGCGAGGAGGCCTTGGGCCTCCCCCGGGCTTGCCCTTCTGGCTCCGTGTACGTCTAGGGAAAATAGGAGATTGGGCTTTTGTTTCGTCCAATTCCGAGAATATTTCCAGAACAACTTTTCTGAAACCAAAAACAGCGGAAAATAGGAACTGGCACTGTGGCATCTTGTTAATAGGTTAGTCCCAGAAAATGTATAATAGTGATATATAATGCATATAAAACATGTTACATTGATATAAAACAAGCATGAAACATCAGAAATTATAGATACGTTTGAGACGTATCACGCATCCCCAAGCTTAGTTCCTACTCGTCCTCGAGTAGGTAAACGATAAAAATAAAATAATTCTGAAGTGACATGCTACCAACATAAAGTCGATCTAATAATGATGTAAGGCATGTGAGCTGAGATCAAATCATTCAAAGCAAATGTCTATAATTGATATTAAATAAGAGATAATAAAGCAAGATAGTTGAACAAGCTAAAAGTTTTCATGAACTATTGCTTTAAAAACATGAAACCGTACAAGGTTCATTAAAGATGTTTTAAGTATCCAGTGTAGGAGTTCTATCCTTCAATTCCAAGCATCAAGTAAATTTTCACAACATAGAGTACGGATCCAGTCAAGTAAAAATAAACATGAACATCATGAATCAACTGTTTCGAAACCTACTCAACCGGTGAGCGTAAGCATTTGGTATTGGCACCAGAATGTTATGGTAAGAGAACATTAATGGGGGGTTGGAAGGCCAATGGAAGAAAGTCCCACACAGCTATAAGTGATCATTAGACAAGAGGAAGTCTTATAATAGAAGCTATGTAAGGAGTAGTGATTGCCATGCAACAGATGCACATAGAGCTATATGTGTATGAAAGCTCGCCAATGGAACTAGTGGGGGTGCATCCAACTTGGTTGCTCATGAAGACCTAGAGCACTTTTGAGGAAGATCATCATTGGAATATACAACCCAAATTCTATAGTGTAAATTCCCCACATAGTTATACTAGTAAAACATGAAAACTCTCTCACATGGAGTATATGTGCTAAACATGAGCACAACTGATGATTATGAATACTGCAGGTGCTGAAACATGAGCACAAGTGTGGATAAAGGATAGTAATGTTGCCCCCTTTTTTCTTTATTCTTTTTTCTTCTTTTTTTCTATTTTTCTATTTTTTTTCTTTTTCTCTTTTCGATGGCCTCCATGGCTCTTTTCACTTTTAGGGGCAAAATTCTAGTATGACAACACACTTTTTGGTACAAATAACTCATAATGAACAAAACATGATGTATCAAACTGTATGCCTCTGCTAGTGTAGCAGGATGTGCAATGATCTAGCGTAACACGGGTAAACCACACATCAGCTGTATAGAATCACACAAAGCAATATATAAATGAGAAATGACAACAAGTCATGTAATGTAAGATAGAAGTTTTATGGCAATATATCTCAGAACAGCTATGGAAATGCTGTGGTAGGTAGGTATGGTGGCTGTTTTGAGGAAGATGTATGGGCTTATGTGTAGGAGAACAAGAGAAAGTCCTCCCACGGGTTTGGATGTACTGGCGAAGTATGCAAAACTCTCAATGTGAGCAGAAGGCAATGCACAACACCGAAGAGGCTGGCAAATTTGGATGGTGGAAGTGCCAAAAACCGTAGCTTAATATTAGTCAAAAGAACTCACAAGCTTATTGCAAACAACTAGCAGGTTCAACATTAAGAGCATGATTAAAATTCACTCCAAGAAGGGCCGTTCACGGCGGCACAAGTACCCCGCTAGATCCCTCGACCTTCAGCACAACTCAGTTATTAGGAATTACCTTTAGACATGGAAAGCTATCAAGTCCAACTACACCTTCAACAATTTTAGTAGAGTTTGTAGTACGGTACAAGCTTAAAGAAAACAATCCACTAATGATTTTAACTTAATTAACCAGCAAGATTTACCATCTATTACTTATTACCTCAAAACGTTTGCAAAGAATCAGGTTATCAAAGTTCAATAATCTACAAGATTATACAAGTTTTTCATTATACCACTACCACATGCAACATTTTCTGAACCAACACATCAACCAAACAACTCTCAAAACAAATATAAGTGAAGTAAGAGAGTACTTTCTATAAAAGAACTAATAGCTCTGAACAAGAGATACATGAAAACCAAGAGCTAGAAGCTAAACAGTGCAAAAACGGAATACTCAACAGATATAAGTGAAGAATAGGAGTATTCAAATGAAAAAGCGGAGCGTGTCTGTAACATCCTAAGTTTTTCAAAAAGTTGAAAAATCAGAAAAATTTAAAACTTTTGAAAACTATTATGTATTTTGCTTTGAAAAGAAAAATCATGCATGCATTCATCCACATAGCTTTGTTTGCATTTGGATATTAAAAGTGGGAAATAAATTTCCACTTGAAAACATATTTAAGAAAATGTATTAGTAGAGCATATTATGCTCCAAATTTCTTTGACTTTAAACTTATTGTTCTGTCAATGTTTGCTTGTGAATTGATTGTATTTGTTGAAATATATATATTTGTAAAATGTTTATCTGGTGGTATTTAAGTTTTATTCAAGTCACATTTGTTTTGTTTTAAAACCTATTTTATTTTTGACATCAAGTGTCATATTGTTTATTAAACCTAGTTTGAAAATCAAAATGATTTTCTATTTTTAAGAAGTGTGTTTGGTTGTGATTTGTTTGTATGTATTGGGAATTATTCTATTACTTAACTATTCTCTATTTTCAAATTTATAGTTTTGCTGTTGAATGAAAATATTCATTTGGATCTTAAAATGAGTTTTGAATTCATTTTGAATTATCAAACCCTTTTTAAACTATTTGAGTTTATACAAAATTATTTTATTGAGTGATATAAATCATATTACTCATATTTTGCTTTGGTTTAAATTATAAGCTCAAAAGAAATTATAAAAACCGTATAGTTTTTAAATGGCATTATTATGTCCAAAATTCATTTAAACACATTTCAAAAATTTAGTTTACAAAATGTTTTGGAAAATGTGTTTTGAAAGTGTTCAAACAAAGAGTTTGATTTTACAAAATTTTAGAAACTGGTTTGAGTCCATTTGGACATTTATTTTAAAAGTTATTAAAGTTTCCTTTTGAAAAAGAAAATGTTTTGAACAAAAAATTAGGACGCCCTATCTATCGCATGGTGCAACGCGCAGAAGCCCAGCAAGCGGCCCAGGGCCCACTCTCCCTCTCTTTCTGCCACTGACATGCGGGCCCCGCCCATGACGTCATGGATGACACCATTGTCCTCAACCTCACCCGCAAGAAACTCTCCCGAAAACCTAGTTTATCTCGGATCGATTCTTGCCGTTTAAACGAGATTTTCTCGTGGTTTAGCCCCCCATATAAACCCCCTCTCCGCCCTCTCTCTTTTGCCCCAAGAATGGCACCACGAGAGCCCCCAGGCTGCGCGCATCGACCCTTGTCGTCACGCCATTGCCGCCGGCGTCTTCTTCAAATTCCGGTGAGCATGGACCACCCCGAGTCTCCCTATCCCCCATCCTCCTTCTCTCTTTGTTGCGCATCTGAGTGACTTCGCCCCGTATTATTTTCGTGCACCAGATCGACGCCCGTTTCATCGACCTCCGCCGTCCACCGCGGGACCAACTCCAGCGAGCGACAAGGGGAGAAGCAGACCGCCTCCGCCCCCGCGACCTCTTCCTCGACCTCGCCACGACCTTCCGATCCTCGTGGTATGACCCGACCCTCTCCTACCCCTCTCCTAGCTCGTGTTGCCCCACGCCGGCCATGGCGCCGCCGCAAAACCACGGCCACCTGAGGAACTCCGGCCAGCCGCGCCACCCCCTTTTGGTCCATCCAATCTGGACCGTCAGATCTGTGTCCAACGACCGAGATTAGATCTCCATTGAACCGGTACCGGCGAATCGCAAGATGCCACGTCAAAGCCACGTCAGCAGCACCATCAGCAAGATCCAGCCAATCACGAGAAGCCATGTGGCCATGATTTTTCTGGATTTATTTCCGAGCAGATTTATTTGGCAGTTATGCAGAAAAGCCCCTGCATCTTAGTTTTATCATAACTTTTTACTGGCTCGGCCAATTTTTGCAAACTTTATATTTTTGGAAACCTTACAACGAGTAGAAACTTTTGGTAGAGCTAATTTTATGTTTTGACAAATTAAAATTGGTTCAAATTTTAAATTGGTTTGTTTAAGTAAATTTGACTTAACTTGAGTTTAAAATTTTAATTTTTGGCAAATCCAATTGCTATGGTTTTGTTTAATTAATCCTTGGCCGTGGGAATCATCAAATTATTTTTTGTAGATTATTTTTCTGCGAATTTCTATTTATTTGTATTTAACCTCTTTTTAGGAGGATTTTTAATTATATTTAATGCTTAAAAATTATTTTCTTCGCCAATTTTCGAGCTAATTTAACTTAGAGTATTTTGAAGAGTTGAGGTGCATTAGGAAGTACTTAGAATTTTTTTGCATCTCAATTGATCAAACTTTTCCTTAGAAAAATTCTAAAATATTCTAAGTACTTGCTATGACAAATGTTTGTCCTTAGAAAAATTATCAACTATTGTTTTTCATACTTTTCCTTAGAAAATCTAGCACCTCTTATTTTGTTTACCTTTCCTTAGAAATTATTTGACTATTGTGTTAGCCTCTAGTCCTTAGTAAATTTCGGCCCCAAGTGTTATGACCTTGGTCCTTAGTCATTTTTGGACCATCTTACTTGCCTTACAATAACTTAGAATAATTTCATGGCATGGCATGCATCTCTAGTCCTTAGAAATATTTTGCACTTCTTACATGACATTCCTCCTTAGAAAATTTGAGGATGCATGTTAGTCGTTTTGACCCTCCTAGTCGAAAACCACTAAGTTAGAATTAGTGGAAACCAATGAAGGACTTAGCCAAGAAAACAAGACTCCAGAAGCATCTCCAAGAAGTAAAAGTACTTAGAAGAAAATCAAGAAGAAGTTCATGAAGACCAACCACCTACAATTTTCTAAGTCTTTCTTCCCTTTCTCTCTTTTATTCCTTCTTCTCTTAAAACTTCATGGTGGATAATCTACAATCAAGACCAACCTTGATGCTGCCAAAAATCAAGTCTGCAGAACCATCAAGTCCACAATTTTTCAATGGAGTCAATACAACAAGGAGAAAGTTACAAAGAAGTTGAAGATGCTTGGAAGACCAACTACTCCACTCCTTCTATCTTTCTTCTTTCTTCTTTCTATCTCTCAGGACAAAGATCAATGAAGACCATTGAAGATCAATGATGCTACCAAGGAGTTGAAGATTATTTGAAGACCAAAATTGTGAAGACTTAGAGTAGCCTTACAATTTCTCAATTTGTTGTTTTATCAAGTATATTTGCTTAGCCTTGACCTTGCCTTAGCCTTTTGGATTAAGTTATTTTATGTGTTATCCTTAGTTTGTTTTGTACATCTTTCATACCATATTTCTTTGTATCATTTTGCATCTCATGCATATCATATTTTTCTAAGTGATGCATTATGATTGTATGTTTATTTGTGGTTTGTTTGACTTGTTAGAAATTCCGGAGAGAGACGAAAGTGGTTGCAACTGCTACTACTGCACTCCTGTTTGCCAAGGCAAGTGGCACACCCCCATAAACTTTCCTAAGTATTTTTATATGCATTACTTAGTGTATTTCTTATATGCATGTGTTGGATAGTATTATTGCTATGTGCTAAACCCACCATACCTTTACACTAGTTGTGTCTAGAACCCCTTTGATAACTTAGTAGAATATTTGATGCTATGCAAATGTGTTTTCTTTAAAGCTTAATTCTACTAAGTAATTTATCACCTGGGTGGACTTGGTTATGAAAAGATGATGGAAAGGTTGAGTGTCATCTCTTAGGGGTGACCTCTAAGGGATGATCACTTGTGGTTGCCACCCAGGGTATTAAGGGGCCAATGTTTTATCTAAGTGAAGATTGCTTACCGTGCAACCATTAGTCATATGGGCTCTGACTAGATGGATTAAGTTGCGTGGACTCCTCCCGGCTTGACAAGCAGATGTAGAGGATGTAGGTGGAACGGGTCAAGCCGGTATGGGATGGGGAATATGCTTCTGAAAAGTCTCGTCTCAACTCTCTCCTTTTCCTTAGCACAATTTGAGTGCTTGAGGATAGTTTGGGTTTGTTGGGTCTAATGGTGAAAGTGCACAACCTCTGCAGAGTTAAAAACTAAGTACTTAGCCGTGTCCCCGGTTACGGACAATTTGAGCAGCTGATCAAGGATTCAACGGAGGCTTCATCATTCCAATTTCGAAAGTAAAACTTGATGGTGAACAAGGGTAGATGAGACTATGGTTTATACCATATCGTCTCCAACTTTTGAAGAAAATGTTTTACAAAGTGATAGGCAAAATTCGTTTTTATGCAAAATAGCCTTGAAACTCCACCAGCCAAATATGCATATAGGCTATTAGAGTTATTCCATTAAGTGTCCACATAGTGTCACTTGCCAGAATCATTTTTAATGGTTCTGACCCACTCCGTTGCAAAATTTTATTTGTTGCAGAAATTTCTGACGATGAGTAAGGTTACGTTTGGGTTTCGAGTCTGCAACCAACATGTTTTCGCCTGTGGCACATGCAAAGGATGAGGACTCCATGAAGATTTATTTCCGCTGCTTTACTCTTTCAAGCTAGCTATATGCTATGCAAGTTGTAATGAATATTTTACCAAGTCTGGATTATTCGATGTAATAATGATACTTTGTTGTGATATTTCATCTTAAACTGTGTGTGCAAATGAAACGATTCAGGGGTTTGCACTATACACAGGTACCTTGCCATTTTCTAAGTGCAGGTACGCTACAGTGTCTCTCTCCCAAACAAGATAGATAGGATCTGACATTGATATGATCAGAAAATAAAAATAACAAACTAAAAATAAAAGCACACAGACGATCCAAGAACAGCACATATGATGTGAAAGAATTAAAATATAGTTTCACTAGAGATGACCTGATAAGTTGTTGATGAAGAAGGGGATGCCTTGAGCATCCCCAAGCTTAGACGCTTGAGTCTTCTTGAAATATGCTTGGGTGATCCATGGGGGCATCCCCAAGTTTAGGCTTTTCACTCTTCTCGATCCCATTATATCATCCTTCTCTCTTGACCCTTGAAAACTTCCGCCACACCAAACTTCTCATAAACTTCATTAGAGGGGTTAGTACTCAAAAACTTTAATCCACTTTGGTTCTCTAGTGACACATTGCAAGAACTCAATAAAACATTAGCTACAGCCCTCCATGATAGAGAGCCTTGCTTAAAGTCCACAAGAGATAATGCAAAAAAAAAAAACAGAGACAGAATCTGTCAAAACAGAACAGCCAGTAAAGATGAATTTTTTCGAGGCACTTACGTTGCTCAAATCAGAAAACTCGAAACTAATGAAAGATGCGTACATATATGAGGATCACGCGTGAATTTTTTCAGATTTTTCAATTTTTCTGGAGTACAACTCAAAACGGTGGACAGCAAAAATCTGTCCCTGCGCAGAAATCCAAATCTAGCATCATCTAATCATTAGAGACTCTTCTTGGCACAACAATTCGAAAAAAGCAAAGATACAAAGGAGTTGTTACAGAAGTAAGCAGCTCCTTGACTCAAAAAGAAAAGAAAATTTCAGAAATAAAACATGGGTTGTCTCCCAAGAGCGCTTTTCTTTAATGCCTTTTAGCTAGGCTTGATAGTTTTAATGATGCTCTCATGAAAATAGAAAATGAAGCAAAAGGAGCATCAAGAAGCAAATTCAAAACACATTTAAGTCTAACCCACTTCCTATGCATAGGAATCTTGTACACAAATAAATTCACAAAGAACAAAGTGACAAGCATAGGAAGATAAAACAAGAGTAACTTCAAAACTTTCAGCATATAGAGAGGTGTTTTAATACCATGAAAATTTCTACAACCATATTCCTCTCTCGTAATAATTTTCAGTAGCATCATGAATAAACTCAACAATATAACTATCACATAAAGCATGCTTTTCATGATCTACAAACACATAATTTTTATCAAGCTCAAAAATAGTGGGATTAAAACTTTCAAACCCACTTTTAACAATTTTATAACAAGATGATTGATCAATCTCAAAAGTATGGGAATCCAAGATAAAGTCAAGACCTCTCCAATCCCATTTTCATTAGTAGTACAATTAATATTATCAAGTAACATAGGACCATCATCTAGAGCTTTATCATAAACATTTTCTAAGCAAAACTCTTTAGTACCATGCATTTCGAATTAGGCACAAATAAAGGATTATCATAGGATTTTTCGAAATAGCATGGATTATCATAAATAACAGTAGCATAATTATTCTCACAAGTTTTACTCATAGGAAATATTTCAAGAGAATCCACAGGAACATAACATTCATCTCCTTTGGTAAGCATGGAGGGCAATTAAATAGTGTAAGAGATAAAGAGTTACTCTCATTAGAAGGTTGGCATGGGTAGCTAATCCATTCTTCCTCCTTTTGTTCATCACTCTCCTCCCTTTTTCATCTAATGAGCTTTCAGCTTCAGCAGTAGTTTCTTCTTCTTCTTCAGGTTCCTGCAATTGTGAGTACATTCTTGTGCATGAATGAGTCTCTCTTTATAATCAATGATATAAGAATTATTGCTGAAATTTTCTAGACAATAATCAAGGATAGAAGAGACATAATCTTTAAGGTCCTTACAAGCAATACAAGTTTCATAATTTTTAACCATGAAGGATTCTATTTCAGAAGCTCCCATAAATAAAACAAATTGTTCTACTTCTTCAGCTCCCAGATAAGCATAGTTATAACAATGATAGCTCATAATTATATCTTCTTTACTAAAGCCACATTGAAATTTAAGATGTTTAGTATCCTGTTCAGAGCAACAATTTATATCATGGCGTTTAAGCAAAATTTTAGCAATTGATTCAACTTTCTAACACGCCTCTCATGACTTTACCTTTGTTGATTCTCTATACTTCATATATAATTCTTTAACTTCCATAGAGGTTGTAGCATGTTCTTCCATAACAACAGTTTTTTAGATTTTCGGTTTTTAAATTTTTATGGATTTTCGGGTATATAAGAAAAATAAAACAAGAAAAAAAAACTAGACAAAAGTAAACTAAACAAAACACAACTAAACAAAAATAAACTAAGCACAATAAAACTAGACAAAAGTAAACTAGACAAAACAAAATAAAATAAAAACAGAGAGAGGTAGAGTGTACTCCCCAGGTGAACTTATGAGTAGAGCTATGCTCCCCGGCAACGGCGCCAGAAAATAGTCTTGATAACCCACAAGTATAGGGGATCGCAACAGTCTTCGAGGGAAGTAAAACCCAAATTTATTGATTCGACACAAGGGAGACAAAGAATACTTATAAGCCTTAACAGCGGAGTTGTCAATTCAGCTGCACCTGGAAAAGCACTAGTAACAGGGGTGATGTGAAAGCAGCAGTAATATGAGAGCAATAGTAACAGTAACACAGCAGCAGCAGTAACACAGAGGCAATGGCACCAGAAAATAGTTGATACTACTTCTAATGGCATATAGGACCGAATGAGTATTTGATGATGACAGATGGACCGGGGTTCCCAGCTATCTACACTAGTGGTAACTCTCCAATAACAAGTGTTGGGTGAACAAATTACAGTTGGGCAATTGATAGAATTGAAATAGCATTAAGACAGAACATCTAGTCTATTAATCATACGTAGGCATGTTTTCCATATATAGTCATACGTGCTCGCAATGAGAAACTTGCACAACATCTTTTGTCCTACCAGCCCGTTTGCAGCGGGGCCTCAAGGGAATCTACTGGTAATTAAGGTACTCCTTTTAATAGAGCACCGGAGCAAAGCATTAGCACTTAGTGAAAACATGTGATCCTCATATCTAAACCATCCCCTCCAGTTATCCCAGTTGCTGTCACTCTTGGGCCTCGGGTTCCGGACAGAGACATGTGCAAACAACTTGTAGATACAATCTAAGCAATAATAATAGAGCTTAAATCTAAGATCATGCCACTCGTGCACTAGTGACAAGCATTAAACACAACAAGATTGCAGCAACAATAACTTCACAAACTTATAGATAGACTGATCATAATGTAACAATTCATCGGATCCCAACAAACACAACACCGATTACATCAGATGGATCTCAATCATGTAAGGCATCTCATGAGATCATTGTATTGAAGTACATGGGAGAAGAGTACCAACTAGCTATAGCTAGAACCCGTAGTCCATGGGGGAACTACTCACGGAGCATGATGGAGGCGGTGGCGTCGATGGAGAAGGCTCCGGGGGTCGATCCCCGTCCCGGCAGGGTGCCGGAACAGGACCTTTGACCCCTGAAACTAGGTTTCGATGGCGGCGGCGCTCCGGGACTTCTTCTGGAATATGATCGATTGGTTTAGTGTTTTCGGGGCAGGAGGATTATATAGGCGAAAGGGCGGCGCAAGGGGGTGGCCGAGTCGGCCTCACCACCTGGTGGCGCCACCCCCCTCCATACCGCGCGGGGACATCGTGAGGAGGCCTTGGGCCTCCCCCGGGCTTGCCCTTCTGGCTCCGTGTACGTCTCGGGAAAATAGGAGGTTGGGCTTTTGTTTCGTCCAATTCCGAGAATATTTCCAGAACAACTTTTCTGAAACCAAAAACAGCAGAAAACAGGAACTGGCACTGTGGCATCTTGTTAATAGGTTAGTCCCAGAAAATGTATAATAGTGATATATAATGCATATAAAACATGTGACATTGATATAAAACAAGCATGAAACATCAGAAATTATAGATACGTTTGAGACGTATCAGTTTGCGATTTTCATCATATCGTATAGTGTCTAAAATTGTTGGAACTTTGATCAATTTTTTTGTTCGAACCATTATGGAACCATCTACACAATTCAACTTTCACACATGTCATAAATGTCGTTGTATCCTAATCGAGTGTAAACTTTTTTTAGGGGGGAGCGGGTCATGCTCTTTCTGTTGAGTGGTGTACTCCTAACCTTACTATAATTAAATATATGTGTCCTTTCTCTACTCCTCTATGTTTATGCGAGGATATCTGAGTAATCATGTTCTAAAATAGTGAGCCAATGGTACTATTTTATCTATCATTGATACCAATTTTTATGTATGTCTCCATAAATATTTGTTTGTTCATTTTTTATTGTTCGTATTAGGATAGACACGGCAACACCGTCTTTTCCTTCTAGTAACAACGAACTGGACAAGGATTGCAAAATCTTTGAGCCTTGCATACCCGGTCAGTGCTCCTCCTTTGGCTACTCTATTTTTGCGGAAAGATCCTTGACATGCTCCATTAGTCTTTGTGATAGAAGAGAGCTCTCTGGCGGTAGAGACATGGAAGTAAGCTTCATCTGCTTGCTCTAGAGTATCAGACGTTTTTTGAAAGTTGATGATGAAACTATCACTTGAGCACGACAAGTAGCTCCATGAGTTGTATTTTTTAACCCTCCCATTGAACAACACATACCACTATAACACAAAATAAAAAGATTACATTACAGATAACACAAGCAACATAGGATAAAATAAGATATGCAAAATAAATCATATACCAAAAGAACTAAAGCTAGAGAAAAATAATGATGCATGGTATGGTGTCAACAAAAGCAAATCATGTAGTGGTACATTATGATCCTGAACGTTGATGAATAAAAAATGGAAAGAGAGAGATTCGAGCCCTCCGTAAACAAAAGGGTTGTGACCTGTTGGGTTACACGCACGGAAAACAAAAAATCCGTTTCATTATGTAATACCCAACATCAATCTAAGAAGATGTAACTACGTGATTAGATTTAGTACTCACATCAACAACTTTAGGGGAAGACGGTGTTGGTGTAGACGTTGGTACATCCTGATGAAGATTCTCACAGCCAAGCCTGGTGGTGAGAATGTCGCGGATTCCCTACTCCCACGTACAAGATCAGAGGTATGATCCCTCCAGCAGTATCCACATGTCCAACACTTTAACCCACCACTACTCTGTCATCAATGACTTGTTGCCAGCAACGAGGGAGTAGCCTTTCAGCGTAGGCGTAGCATAGCTCAAATCTAGGAGGTTAGATCCATAAAGGGAGGTAGAGCAATTTCTCAACACCCGAGATTTAGAGAGAACTGAGAGCCAACATGGGCAATTGTGTGTTCCAAAAGGGAGGCAGTGGGGAAGTATATACAGTGGGAGGGGAGGACCAAAGGGAACCGACTTGAACTCCAAGTATCCCCCTACCCTAGGGCGTCGATGGGCCTAGAGATTTGACATACTCTCGGAAAAAGACTCCTCTAATCCAATTCAGTTTAAAAGGGCTCAATCTGAATTTGCCTTGGGGTTTTCCTTGCCCTCAAGGAAAGTGGAGGGGCAACAACCGGCCAGGGTAGGCCCCATGCCCATGCGGCTGCCCTCGGTGGAGTGCAACCCTAGGGCACCATTGCCCCCTTCTCGGTTTTTCTCTGAAAATATCCGGAACACGATGTACATTATATGTAGAATCTGGTCATAAATCCAACGGTGATAGAAAATATTTCTACAACCCCGGGATATCTCATGCATGCTTATAAAAATCCTGGAATACTTCGAGGTCTCTTCGACTTTATATGTCTCTTCCATAGTGTCTCTCAGATCTACCTACCATACAAAATGTCTATTAATAAAAGATTAAACCACCTTAGGCGTGTGACGCAAAAGACATGTCCAGAACATGTTCCGACAATAACCAACAACGGAGCATGGACGCCCATGATGGTTCCTATGCATACACAAATAAATCGAGCTAATCCCTTTGCTTCACCATATTAGTGATATCTCGAGGTGAGATGTCGCCATGCTTGTGATTAAACTCTACAATCACTTTACCCGTTATCTTCGTACCAACATCACCATCTTTTCTCATTTCTCATTCCGATATCCTCGTGACCAGTTTCACATTATGCGTGGCGAGACGTGTGGATGATATCATAATATTGAGAGGCCCGAGAGCGTATCTCTCCATCCTCACGAGGAGCAAGATCCCACTCTCGAAAAATCCAAGTTCCTTGCACACTCTATGATATATGATTGCCTAGTTACGGAATGCCGTTAGAGGGCTACTATAGCATACATGTCATGTCAAGTATGCGGTCATTAGACTTTCTCATGGTTTAAGGAGTTATGTAAAATGACAACTTCATAATAACGTTGTTACCAACAACGAACAAATAATATCTCGCGACAGATTATATAATTAGGTCGGTTCAGAGCATCTCCAAGCGGAGTTGCCAAACCGCCCCCAAACGTCCGGGCGGACAGCCCGGACAAGATTTGAGGTAAAAACATGCACCCAACCATGGTCTCCAAACACTCCCCATAGGTCCGGGCTGTCCGGCAACCCCCAAACCCACCCCATATGTGGGGAGGGTTTGAGGGCGACCGGACGCGACCGGATGCGTCCGGGCGGACAACTTTTCCTTTGTTTTCTTTTCTTTTGTCCTTCATTGATCCTTCTCTCTCCTTCTCCACCAATCACATGCAAGTGACCCTACAATTTGGGGGGATTTTGGGGTACATGGTTGGAGGAGGTCACTTTTGGGGGCTGTCCGGTCACTGTCCGCGGACGCGTCCGGACGCGTCCGGATGCAGTTTGGGAGCCGGATTTGGGGGCTCCGCTTGAAGATGCTCTTAATACCATTGTTCTGCCAGTAAATACTCTCATAGTTATGACACTATGACATGATAAATACGAATACAGTTTTTTGATACGAGGCAAAAGATTTACCTTTTCATTGAGTTGTTGGAAATGTTTAAGTGATCAACCAAAATCGGGTGCTCGCTACCATGTCGCCGGAGCGCAGGTCGCGGGTCTGCCAGCACACGTTGCCAAGCCGCGCACGTATGCCGCATCCCTGCGCAACCGTGCGGCTGTGCCGCTGGAATGCGAATGCTGATGGACAGATGGACGCACATCGAAGGATCGGCACCCGTAAACCCGACTGACCTCATTTCCGGTGGTGGTCCACTTTCCCCCTTTCTCCCTCCTCCGGCCCTCCCTCCGCTCTCCCATGGCGGCCGCCGCCGCCACTCGCGCTGCCCGACGCTTCCTCTCCCCCCGTCTACTCGTCGCCTCGCGCCATCTCCACGCAAGTACGCGTGCTGCCCTCCCCCGGCACCAGTCTCGTCTGCTCGCACTTTTACCCAGTCTCCGCAGGCCGCGCGCAGCTTACACCTCCTCTGCTTCTCGTGCCCATCTGTAATCCGCGAGCTTCATCCACCCCGCCGCCGCCATCGGCCAGGTGAAGCCTCCCGCGCACACACACGCACGCACGCACGCACGCACGCACGCACGCACGCACGCACGCACGCACGCAGAGATCCATGGAGTGAGTGAGTTTATGGGCTGAGTGAGTTTATCGAGACGTAGTGGTGCACGTAGTGCTTCAGTATTAAGCTATGAACATCCATCCATGGAGCCGCTGCGCTTGGGCTGTTGGATCTCGTGTTTACCAGTGCCTGCCGAATGCAATGCTCCATGACCTGAGCGAACTTTTCTTGCAAGGAAAGATGCTGCTCTCTTAGATCTTCAGGCTTTTGGCATGCACTATTATCTAGCTGGGCGTTTTTTTATCGTACAAAATCAATGTACTTATGTGCTTTCAACAATTTTGTAGGGTGTATCAATTGGCCCATTTTGCACCGTGGGGGCTTCAGGGAGGATTGGTAATGGTTGTCAGTTACACACCGGGAGCCATGTCATGGGACATACCGAGCTAGGAGAGGGATGTGTTGTTCTCACGTATGATGACATCTCTCCCTATTTTCTGTTCCCGCTTTTCTCTCATTCTGTAAATTTGTAATTGCATTGTCTGATATAAAAAATTCAAATTGGTATTAAACTAGAAAAGGACATAAGAAAATAACTTATAATTTTTTCCAAGAAAAAGCTCAAGCAGTAGTAAATATATGTTGTTGTGACCATGACTTGAATAACATCACAAGCTGCTGATGAAGGAAGCTCCAAGGGGTATCTTAGTAAGGGTTCAGAAACACTTCACATATCCTTGTAGGTTTGTAATCAGGGGTTTATTAGTTTTGACAAAGAATTTCCCAGCATATTGGGGCGCTCAGTTTGATGTCAACAGCTACGCTATAGCCAGCAGCACTTAAGCCTGAAAAATGCGAAATTCAAGGATAGTCCATGTTGCAAATTCTTAAGAGAGATGAAAATATGACATGCCAGTAACGTACTTTTACCCTGTTTCATACTGTGTAATTTAGTTTCTGGCAGTGGTGCTGTCCTTGGTGCAGATCTCCCTGGACAAACAATTATTGGGGAAAACAATGTAATAGGGAACTATGCTGTGGTTGGTGTTAAGTGCCAAGATCTCAAATATAAGGTTAGCAGCAACTTGACTTCGGTGTGCTGATGCCACATAGTGTAGTGTTTACTTAGTGGTTCCCGTTCATGCAATCTTATGCAATACCAACTACTCTTGTGTTTATGATTTTCACGACCATTATTTTCAGACACAAGCACCTACGTTAACAATGACGAGTATTTCATTTGGTTACTCGACATCTTATGCTTTCTGCAGAACATTAATGCCTTTTCCTCCTGTTTAGCCAGGAGACGAATGCTTTCTACACATTGGTAACAACAACGAGATCAGAGAGTACTGCTCTATTCACCGCTCTTCTAAGTCTTGTGACCACACGGTATTCAGGTTCTTTGTTAAAAGATAATTTTATGTAACCGACTTTTCACCTTTTATGAGCTACCAGTTTTTTATAGGTTATTGGTGACAATAATCTTATTATGGGGTCCTGCCATATAGCACATGATTGCAAGATTGGTAGCAATAACATCTTTGCTAATAATACTCTGTTTGGTGGTCATGTTGTTGTTGAATTGAGTGATCATTCTACGATAAGGCGATAACCTTCTCTTTGTCGAGATCCCATTTCTAGATTGCTAAGACTATTGTTTCAGGACTACACTCATACTGCCGGGGCTGTCGTTGTGCATCAGTTTTGCCGCATTGGGTCATTCTCGTTTCTAGGCGGAGGCTCTGTGGTACGTTCGGTCACCGAAGTATAAACATTCATGTGCATTAGTTGTTCCTTACAATTGAAACACTTTTTATTGAAAGACTTGATAGCTTGATATTGATGTCTTGTAATTTATCTTTAATTTTCCCTCTCTATAAGCCATGGCCAAACTGTGCTACTATTAGATGATGCAAATAGTAAATGAGAAACCTGGAATGTAGGATAAAGTCATAGGATAAGTATATGTGGTACACCATTTCAGTTACCCTTTATTGTAATGCATCATCAGATCAATTACTACTAGTCGTAGATTGTGCCAGTTGTCACGAATAACTATGTTGTGAAAACCATCATTACTAATATAACTCTTTTCGAATGCCATTTTACCATGTCATGCATACCAAGTAATCGCAATTTGGATATAACATGGTTAGAATGTCCTTCCATAGTAATATTTGAAGCACAAGCAGTGAGGCAATGCAACTAGAGGGCCATGGATAGACTCATTTTGAAATACGTGGTGCAATAGGAATCGGAAAGCATCAAATATTTATGCATGGAATCTTAGTCAGAAGGGCCAAGAAGTCAGAAACAGAGTGTATTTCTTTTGAAATTACCCTCATAGGCATGATCCGGGAGTTACTTTGTGCACCATTTTCTGAACGGACTCCTAACACTTTGGAGGGTTTGGGGTTTTAGTTTCTAAACGTTAGCAGCTACAGTAGATGCTTACAATCAAGTAAATTGTATTTCTCTCATGAGATTGTTATGGCCTCTCCATAAAACAAAGGTACGGAGCCTAAAGAAAGCTTATCGGAAAGTATTTATGCCAGCTAGTAGTTGTCAGAATAGCTTTGAAGATCGACTTGCTGAACTGGTAAGCAGAGTTGGTCATTATTTTCTGTGTTACATGCATGTTTCCCTTTGTACTTATATATGGTTCCATATTGACAGGGACGGGAAATTGAGCTATTAGAATCTCCCTCTGTATCCTGTATGGTGGAATCTATTCGCACATCATTTGACCAAGGACGCCGCGGAATATGCAAATTCAGAAGTTGGAACATCTCATAATATGTAAGCTATCATGTTTAATTTTCCATATTTGAAGCTTTTATGACAGTAGGAAAGGCTCCTACTGCCTCTATATTAACCACCAAATAGTAACCAGGGAATATTTACATGATGGGGGGGGTTAGGAGAGGAGTTAGTTACAACGCAGCAACAAAAGAATTAATAAAGCTATGCTTATTCTGCTTGGTCCTATGAACCAACAGGGAGAAGTCTTCTTTAAATCTATTAAGCCAGGCTTGATGATCAGGCTGAATGCCATTGAAGCAAAGATTGTTCCTTTCCTTCCAAATACTCCACGCTGATGTGATGAAAACATCCATGAACATCGGTTTAGTCCAGGCCTGTTTGGCCCTTCAATCATTTGCAGTCTGTCATGAGTAATGATCGGAAAGGAAATTCCTAGAGCTTGCCAACATTGTCTGCTGAAATCACATGTAAAGAATAGGTGCTCTGCAGTTTCCTCAGCATGGTTTGAGTTGCGGGATGAGATTGTTGGGAATATATGATGTCCTACGAGCTAATTATATTTGTAGAACCCATTAAAGAGAGACTTTCTAGGAAGGTGGATCACGATGAACATATTGTAATTGTGCACAATATTTTGACAACTTGTCCCAAATTTGTTTTCTGGCATCACAATATTTCTGGGGTCTATCTATATTTGTTGTTTATTTAATTTTGTTTGAGTATTTTTTTATATCTGTACCGATGTTGATTGGATCAGCTGTGAAGCTTCACATTAGGGGCTAAATTGTGTTTTTATATTTTTGCAGGAAGCCCGCCTTATCTAGTGACTGCCCAGATCCAATTTCTCGTTGTCCTTCTATACCCGACACATAGATACACAACAAGGACAGGAAGTGACCGAATTGCAGCCAATCCAGCTCAAACTCAGGTTATTAACAAGATGCAAGATGATTATTAGGGATGTTTGTATTTTGTAGTAGTGTTCTTGCCTCTTGGGTGTACAAATCCTTGAACTAGAATTCCTTAGTTGTACGCTACAATGTTCGAAAGGGCCTTAATTTTGTCCGGAGATGTCTCTGGATCTCAGGCTTTGAGCTGCAAGATCCGAATGATGTTACCGTTGAGTGTTGAGAACCTGAGATGGACTTAGTTGTTGCACCGATGCTGTCTGTATCCGCTGCGAGCCTGTGAGTCAGCCTTCTGTGTGCAAGTAATTTGTGCTTCTTTTTAAACCGATGAACCATGTTGAGGGCAATTAGCGCAGTATTCCAGGAATCAACCATGTCCAAGGTGAAGATACCCAAGAAATCTCGCCTGAGGCTCGAGGCATGGGCTAGTGTACGATTGTGAAAATACTATACTTTGAAGACGTAGCTAGCTTGTGCAGTCCAAGGAGAAGATACCCAAGAAATCTCGCCTGAGGCTCAAGAGGCATGTGCTAGTGTACGATTTTGAAAATACGATACTTTGAAGACGAGGCTGGCTGGGTTAATTCACTGTTAAGTAAGCTGGCTGGGGTAATTCAGGTTAAATAGCAAAGAACGTTAATACCGCAAGAAGCTTCTGTGGTGTAGTGGTTATCACGTCAGTCTTACACACTGAAGGTCTCCGGTTCGATCCTGGGCAGCAGCACTTTTTTCTTCCCGTGATTTTGTTTTAAAACCAATCCAAAGATTGTTTTCACGACTTTTCTCATACTTTTCTAGGTTTTCTAGCATGTGTGGATGTGGGCATTGTCGTATGACTAAGCGTCCAAGCATATGTGTGCTCATCGACAATAACTGTCCCTCGACCGATGTGAAAGCTCGTGGAATAATTCTCAGAATCATATGCACTTTATGTATACATTTAAGGGCATACTATACATAATGTTCCACGACATCATACAACAAAATTCTCTGTTATCTTGGTATTTTGAATTTGCAAGGAGCGGTTATCTTGGAACGTATTTATGCAAGTCTTACACATCAGAACACACAGCTAGCAAGTACTTCGCCGTACTAGCAGGAATAAAACTGACGGGTAGTGGTCGTTGAACTCTTCTGGTTCTAATTTTTTTTGTGTACGGTTGAGGATGAGAGTATATATGCTAGGTCAACTTACTCAGTGCAACAGCGCCATTAGCTACTCAATGTAATCCCTTCCCTCTTCTTCTTCCCTCCCATCTGCATTCTCTGGCTCTGCTGCCCGATCGATATCTTGCAACGATCGATCGATGGGGCGGTCGCCGTGCTGCGACAAGGCGAGGGTGAAGCGGGGGCCGTGGTCGCGGGAGGAGGACGCCATCCTCCGGAGCTTCGTCCAGAGGTTCGCCAATGCCGGCAACTGGATCACGCTCCCACAGAAAGCAGGTACTATATACACATGCATGATATATATACGATCGATGTGTATATAGTTCATCGGCCGTGATTAGTTTTTCTTTTCTAGTTTGATTCTAGCGTACATACTACTATACTAGTAGTAAGTACGGACAGTGTGGTTGGTGGTGAGGTAAAAAGCTTGTGTTTCTCGCTAGAGTTTGGTGGTATACTGGCATGTGTGTATTCTAATTTAACGGCTCTGTCTAGCTATGTTGGATGACGTTTTATACAGAGTATAATTACGTAGTTAACTTAGACAGTCAGGGTCACCTACCCATGCAAGCTATCATTGGTAGTATTTTCTTCTGGTTAACTAAAAAAAAAACTAGTTGCGTTGCGTTGCGTCTGGCAGACGTGAGAATGACTCTGCACCTGTTCCTGCCAGGGCTTAGGCGCTGCGGCAAGAGCTGCCGTCTGAGGTGGCTCAACTACCTCCGCCCGGCGCTCCGGCATGGTGGCTTCACCGACGAGGAGGACAGCCTCATATTGTCCCTCTACGGCGAGATCGGAAGCAGGTATGGATAGCTAGCTACGTGCATGCATCGAGCTCTTCATTGCACATGTGATTAAACTTCAGCTGTTGGAACTTTTCCGTTGCTCGCAATCACAGGTGGTCGGTGATCGCAGCAAAGCTCCGCGGCCGGACAGATAACGACGTCAAGAACTACTGGAACACCAAGCTCAAGAAGAAGTACTTGCTAATCACAGCGCCATCAAGTACTCCTACCGGCGGCGACAGCCTCGACACCGACAGCCCTTCCGGAGTTGATCAGCCACCTCTCGAGGTCCAGGCCCCTCCTCCACCCGCGCTCGTCAATCTCGATACAGCCCTCACCACGGTCGAGGACGGCGGGGACCTCACGCACGAATCGGAGAAGCTCTATGCGGAGCTCATGGGGCTCATCGAGCAGCAGTCCACGGCAAATACTTGCCCCTCCACCGGCGGGAAGGCGACGTCGCCATCGCCGCCGCTGGAAACAAGTCCGACTGCTAGTAGTTCTGCTGCAGGGAGCTGCACTGCGTGGCCCGTGGACGTGCATGACACAACACCGTTGCCGGAGGTTGAACTTGATGGTACACGCGGTGCTCACGCTTTCGCTGCGGTGGGTTGCTGGCTCGACTCCTTCCAAGACCTGTTGGCCTCATCTTACGACGAGGTCATAGTGACGCAACAGTTGCAGTTCTGGTGTGGACGAATAGGTTAGAACTCCGAAGTACTGAACTAGCGTGATGACTTATGTGTTGTAATTATAAGTTCCATTTCTTAGTCCCGTAGAACATTGTCCTTATAACTTCATACGTAGACCAAGTCGTACCTTATCTCTACTATATTAATCTCTACTATATTAAAGTGCAGCCGGTGGTGATGGTGATTGCGGTACGTCGTCCCGCACTCCCGCCCCAGCAAAAAGAAAAAAAATCTTCCGCAACTAACACACGAAAAATCCATTACCCAGACACGATCTCCTCGACTCGTCCGATGCCCCCACGACTCGGCCCTCCCACCCACGCACAGACTCTCAATTTCAGTTTCTCCATTGCATCCTCCTTCCCTTTCCGTCTTCTCCCATCCAACCTCCCATCCAACCTCAACAGCCACGCACAATCCACTGAAGAAATCTTTGATCCGATTAAGCCTCGGCCGTTGTATCCGCGATTGTATCCGCAGACACGACCGCCACACGCCCAAAGCTGCCGGTGTCGGTGTCGGCCGGCGCAATCCGCCCAACGGGCCACAGGGTCATGCCCAACATGCCAACATCACAAGAATCGCCATGCAGCGGCGCTGCGGCGTAGGACGCTGGTGGCGAGGGTCGCGGCTGAGGGGCTCTGCCTGGTGGCGCTCGCCACCGACACCCGCAAGGGCTGGGCCCTCGACTCCTCCGGCAACTACATCCAGCTATGGTAAGCGATACGAGAAACAAAGAAATTTCCCTCCGAAAATTCCATTCACAAAATCTCCTCACGTTCAGTTAGGGTTCCTAGATTGGTGACTTCCTTTACGCTATTATGGTCTGCTGCAACGCATGTATTCGGAGGCGGTGAACGAGATCAGGTTCTTGTACTTGGTGTTCCAGTTCTTTGCACCTGATGCAAGCGATGAGGAAGAAACATCTGATTACCAGTCCCAAGGGTGATTATTTAGACTTCACCATGTGCCAGGTTTGCATTTCAGAGCCTTTTGTTCCTTTTTAGGTATCTGTAGTATTGTGCAACCTGCAGGGCGGGTGGTGTTACAAGGGAATAAGGGAAGGTACGAATTCATCAAGGTGTAGCAAAGTACAGTATACCTTCCTAAGCCCCTGAAGATTTCTTTCTTGTGATTATTAATTTAATCATTGTTTTTCCGCGGTCGCTATCTGCCTGCTCATGCTCAGATCGACCCTATATGTTCCAAACACGTACGCTGTTATCGTAAAAATTTGAGAAATCCGAATTAAGCCATAGTCGGCGCTCCTGCTCCCGATTAAGAAGCTGCTAAATGGACGCTGGTGAAATTGCGCGAGAAGGAAGAGTTGTGGACAACGATGACGAGTTGAGGGCGGAGAGGTGCGGTCGAGACTTGACGGTGGCTCCGATGTCAGTCACGTTCTCTGGTTCATAAAGACAGCACTGGCGTTGTCCGCATCGCCGGGAGATTCTAGAGGAGTTGCTCTCGGATATGGTCTACAATTTGTCTTTTGGTACTCTCCCCCTTATTTATTTTAATGCTTCTGGTTATTTTGTGTCATGTTTTTTGTTTGCTTCAGCATTCACTTTCGATTGGATGCATAAGATGCCTCGAATGGAATTGCTGCTTTTGTCCTAAAATCCATTGTGTTTGTATTACTAATTCCTATCTCTCCAAATTATATGTAGAAGAAACTGATTCCTATCTCTTCAATTTGAATATAGAACAAAATGATTCCTATCTCTGCAATTTGAATATAGAGGAAAATGGTATAACTCTGTTCTACAATTCATAATTCTAAGCAGGAGATGTCTATTTCACTTTCTGTATTCAGCTCACTTAAATATATATCAGGTGAAGTTTTCATGGTACATGTCACTGCTGGTGTGCTAAGGGTTTGTCAAATTGTGACAGGTCGGTGGGGTAAATTTACTAAGAAAGTTGTTGGGAATAAATGCAACAGGATAAATAACTGCATATACGAGCTCGGTATTCAGCCAAGATCAGGAGATTTGAAAGTGCCGATTTAGATGATTCAGAGTTTGTAAGAAATAGTGCACGTCGGAGCAGACTATCACCTCCAGCATCGGGGCCTAGATCCCTCAGACGCCACCCAAGACTTTTGTGTATACTGCCTCCATGTAAAAAGATCTTTTGTTATACATGTATGTGTTCATCCTAGATTTTTTGGTGCTTTCAGATGTACTTTTGATTTATGAGTGATGCAACTGTAGCATTAACATATCAGAAAAATTATACTTGCGGAGATAATTTCTTCTATGGTTCTAGCATGCATATATTTCTGATTGTATTTGTTTTGGGGGAGCTGATCAGACCACAAATTTGTATAAATCTTTGCTAATAACTCATTGTATACAAGCGTACAATTCGTGAATTGGTCCTAGGAGAAAATCATGTGTAAGGATTTTAACTTCCAGATTGAAGTTACACAGTCCTATAAGAATGTAAGTGCATAGTGAGCATCTGATAGATAAAACTCTGAGTTAGTACAATCCGACGGCGGTTGCAACTCATAAGCCACATTTGATGTATAGTCATTGAATTATAGTTTTGCTTTGTAATGTCTATGTCTACTCTTTTTTCCGTGGCAACGCACGGGCATTCAACTAGTGAAGACTAACGTTTCAAGGTGTTTATAAGTGGGCAGCTATCAGTGTTGCACATTTTTTTAACCTAAGTTTGCAGAGAATTTTCTGACATGTGTAGTACTAAACTTTTATCGGATAAATAAAATAAGAACGTCTATGATAGTCAACTTAGAGAGACAAATAGACAGCCTAAACTGAAACTAAAAATTATTCAAACCCCAATGCCTCTTCGTCACTCCCGCCACCACCTATGGGTTAGGTTTAAGGCTCCGATTCATAGCAGGACCCTCTTGTGTTACTTTATTTCTTATCATAAATCATACACAACTTCATAGGGATTCTAGACGCACTTTCAAAGTTTCAATAGACTTTGGCTGTCTATTGATGGTGTGGTAGTTCTTGTACCCCCAACCAATTGTACATTCCTTTAGAAATTATGTACACTTATGATGTATAATAAACTAAAATACTCTTCTTTTGCATATGTTTTCTAATCCATAGATACATGGCCTGATTTCAAATGTAAAACATGCCTCCATTTTCTTACATACGACCCTTGATAAGGAGCGAAAAACAATAAGAAACACATTCCATCAAGGACTAATACATAATTACATACCACTATACATCTTGGAATGAGTCCCACTCCCTTCGTACAATGGGAACTTGTCGTTTTGGAGATCGACAGGGTCTTCAAGATGTAACTTTGACAACTAATTTATATTTATAATATATTTACAAAAACTAAGAAAAATATAAGATTATGGAACTGCGTTTTAATACAAAGCTATACATATCCTTTTCAATTTTCTAATCCAATAACTAAAATGTCATTTGTAGTCAAAGTTTTAAAAGTTTGAGTGAAACAGTGTTAAAACGCCAGTTTTTTGCGACACAAAGGGAGTATCCAACGATGGCGATCTCCATGGCCTCAACTATAACATTTCATACTTTCTTGTCGAACTTTGCCACTGTAGTGGAGTCGTGACTATTTATCTGTCACACTTTTGCATCAATAATAATTTGCCTAAATGTGGTTCAAACCAACATACCCCAAATCCTGACATTTAATTTCTTTGAAGTAGTCAACTCACAGAAGAACAAATCCAACATCTCTTCCTCGATCGATTGTCTGACGTCCATGCTTGGAACCGCCATAGGATCGAATGTTTCATCCTCTCTTCTTCCTCGCGCCCGGCAAACGCTACAAGCATGAGTTCATCGTCGCCAGATGAAGATGACAACAAACTCATAATCATATCGCAATAGGATGTGTTCATTATGTCGCGTGAGAGAGGATAGAGAAATCTGGGAGAGATTAGAGAAGTCACTACTAAAAATGCTCGGAGGGAGGTGCTAGGGGTGGTTTATATAGACCAGAAATATAACCATTGAAAATATACCCATTCAAGATATAGTCATTGGAACATAGCCGTTAGAAACCGCCGTTGAAAATATAGCCGTTATGTTGAATGGTAGTTATCAAAATGCTATTAAACTATAGGAGAGAGAATATACATGTCCTAATTTACATGTTCCACTGAAAAACTGGGAGGTGTAAAATTTGGGAAGGTGTGTATATGGAGGTGTACATATAGAGACATACACGCCAAGTTTACACGAGCCACTAGAGAAGATGCATGTCATTGCATGACCCATGCATGTGCAATAAACTGTGAATATATTTATGTATAATTAGTTCTTGTCAGTATAGAACATAGGCAGAGTGACATCGTGATGGAATGATGGGTCACCAAAATTTAATCTGCGGAGATGAACTGATGTAACAGGTCAGAATGTTTAGTGACCTTGCAAGCAAGGGATAAGACATCTAATGAGTCTACAAAAGCACGAAAAAAGCCGTACGTACGTGTGTCCTTGGAGTGTTCGTCACCACACAGGGAAAATTAATTAGCTAGGCATCACGTAATGCCGAGGAAAGCCACAGCATGAAGAGAGCCTCATTTCCAAAGAAAAAGAAAAGACGCATAGACCATAGAGACGTCAAGCCGTCGAAGCTTTCTTTCACGACTGCCAAGCGCCATCCGGCATTGGAGTCTTTAAACTGCCGGAAACGAACTTGATTCCGTGACTAGGGATGTATAAAGTAGGACACCTAATTTGTACTAGCCCACTTTTCACACTAATCCCGCTTTTACATCTTTGAGTGAGGCACATACTGCAAATTTTTTTTTTTTGCACGAGCAATCCGCTGAGTGAGTAATTTTTTAAAAGAAAGAAAAGCTTAGCCTTTATAATGATATAGAAGAAGCAAATAAGGGTGGATTAAGTCACGCGGAGGAAAAGAAACTAAAATCCTGCAACCTACAAAACTTCTTAGCGCACACAAGGCTCCAATCCTTTCTCTCGTTCTCTTAATATTTTGCATCAGCACCATTGACATTGATTGTTGAACACCATCACATTTCTCTCCGAATTTCATATTTCCTAGGTGACGAGAATGATGACATGTTCTTGAAACCCTTAAGGATCCGGGTTGCATGGGGTGATGGCGTGCCAATACCACAGAATAGTTTGCCATCCGGCTTCTAAATTATGCAAGAGGCTAAGATGGAAAGCCAAGAGACCGCCACCTCCTGAATCCCCCTTTAATAGCGGCATTCAAATAAGATTTGTCTCGCATTTTCCAATTGACATCTCGACAGCTGAGAAGAAGGTAAATGCAGACATCCCCTCAGCATAGCAAGGTGATCCGAAATTCAAAACATGTCCGTTAGAGAATTGAGAGCCGGCGAAGTAGGTCGAATTAGCTCTCAAGGTCTAGAATATGGTGTCATACTATCATCGATAATGGGGATACAACAATGGGATAAGAAAGGCTCAAAATACTGACAAATTGTGAATCTGCTAGGTAATAATAGCATACATGTTGCAATAAATAATCCATTTATGGCTACGAAGACCTTAAAAAACTGAGCAACCTTTCGTTTTAATGCCATGAAGAGAGTGGCAACCATAGATTTGGGAGTGGAGCCAACTAGCTAAATAGACGACCAAAAGGAAGAATTCATGCCACCCCCACCAAGACCCTAGTGGCCATGTTGAAAAGGTTTATGTAAGCTTCATCATTTTGTGTCTCCAAGTCTACCCATGCCTACTTAGGTGCATTTAATCAATTCAAACCACACCCGTCAAAGACGACGACCTAGAAAATTTACCAAGGTCGAGAATACCCTGCCCGCCAAGGGCTTTTGGATGGAACACCTTGTCCCACCTGTCTATACATTTACTGTTGCTAACCTTGTCGTCACAAGACCACATCGTGCCTCGACGCAACCTGCCAAAAGCCTTGAGCATGGATCTATCCACCTTGAGCGTAGTCAGCACGAAAATTGGCATGAATGTAGGAACCAACTTAACCAACATGTCACACCTATGCGCAAGATGTAAATTACTTTCTAGGGGTTCTGTCGAAAGGGAGATTTGTCTATGTAGGTCTAGAGGTACGTACGCCTTGCCTGCACTAGAAGAGGAGGATGCCAAGGTATCTGAACGGAAGGCAAATATGGAGGCCGAGAAGATAGGAAAGAGCGTCATCAAGTCAATATCCGCACAACAAATATGTGCGGTGGAGATTTTGGCCTCATTAGTAACTATGCTAGTGAGTAGTAACCTCACTTAATTTTGAAAAACCGTACTGAGGTCTGTCACAGTGTCACATCATGAGCATAGTGTCCCAAGAAAATTGCGTCGTCGTCGCCTTACATCGAGATGTGAGGCTTGGGGGCGTGACCCGAGAGGAGCGAGTGGAGGAAACCCAATCCAGTTGCCAGTTCGAGGATTCATTGTTAGTGTGTGATCCTAATTTTTGTTATTGTGTGATCAATTTTTTGTTAATGCACAATCCGAATATTTCATAAAATTATAATCCGGTTTTTTGTTAATACATAATCCCATTTTTTTGTTAAGACATAATCCAATTCAGGGTTTATTTTGCAAATTGTAATGTAAAGAGTTGAGAAGTTTAACATTGAAATTGTTGCACAAATCTCAAAGAGATGAACAGAATAGGCCGTGCGGGTCCAACAAGTTGTGCTTTATTTGCATTTTTGCTTTTACAATCAACGGTGATAAGCATAGTGCTAATACTCATACCTATTCGGGGAGAAAAATCTTATGCGACCCAGCGGCGTACGACCATACGGAGATGAGATGCCTGCATTTTGTAGAAGTTGAAGTGGCATTCCACTTCAAGGCCAACGGTTCCAAAAAAAAAAGCCAACAATGGAATGAAGTTACAAAAATCACCACACCTACTTTTATAGGGTAGCACTAGAAAGCAAGCCATGATCTCGAATTGCACGGAAGAAACTCGGAACAATCACAACTACGTTCACATAAATCTCAGTGTACCACTATCTAGCCGACGGACCACTCACTAACTCTAGATCCATCCCGCTGTGCGTACTCTGGCTTCTAGCATCACCGCTATCCGCGTACAGGTTGCCACCTCCGGCATACGAACTCTGCAGCTTCTCGCAGCCCTCTTCCAGGCCCAGGCTCTCCTTGAGCTGGACGACGACGTCGGCCATGGAGGGCCTCTGGCTGGCCGCCTGCTCCGTGCACCTCAGCGCGAGGTCGGCCACCTTCCAGACGGAGTTGAGGTCGTACCGCCCCTGCATGTTGCCGTCGACGACGCTCTCGATGTCGCCCTTGGCCAGCCTCTGCCGCGCCCACTGGACGATGTGCACGCTCTCCGGGAGGATCGGGGGCTGGCCGGTGACCACCTCCAGGAGCACTATCCCGAAGCTGTACACGTCGCTCTTCTCGCTGAGCTGGAACGAAGTGTAATACCTGCAGCAAATTCAGTGGTGTGAGGGAGCAATTCAGTGTATTTTTGTCTGCGATTTTTGAAAGTAGAACTGAACGTACTCGGGGTCTAGATATCCCGGGGTGCCCACTACTCGTGTGGAGACATGCGACTGGAGGTCGTTGTTGAAGGCCTTGGACAGGCCGAAATCGGCTATCTTGGCCTCCAGGTTACCGCCGTTCAGGAGTATGTTGGCCGTCTTCACGTCCCTGTGGATCAGGGGAGGCGTGCATGCCTTGTGCAGGTATTCCAGGCCTGTTGCGTGCATCAGAAATGAGCAACTAAAACTTGGTTTCCGGCAGAGAAGAAAAGTTTGTTCATAGACACGATGTCAAGATAGCAAACCTTGAGCAGAGTCGAGCGAAATCTTTAATCTTTGGCGCCATGATAGAGGTGCCGAGCCAGGGGATTTTTCTGCATAATTCAGGCAGTCAGTGAGAGTTTTCGGGATGAGAATGCACGCCAATTTTCAGACGCCGCCTACCTCTTAGCTTCTCTTGCAAAGTCCCTTCAGACATGTACTCGTAGATAAGCGCGGAGTGCTGGCCATCCTTGCAGTGGCCAACCAGGTTCACCAGGTTCCTGTGATGAACTCTTATCAAGTGTAGAGCCTGAAATGCAATTCAGAGCAGTTCTGTCAGCGAGTGATCAAGTGCATTTCATTTCTGCAGCATATTGTTTGGAGAAATTATACATGGCCTGCTACTTACAGTAGTTGAGTATATTGGTTTGACTAATTAAAACACATACATCAGAAAGAAAACAGGTATAAGAAAGAGAGGAAATGAGCCAGAAGAAACCTAACCTCTCCTAAGAACTCATTAACCCCTTGCGATGATGATTCTGAACGTGTTTTGACTGCAACTGGGGTTCCATCTTCCAAGTAGCCAAGATAGACCACTCCAAACCCACCTTTGCCAATCGACTTCTCGAAGCTATTTGTGATAGCCTTTAGTTCTTTGTAAGTGAACTGACGGGTATCAAATTGCAAAGAGACGTTGTCTTCATTTTCTTCTTTTGAGTTGCTTCCATTCAGCGGTCTGACAGAAGGATCTGCATAAATGCTAGTTTGTCAGTAGCCGCTAACGTGAGATACTAGTTTTTTTCTAACTACAATTAGGTAAGTGTTTGGTAGAGTGCGTTCGCCAGCGGGCGCAGCTCGAGGCCGGAGATGAACGGCGTCCCGAGCCCCTCTTTGCCGACGAGGCATACATGGACGTAGTCGTCAGGCACGACGCTTATGATCTCCGCCCGGAAGGTGGTGGAGACGCTGGAGACGTTTACCGTCTGCCAGAGGTTGACGCCGAGGTGGAGGTCGAACACGGCGAGGCCGCCGACGCCGAGCCCGTCGTAGTTCCCGTGGAGGAATGTGGCGTGCACCAGGTACTTGGTGCCCGGCGTCAGGGGCCTCACGGTGTAGCAGTTCCGGGCGCCGGTGGGGAAGCTCCGGAGGTCGTGGTACGATCGCGGCAGGCTCGCGTCGACGTACTCGGCGGAGACGTTGTGGCTGACGCCGGTGTCGACGAACTCCGAGTCAGAGACGTACGGCAGGTTGGTGATCTCGTCGACGTAGGCAGAGCTCGGTGGGCTGCCGCAGTCGATGCTGATGAAACCTGGAATCACAAGTCTCAACTCGATCAGAACATCGAATGACATGACGACTGAAGACATGCGTTCTTTGGCAGCTTACCGAGAGTGTCTGGAGCTTGGCCCCGAGTGAGCAATGCGACATGGGCTGAGCAGATGAAGATCAGCGACAACAGCGCCGTGCGCACTGGGCCGTGGCGCGACATGGTGATGACCTCCAGGCGCCTCCTTCGAAAGAGGAAGGAACAGATGAATTAGCTAGACCAAGTACATGATGAATTTGGTAGAGCACTGGATTAGTTTGGTCAATGCACATCTCTGCATATTTAAATATGGCATTCTTCTAGCAATCGGGAAGAACAGGGTGCCACGATGTACGCATTCAAATTCCAAATCAATGTGTATTGGCCCGAGTTCCAATAGGAAATTTGCCATCCTTTCAACGGGCGAGATGGCAGCCTATCACACTGCTTTTTTTTTATTAGCGAGGTCTAACCATACTCTGTTGACATTCAATCTTAGAACATCTCCACCGGAAGAAACCCCAAAGCACCCAAAATCCCATTTGGTGCCGGTCACCAAAAAGGGCAACATCGGCATACAAGTGTCCTACCCGAAACAATTTCTGTCCGGCATCTCCGACTCACCCTCCAAACTTGGGGGCTTGCTCAGGGTGTCGGACAGTGACTGGACAAATCCTCCGACAGGCGTCCACGTCATCGAAACGGATCGGCCAATTCCGATTAATGGCACTCTACAAGAGGCCGTTTCGGCCTTATGGCGTCCACTACATCGGCAGGTTCCCCGGGCGACGCGACAGGGCGCGAAACGACATGATGACGTTACACCTTTCCCACACACCGCATTTACAGCAGTGTCAACGCCCGTGCCAGCCAACACGATGATGTAGCTCGCCTCCAAATCGCCGCTATATCTCACAAAGCCAAGGCCGACAGTTCCGGGTGAGGCTGTGTTCTCCACCTCGCGACCACTTGTACCTACGCTAGCCAAAGGAGGAGCCACTGCCAGTGGAGGTGATGCCCATGGACTACCATGTGCGCCATTCCGCGAGGCCCAGCTTGAGCTGGCTCTGGTTGAATCGACTACGGAGCTCGAGCAGTATTTGTCGGGCTTCATGAAGACCATTGAGTTGACGATGCAGCGAATCTCCTGCTGCGCTAAGCGAGCTTAACGAGTTACTCGGTAACTCGGCTAGAAAAGCTCAAACTCGTTTAGTCACAAAATTGAAAACTCGACTTGTTTCATTTCGACTTCGATACGAGTCGAGTCGAGTCATGAGTTACTGGTTTAACTCGCGAGTTTCGAGTTTTAATTCCAGCCCTAGGTGGGGCTTCCACTTTGCTAACCGGGCCTCAGGGTGTCACCTCCACCTCCCGTGCTGCCTCCTCCTCCATCATCGTCTACCTCGACAACGACGACAGAGCCAGCGACGACAACGTCGACATGGATAGCCTTGACACCGATGTTGTTTAAAATTCATTCATATCATATATAATATAACAAATTTTGATTGAGAATTTGAACATTTCAATTCGCAAAGTTTTTAGTTTTGTTCGGGGGTGTGGCTGTGTGGGCACCGTACAAAGCAGACATTATGCAGGTGTCGGACAAAATTCCGATGCTGCTAGGCAGCATCTCAACCGGCACTCTCTGGTTTATGGGAAGGCCTTCTTGTCCGACCAAAAGGGCTCAAGAAATAGCCCAGCCCAGCAATACTGTGTTGAGGTAGGCCGTGATGTAACAACTCAAACTCTACTGGCCCACTACGCTCAAACAAACAAAAAACTCTACTGGCCCACTGGTTGAACGCGCCGACGCAAGGTCAACCCGTCAGAAACTTGGACCTCAAGGTGCCGACAACGACACGAACACGAAGCCGTGTCGGCCAAGGAAGTGAAGCCAGACAGCGGCAGCGCGTGTCTATAAATTGGCCACCGGCAGCCCTCGTCTCGCCTCACCGGAAACCACAGAGCAAACCAAGAAAACCAGCGAAGATGCGTCGGGAGGGACGGCAGCGGGGTGGGTGCGCGTGTACGACCGGGAGCTGGTCGACCCGGAGGGCAAGCGCCGGGCGGCGCACGTCGTGGAGGGCATGGCGGTGGCCAACGGCGGCTTCATCAGGGCGTCGCGGAAGCCGACCAACCAGTCCAAGCCCGGCGGCCGCCGCGCTCTCGGGTTGCTCGCAAGGAACAAGGCCAACGTGGAAGAAGAGGAGGAGGCGCAAGTCCCTCCGCTGGCCGCGAGCTTTGGATACTTCTCGGCATCGGCGGGATGGTGGTACGGAGACGCCGTCGTGCAAGAGGAAGCGCAAGCTCATCCACGGCCTTCGGGGGGATCAAAGACGTCGTGCAAGGGGAGCCGGCACGGGTTCAGGCACGGCGGGAAGAAGATGTATTGCCTCGACGAAGACGAGATTTATTATCTCGACGACTTCGATTCATGAGCGCGCGGAGCGACCGACGGAGCTGCATTGTGGCGATGACATCGAGCGAAGTTGTATAGATGATCTAATGGATGTGTATCTTTGTCGCTTTTGTTATGAGTTTTGTGAATGTTGATCTAATAATAAAGACTTAACTGTTGATACGGAGTACTATTTTACTCCGATTCTCTCCGACTTCTCTCGGGTGTTATCTGATATCAAATTAGAGGTTGAAATTTCATTCGGAACATCTTGAAGCATGTTTTTGTTTACAGAATCTATTGCCGGCGCCGATAAATTCGAGCTTTGGATACTTCTCGCCGACTTTAAAACTCTAGTTCGGTACCATGTTCATCTTGAATGGGTGTTGTAGAGAATGGCTAGGTTTCTATTTATCTTGCGTCGTGACAGGTTATTCCTCCGCATAGTTTATCGTTGGCGCCGATTTGTCGGTCTTACAGCGGTTTATATGACGAGAATTTTGTAGAACTTTACATTAGCTCGAATTTTGCCCATTTTGTTGATTCAAAGAAAATGAATCAATGTATCACTTATATCCAATACTCCAATGTAATTTTGGCATAACATATTTTAGAATTTCTACTGCGAGAAGTTGACATGTACACAAAAAACTAGTCGATAAATAGGCAACCGATAAAATCGATTAATGGACGAGGCCAACCGAGAAGTAAATGATAAGCAATATCTTTAACGCTTGTTTTTTTTCGAATATTGAGCCCATTTGTGGGCAACCCATATAATCAAATCCCGAAATCTCAAATTGGCACATGTGCATGGCAGATTTTGGAGGTGCAATGAGGTGCCAATGTTTAGTATGTGGGAAAGAGTTGCACCACCTTATAAGGAGGGCTCTCTCACGCGCGCTCCTCCTCCGCCGCTGCTCGCTCGTCTCATCATGACACGTCACGGCACGCTGCGGGTGCGTGCGACATGGCCGGCCCACGTTATACCCGTTAGGGTTTCCCAAACCGCACTATATATTGCCGTGCACTGGATGCGCTGTCACACACCGAACCAATCTATGTTTTGCCAAGTATCGCGTCTTGCGTCGCCACCGTAGACAACTCTATCCCGAGCGTCGGCGTGCACGGGCGATTGGGAGAGCAAGTTTCAACCAGCCGCCTTTGTGATCCTGTACGGGAGAGGGCGAATTAGGTTTTTGGAAAGCGCTTCGCGCGACTGCTTGCCGCTTCCACCACAAGTCATCTACCAGCTGGAGCTGCGGATCGTCTGCGCATGTGTCGTCTTCTTCGACCCGTCTTCACCAACATCATCGTCAACAACATCACCGCTGCTTTGGACACGGTGAACTTGTCTGCATCAGCTGCTACTTCATCTACAACCGTTCGGTACGTGTGGCATATTTCGAACTCTTTTGCTATGGATATGTTGGCGTTTGTGTTGCTACTGTTCATGTTGATTAGTACATTATGTTCGTATTTCACATGCTAGTAGTTGTGTTAGTCATGTTTAATATCCTGAAATTAATCATGACACTACAAGAAATATGCGAACTGGTGACTCTAAATTTGGTCACTAAAAGGTCATCATTTTTCATCTATGACCTTCTTTTGACCAAAATCTGAAGGTCACATACGGGGCGTCTTAAACGGTCATAAGTGACCTTTTTTTGGATTGGTCATAATCATCTATGACCAAATTTGATGGTCATAATTTTTATGACCAATTTTTTGGTCACGCGCTGTCTGGCATGGACACGTCAGATCCTACGTGGCCAATCCTACGTGGCATAATTTGTGACCAAATGAGAAAGTCATAGAACAGATTCAGCCCGGTCCACGTTGGTCATTAGATGGGCCAAGCCCAAATATGCGGCCCGTTAATGTTAGTTTTTTCAGCATTTTCTTTTTAATTTACAGCCTTGCGGTATGGGCCGGCCCAACTTTTCGGCCCATTTATGTTTTGTTATTTTCCTCTTGATTTTGCTGCTCCCTTATATGGGCCAGCCCAACTTTGTTCCAGCCTAAGGCCTCTCTAGGCCCAGTTGTTGAGTATAAACAGTAATTCAAATCCATAAATTCAAGTTCATTTGAAATCAAATTTAATTTTTTGAATTCGAGCAAATTTGTGTTACAGCAAATATCCCAAGAATTCAAATCAACACATCAATTCATAACTCGATCATATATTCTTCCAGATTCAAATCACAGACCAAAATAACCATATTCAAGATCAAGTTCATCACCATCAGGTTTACATGCAAGACCATAACTTATACATCCAAAGGCATGTTCACATCACCATCAGGTTCACATCACCATCAGACAAAAACTTACCATCCTGACTAAGTTAACATCCTATCTTACCATCAGGAACCATCCTCACAGGACTTTAGCACCCATCAGTGACATAAACTGAGCCAACCTCTCATTTGTTTCATCAGTCTTCTTGCGCAGGTCTTCACGCTCCTTGTCGCGGATAGCTTGTGCGGCTTCAGATTCTTTAGCCTTCATCTTCATTTCAGCAAGCTCAGCTCCCATTGCTTCGTTTTCCCTCTGAAGCTTCTCCTCAAGTTCAGTGACCTGTGCAGCCACAACATTTGATTTGCTTGACTTCTTAGATGAGCTTGATCTCAGACCAACATTGCCCAGGAACGTGCTTGACGGGCATGCCTTGGTTAGAACTTCAGCAACATCGTCGACATCAGATTTTGGTTGATGTCCCTCTGGTACAGGCTTAGCCAATATGGTCTCCATGTCACTCTGCATATGTAGAATTAGACATGAGCATGCTAGGAGTAATGAACAGAAACTTCAACCCAAATTATCTTGACACATAAAAAATAGAGATACTAACACCACTGGAGCATACACTAGCAGCATGAAGTTGTTGTTCTTAAGTAAGATTCCAACAATATTGGAGCATACCCAGGAGAATGAACTTGACCAAAGGAAAGTACCAGTCAAACATTACTACTAGTACCAGATTCACAAGCAGCATATTTACAAGTAAACATGAGGAAACCCTGATTGACAGGGCACAGAAACATGTCCAGAAAGACGTCATGATCAACAATGGCACGAGTGACTTACTATAGCCTTCTGGACTTCCGGGGAATATCCATGTTTTTTGCTGTGGTGTGTGACCCTAAACACGTCGACATCAGACATTGGTTCACCGTTACGCTCCTTCCTCTGAAACATTTTTCATATAGAAGCCAATCAGACTTCTGCTGGAAATGAGCTTAAGTGTGTGACAGAAGTTGCTTACGACAATTGAAAAACTTGAGCATTCTTACCTTGGCATAGATATGGGCCGCGTAGCATCGAGAACCAGTCCTCTACTGGAACTTAACTTTCTCTCGGTTAGTCTTGGCACTGGCACAAGTTTTCTACAATTGAAAAATGGTTCGGCTATTTAGGACAGTAGGTACAATGCATACAGTAGAAACATGATGATAATCAGGAAAGCAAGCATAAACAAGGCCTACTTTGTCTCTTGGGGTAGACCAAAGTTCTACTAGCCTTTGCCATTCACTGTCTGGCAACCCTTCCACTGGGGACTTGATGCTGACTTGGTTTGCTGGGACGAGGTCGAAAAAGTTCTTCTTGAGCAAGTAACGCCTGTTCTTGCATTTTTTTTCTGTAGATTATCTGTGCATGCCCGCTGAACAACCTCTGAAGCAGTGTCCAACTCGAAATTGCCCTACCAAGACACATCAAACAAGGCAAAGGGACACAATCAGATAATCATATTATCAGGTATCCACACCAAAAAGATGACATTCAGCTACAAAGTAATTAGCTTACCGCCACTTTTACAATATAGTTCTTCAGAAGGGTAGGATCCTTCTTGTACTCCTTGAAGTGAGGGAGGACTGGCATAAAGCTTCTGGCAGTATAGCCACACTCCGATGCAAACAATGCAGCCTGCAAAGGCTTCTCTGGGCGCTTCATCCCTTCAGCAATCTCGATGGTGACCTTTGCGCCCAATCCATTGGTTATCCTTTGAAGCCCTGTGCCCTTTCTTTTGCTCTTGACAAAAGCAGCTTCACCTGAATAGGACAAATGAAGACATGGCAGAATGTCATATAGACATGTATGCATTGATTAACAGAATACACATGCATTGATTAACAGAATACATCCATGCCCATGGAAACACTACAAAAGAAGGGAGTAACTTGCCTCCAGCAATAGTGTGCTGTTCCTGTTGTCCAGTGACAGTTCGTGACTGATTTGTGATCACACGGCTTGAGTCCATGCGCATTTCACTTTGTTCCTCCATGTGCATTTGGCTGCCTTCATCCATGTGCATTGAGCTTTCTTCATCAATGTGCAGCCGGCTTCCTCCATCCATGTGCATTGCGCTTCCTCCATCCTTGTGCAGCCAACTTCCTCCATCCTTGTGCGGCTGGCTTCCTCCATCCTTGAGCAGCAGGCTTTCTTCCATGCCGGCTAGAGCCAATGCCTTCTTCTGTCTAGTGAATCGAGTGGGAGCATCTTCAGGTTCAAGACCATCTAGCATTCTTTTCGATGCTCCTAGAGGTGGAGGCATCACCCTTGTTCCTGGAGCCATGGCAGAAGATTGTGTTGAGGCAGGTGAGCTTGACCTTGTGTTCCCTTTATTCCTTACAGCACACTTCTTCCTTCTAGAAACCTTCTGTTCCTCGTATAAATAGAAAATACAATGGCATTAGATTATATGATTAGGAAAATTGTTTGCAAAGAATTAAAGACAAAGATGAAAAAGAACAGCACACAAAGTATCCCCCCACACACACACCCACCTTTACTTTCTTCACTAAGGTGTCATCACTTTCATCTCGCTGGTTGACTTCGTCATCTTTCGGACTATAGTCAGAACCTGAGCCTTGAGTTATGGCTGATGCTGCATCATCACAAGTAACTGCACTACCTTGATGAACATTGCTTCCCTTCCTAAACATGGACACTAATGCAGGAAGGCCCACTGCATGCAATCTGTGGTTGTTCCTCATCATGTTTTCAGCCCTAAGCTTCTCGTATTCAGTCATAGGCGGTTCTTCTCAAGAAATAAATGAAGTAGTAGTGAGTTTGATTGATTGAAATGCATGGGAAAGCAAGACAACACAAACAAACAACAATGTTGCTTCTTTGAAAACATGGTAGTGGGTATAACAAATTCATTAACAACTAACCCATTCTTGTCAAATTAGTTATCTTAGCATGGTTTATTTTTAGTTATTCCTGGTACCCTAACAAGCATAAGCAAAAAATATTCCCAAATAACAACACATAAGCCAGGTTTCAAACATAGAAAATGTAGCAGGATAAGCCAGATTTTGGACAAGGAAATGGTTGCATACCAGCCACCTTCTTCTTTGCAATCTTTGTCATGGCTGATCTGGAGGGGGAGGGGCTGGAAAATAGATTGATCAAGCATTAGTGTAGTTGCTAAAGTAGAACTGAGATATATGAAGGATTAATCAACAAACATGAACCACAGAACCAATGAAATAAATTGGCATTATATTGATCAGAGGTGGAATAAAAAAAATCACTACTGTATAAATCTAACACCATCACATTACTACTACTTGGCATGCCAACCAACAGAACTACATGCAGCATATATTTACATCAACCAAATAATCATTGGTGAACGAAATTAACATGATTACATCAAGCAAACAATGAACCAGAGAGGGCATGCCACGCAAACCCTAACCCTAGATATGCAAACCTAGAGGCCAGTATACGCAAACCCTAGCTAGTTGTAGCTAATTTAACAACCTACAACACGCCATGACAGACCAAACCTAGAACGTTGTCGAGGAAGAAGTTCTTGCCGGCGTCACGGAAGAAGTTCTTGCCGGCGTGGAGGACGAAGTCCTTGCCGGCGGCGTGGATGAGGAAGTCCTTGTCGGCGGCGTGGATGAGGAAGTCCTTGGCGGCGGCGTGGATGAAGAAGTTCTTGGCGTCCAGGCTTCAGCGCGGACGACGAGGACGGAGTGGTAACCTCATCCTCAAGCTCTGCTCGACGAGGACGAGGCTCCGTGCAGCGGCAAGATCGGCGGTGCGGCGGTGCGGTGGCGGTGCGGCGTCCCTTCTCTCGGTGCGGTGGCGGCGGGAGCAGAAAGGGGGAGCTAGGGTTTGGCGGCGGCGGGAGCAGAATGGGGAATTGTGTGGATGGGGACGAGGAGAGGGCTGTCTGGAGGGTTCGACGGTGGGAATTACGAAAATACCCCCAACCTTTTCTCTTTTGGTGGGTTGTTTCTGTCATTTCGGTGAAAATTCAGACGGGGGAATGTTGGGCACGCAAATTCAGGCGGGAGGGAGGGAAGTGGGAGGGAAATTGGTGGCTTTAGATGAAAAATTGGAGGGAAATTTTAGCTTTGCCATTTTTGGGTATGTTGTATAAACTAAACAAAATTAAAGTGTGCAATATGTACTTTGTATGTATGAATTGAAATAGTGTACAAACTAAATATAATTAAGTGTGTAATAATGTGATACAGAGTTTAGTGAAAAGTTACACTATGTCACATAATTAAGGTATCACATAAGTTTTGAGAACACTTTTTCACAGAAACTTTCGTATTGCAAGTGTATATTTTTTTTGTTAACTATGTCACATAAGATGACGCTACGCGAAGGTTTCCCTTTTTTTTAATTTTTTTATGAATTTCGTATGGTGATTTCAAAATCTAGTCGAAGTCACCGTCGTGTCCGTTCATATCTAGGGATTGAATCATGCGGACATTTTGGTGGATCTCTGATGAAATATGTACTTGTGAATCTAAAAATGATATTTAGGAAAAATAGTTGGCAAACTATGTAGCACCTGTAGTTCAAATTCTAGTGGTTTCCAGCTGAATCGGCAGGAAACGGTTTTAACTGATTGAACTAGGTTAAAAGCTCTAAAATGCATACTTTTCGGTGATTTTCTATGAAATGTGTTCTACTTTGAGTCAAAAAATGAGCGGTGCCATTTTGCCCGATATTCTCAGTGGCCGCTTCACAAAAATCCATGTTTTCGGCACTTAGAAAATGAAAAGTGGATTTTCTTGTGAAACATGTTGAAATCTTTGGTCGGCAACATTGTTCGCCATCCTACTTTGCACACATGTGCCAAATTTGGGCATGTTTGAACAAACTATATTATGATTGTGGCCATAACATTGGTAATTTGGCATGAAAGCCATACATCTTCGTTCATGATAGCTTGTTTCTGTGAACACTTTTTCACACAAACTATATCATGCGCTGTACATAGAGGTCCTGGGTTCGAGTCCCAGGTCTCCACAATTTTTTGCAATTTTGCTAGACAGCAGAGCAAGTGCAATATTCAGAAACAATAAAAGGGCAGTATTAAGAAACAATAACAAGTCAAACAAATTCATTACTGCTTACAGAACCTCCATTACAAGTTCGAGCAAGCATCAAACATCTTACAAATTCTTGTCAGAACCGAAAAACATCCATTACAAGTTACAAGCACATCCAGATACAGCACCAATTCTTGTGTGAAGATGAGCAGAATTCCCAGAAAAGAACATAGAAGATAGAATTTACCTAACTATTCATCATCAAGATCAAAACCTGGATTTCTATGCCCAGCCCTCTCATCGTCATCGCCTCTATGATATTGCAGCATCGTCTCATCCTCATCCTCGCTTTCATGCATATCCACCACCTCCTTCCTTCTCTTCTTACTTCTTTCTACAACTGCAGCATCAACCAACACACGTTCACGGTCCCTTCGCAGCCTGGTTTGCACATTGCTTTCTTTAGGTTGCACCGGAACTTCCGTTGACTCATCGTCTTGGTATGCTAGATCACGAACTCCGGGACCTTCTTCCGTTTCAATTTCTTTCACGCTCCACAAATACCTGTGCTGAAATTTCTGCACAACTCGCCAATTTCCATGATACAAGGTGTCTGGCACATAAAAAACTTTGGTTGCCATCGTTGTTAGAATGAAGGGATCATTTTTGTACTAGAACCTGCCAGTGTTTATGCTTTTGAAATATCCATCATCCCGGACTCCTGTCTTCTTCTTTCCACGTATATCAAACCAATCACAGCTAAACAGGACCACCGAGCGATCAACGCCTCCGCTGGAGTTGTACTGCAGCCTTATTATCCTTCTAAGCTGACCATAGAACTCAATGTCATCCCCATCATGTGTTCCCTCGGTAAGGATTCCACTATTCTGAGTCTTCCTGTTCTTCTCGCGATCAACGGTGTGGTACCGGACACCACCAACAGTACACACTGAGTACACACTCACTCGCTTATCTGGGAGGCAGGCCAAGGCAAAAAGATCATCACTGACCTTCTTCTCGCCATGCAGTTTCCCAACCTGCACAAACACATCTGGCTTGAATAACACACAAAGGCTAAAAAAAATTAAAATAAAGACATGCAACTTGCAGCCTCAACTCTTGTTTAAAAATCTCACATGGTTCATGAACCATTTGGCAAATCCCTTCACAAGCCATTTATCAACATTGATATGGCCACCTTGCAGCCTCAACTCTTTTTTACACAGCCTGCAAAGCCAAGAAAATATAGAGGATTAATACACTAGGCCAAGCAAATGGGTTCCCTCCAATAAAAAAGAAACATACAAGTGCACAAGAAAATACATACTCTATATATGGTTGAACCTCCGCACAGCTACTGAGCACATACCAAACTATCTTCTCATATTCAGTCCCAACCTCCAAGTATTGTTTGGCTCCAAGGAAATTCACACCATGGTTGAAAACTGACACGTCACCACTATGCGAATCGTCTTGCGCCTCATTTCTGCCCTTCGGTTAAATCTTGTATCCACATCATCGAAATATCTAGAGCAGAACGTCAAGCACTCGTCCACAACATATGCTTCGGCAATGGATCCTTCAGGTCTGGCCGTATTTCTCACAAAGTGCTTAGTTGTAAGCAACCTTCTTTCGACGGGGAACATCCAACCATAATGGACAGGGCCTCTAAGGATCGCCTCTTCTGGTAGATGGACGGCCAAATGAACCATCACGTCGAAGAATGCCGGAGGGAAAATCCTCTCAAGCTTGCAAAGGATAACCGGGATTTCAGCTTGAAGTCTTCGCAGAACATCCAACTTCAGTGTTTTGCAGCATAGTTCTCGAAAGAAGTTTCCAAGCTCAGCGACAGCCTCATATATTTCCTTATCCATTATTCCTCGGAGGGCCACTGGTAGCATTCTTTGGAGGAGAATGTGGCAGTCATGGGTCTTCAGCCCTTGAAGCTTGGATCCATCGGGAGACACACACCTTGCTAGGTTCACGGCGTAGCCATCCGGAAACCTCACAGCCTTTATGAACTCACAAAATGCAATTTTTTCTTCTTTAGTCATCGTGTACCATGCTTGTGGCATTTCATAAGAAGAATTTTCATCTTCCTTATCAACATGCTATAGATGTAGCTCCTCTCTTATTCCCATGTCTTCCAAATCAAGCCTGGAGTTTACCGTATCCTTTGTCCTGCCTAAGATGCTCATAAATGTTCCAAGCAAATTGTCAAAAATATTTTTCTCGATGTGCATAACATCGAGATTGTGCCTTAACTTCAAGCCTGCATAGTATGGAAGGTCCCACAAGGATGACCTTCGGCTCCAACATTGACCATCCTCACGCTTTCTTTTTTTCTGAAGCTTTCCTGGGATGACATCTCTCACCTTCTCAAGTTGTTGCTCTAGCTCTTCTTTGGTGAACTCTATTGGCTTGTCGCGGGTTTCAGTCTTGCCATTAAAAGCTTTGCTCCGTCGCCACTTATGGTTTTGATCAAGGAAACGGCGGTGCCCGACAAAACATATCTTGTTCCTTATCTTCATCGAACAAGGATTTTTGTCACAATGCACACAAGCCTGATAACCCGCTGTGATCCTCCCCAAGAGTGTGTGCAGCCCCGGAAAATCATGGATGGACCATAAGATGGCTGCACGTAGATTGAACTTATCCGGACTCAGGGCATCATGCATACGTACACTCTTCCATAGGTCCATCAGTTATTCCACGAGAGGCTCTAAGAAGACGGCAAAATCCTTGCCCGGAGATTTTGGACCCGGGATCAGCAACACCATTCTGAAGTTCGATTGATCCATGCAGGCCCATGGTGGGAGGTTGTAGTTCATCACAAACACCGGCCACATGCTGTGGGAGTTGGCCATGTTATTGAACGGATTAAAACCATCTGTGGCGATGCCAAGTGATGGCTACGTGTTGGTGAACCCCAAGAGGAAGGTTATGATGTAGACAGCAGAAGTTTTCCCTTGAGAAATCTACCCAAGGTTATCAATCCAGTAGGACTTGATGATCTATCGGAAGGTTGTTGATGTTGACTCCCCCTGGCGCTAGGGAGCTTGCACCAACGTGGAATCTGCACAGACACAAACCAGAACTTTGCCCAACACGAAACAGAGAGGTTGTCAATCTCTCCGGTCTTGCAGAAACAAAGAGTTAAACGTATGGTGTGGAAAACAGCAGGAAAACAGCAAGTAACAGGAAACAGATGATTGCAGCAGGTTGTGTAAACAGTATGAGGAAATTGGACCAGGGTCCACAGTTCACTAGTGGTGTCTCTCTCAGAACAGATAACTAGCATGTTGGGTAAACAAATTACAGCTGGGCAATTGACAAATAGAGAGGGCATAACAATGCAATACATGCCAAGATGTCTACTATGAAATCTAGTTGGGCATTACAACAAAGTACATAGACCGTTATTCCAACATCTATGCCTAAATAATCCACCTTCAAGGCAGCATCCGCATCCATTCAGTATTAAGTTGCTAACAACAGATTATTGCATGAAGTAAAGTGTGTAATGTAATCAATACAAGTGCCCTTGGACACTGCACCAATGTTTTATCCCTAGTAGCAACAGCTACCATCTTAGACCTTTCTGTCACTGATCCAGATATCTAGAGACTGAACCCACTATCGAGCATAAATACCCCCTCTTGGAGTCACAAGCATCTACTTGGCCAAAGCATCTACTAGCAACGGAGAGCATGCAAGATCAAGAGCACATAGATAAACAACTTGAATAAACATGGTATCAATATTCATCGGATCCCAGCAAACACAACATCTAGCATTACAATAAGATGATCTTGATCATGTTAGGCAGCTCACAAGATCTAAACATGGAGGCACAAGGTAGAGAGACAACCATCTAGCTACTGCTATGGACCCGTAGTCCAGGGGTGGACTACTCACGCATCACTCCGGAGGCAGGCATGGTGATGTAGAGCCCTCCGGTGATGATCTCCCCTCCGGCAGGGTGCCGGGAAGAGCTTCAGAACTCCTCCGATCTGAGATTGACGATGACGGCCGCGACGGAACTTTTCGTGGAATATGATCGACCGTAATAGGGTTTTCGCGTCGCGGAGAATATATAGGCGAAGAGGCGGCGTCGGTGGCCGAGGGGGGCCACCACGCCATAGGGGGCGCGGGCCCACCCTGGGCCGCGCCCTAGTGTGGCGTGGCCCCCTGGTGGGTCTGCTCCGACTCCCCTTTGGACTCCGTGATCTCCTCGTGATATTATTGACGATGTCTTTTGTTTCGTCCAATTCCGAGAATATTTCCTTAATAGATTTTCTGAAACCAAAAACAGCAGAAAACAGGGAACTGGCACTGTGGCATCTTGTTAATAGGTTAGTCCCAGAAAATGCATAAAAATGATATAAAGTGTAACCAAAACATGTAGCAATTGATATAATAACAGCATGGAACATCAAAAATTATAGATACGTTTGAGACGTATCAAGCATCCCCAAGCTTAGTTCCTGCTCGTCCTCGAGTAGGTAAACGATAAAAACAGATAATTTTTGAAGTGACATGCTACCAACACAATCTTTGATCAAATAACAATGTAATGCACATGATCTGAATGAAGTGATCCAAGCCAATGGTCTATAGTTTGCAAGCAAGTAAATAAAGAGTAAACATAAGTGATCACACAAGTGCAAACTTTCATGAATAACACTATAAAACATTTAGAGATATAATAGTCTAACATAATAGTTAGTTCACAGCAGCAATAATTCTCAACATGAAAGTGTTTGTATCAACACAAAGGAAGATAATAGCTTCAGCTTTTGCTTCAACTTTCAACATGTATATCATATAGATAATGTCAATGCAAAGAATATGATCAACCAAACACAAAGTTATGTAAAAACTGTTATACTGGAGTTGACAATGATGTTTGCTTAAGTAGACAGAAAGAAGTGGGAAAACTGACTCAACATAAAAGTAAAAGAATGGCCCTTCGCAGAGGGAAGCAGGGATTAACATCATGTGCTAGAGCTGTAGTTCCCGAAGGCATATAGAGAGCATAAAATATTGTTTTGTAAGGTAATGGTGTATACAGGTGTCAACAAATCAAATAGCAGGTACTTGTCATCTTCCATGGCTAACTAACTTTTAGAGCGGTTCCGAGAGTTTTTAGGACTGCACTTGTAACAAGCACTTATTGGTGACACTCCTCCCAACCATTTACTTTCCACAAACCATGGCTAACCGAATCCTCGGGTGCCCACCAACATTCACCATGGAGGAGTGTCTATTTATTTATTTATAGGGTGGACTAACCAGCTCTTTAATGCAAAATAAAAGGTGGAGAAGCAGATGAAGCTGCCAATCCTTGTAAATTAATTAGCATGGAAGATGACAAATCTCACTACTACGTCCTTATGAGCTTTTCAAGTAGTGACACAAAAAGGAAATGTGTTTTGAGTAGTTAGTAGATAGCACATGAAGAAATTTACTTGGAATGGTGAAAACACCACATAATAGGTAGGTATGGTGGACACAGGTGGCATGGATTTGGCTCAAGGTTTTGGATGTACAAGAAGCATTCCCTCTTAGTACAGAGTTTAGGCTAGCAAGGTTATTATAAGCAAACATCATTATCAACTGGAATAGCAAGAGTGTACATAAAACACAAGGTTTGACGAACCATAGACTCCCACTGTCTTCCTTGTTAACACATAGCCTTCATCCAAAAATTATCTAGACTACTATGGACTTCCAATCATGCAACAGATTATTATAGCAGAAAATCCTTATAGTAGTTCTTCATTAATAGCCATTACTTACATGATGCACAAGCTTAAACATTAATTACTTGACAGCTCAAAACAATTGGCAAGCATCAAATTACTCAAGACAACGATCTAAAAAGATTCATGTAAGCATTTTATACCACTACCACATGCATAGCATTTTTCTGGTCCAACCAAACACCAATCAACTTATTTGACAACTCTCCAAACAGATATAAGTGAAGCAAGAGAGTACTTTCTTCAAAAGAAACTGAAAGCTCTAACAAGAGATGTATGAAAAACTGAGAGCTAACAGCAATAACAGCAACTAGACAGGAATACTCAACAAGTATAAGTGAAGCACAAGAGTATTCTAATGAAAAAGTGGAGCGTGTCTCTCTCCCAAACATGAATGCTAGGATCCAACAAGTATAGCACAGCAAACAAAACAAAACAAACTGAAAACAAAAACACACTGACGCTCCAAGGAAGAGTACACTAGTATGAAGCAATAAAAATATAGCACCATTAGAGATGACCTGATAATTTGTAGATGAAGAAGGGGATGCCTTGAGTCTTCTTGAAATATGCTGGGGAGGTAAGCCTCCCCAAGCTTAAGCTCTTCACTCTTCTTGATCATGTAATATCATTCTCCTCTATCAACACTTGAAAACTTCCTTCACACCAAAACTTAACAGCTTTTCTCATTAGCAGGTTAGTGCACTAAAAGATAATACTTCAAAGTTCTAGCAAAGACAAAACTCACAAGCCAACTATTTTAAACATTAGCCACTGTTACTAGGCTCAAGTGGGCACTTTTACACGAAAAGAAACCACTTAAAAACTTGTAAAAGAGAGAATGCAAAATAAAAGACAGAATCTGTCAAACCAGAACAGTCTGTATGACGAATTTTTTCGAGGCACTTACGATGCTCAGATGAAAAACTTTTGAAATAATGAAAGTTGCGTAACATCATCAGGAACATGCACAAAAATTTCAGCATTTTTCGATTTTTTCTGATTTTCTACTGAATTAAACGGTGACGAACAGCAATCTGTCCCAATGCAGTCCCGAAAATAAAACCAACTTTGCATTAGTAACTCTCCTTGGCACAACAAAACAGCAAATAAAAGATACAAAGGAGTTGCTACAGAGGTAAACAAGCATCCTTGACTCAAGAAAACAAAAATAAAACAGCAAATAAAAACATGGGTTATCTCCCAGAAGTGCTTTTCTTTAATGCCTTTGAGCTAGGCATGAAGAGATGCATCAAGTATTGTCAAGACCAGAAAATCCAAAACCATAATTTGTCTTGACACTAGTATCATGTGAGTATTTCATCTTCTTCCTAGGGAAGTGTTCCATACCTTTCTTGAGTGGGAATTGAAATTTTATATTCCCCTCTCTCATATCAATAACAGCACCAACAGTTCTCAGAAAAGGTCTTCCCAAAACAATAGGACAAGAAGGATTGCATTCAATATCCAAAACCACAAAATCAACAGGGACAAGATTGTTATTAACCATTATCAAAACATCATCAACTTTTCCTAAAGGTTTCTTCATAGAAGAATCAGCAAAGTGAACATCCAAATGACATTTTTCCAAAGGTGCAAGCTTGAGAATATCATATAAATTTTTAGGCATAACCGAAATACAAGAACCAAGGTCACACAAAGCATTGCATTCAAACTCACTCAGTTTCATTTTAATAACAGGTTCCCAATTATCATCTAACTTCCTAGGGATAGAAGCTTCAAGTTTTAATTTTTCTTCCCTAGCATGCATGAGAGCTTTGATAATATGTTCAGTAAAAGCCATATTTATTTTACTAGCATTAGGACTCTTAGCTAGCTTTTGCAAGAACATGATGACTTCAGTTATGTTACAATTTTCGAAATTGAAGTTGTTGTCATAAAAAACAATGGAGCAATTATCACCAACACCTCTAAAAATTTCAGCACTTTTACTAGGAACAAAAGTAGTGCTATCAGGCAATTTAAAACTTTTTGTAGAGGTAGTAGAGACATTTCCAACACTTATTATCTTTTCACTAACAGTAGGGGGCGCATTAGCATGTGAGGCATCATTTGTTTCATTAGTAAAAATAGTGCAAACTCTAACAACACTATTTTGTTCAGCAATTTCAGCTTCTCTTTCTTCTCTCTCCCATCTTTCATGAAGTTCAGCAAGCATCCTAATGTTATTATCAATTTTAATTTGGATAGCATTGAGTGTTTTACTCTCTCTAATATCACTAGGAATAGCTTTTATTTTCAGCATTTCAACATCATGAGCAAGACTATCAACTTTAGCAGCAAGAGTATCAATTTTTCCTAGCTTTTCCTCAACAGTTTTATTAAAAGTAGTTTGTGTGCTAATAAAATCCTTAAGCATGACTTCAAGATCAGAGGGCACACTTCTATTGTTACTGTAGGAATTACCATAGAATTACCATAAGAGTTGCTACCATTAGCAGGATATGGCCTATAATTGTTGCTACCAAAATTATTCCTATAGCATTGTTGTTGAAGTTGTTATTTTTAATGAAGTTTACATCAACATTTTTCTCATCATGAGCAACCAAAGAAGCAAGAGGAATATTATTTGGATCCACAACACCATGTCCATTCGAAAGCATAGTCATAATAGCATCAACTTTATCACTCAAGGAGGAAATTTCCTCAACAGAATTTACCTTCTTACCAGTTGGAGCCCTTTCAGTGTGCCATTCAGAATAATTTACCATCATATCATCAAGAAGCTTTGTAGCAGCACCCAAAGTGATGGACATAAAGGTCCCTCCAGCAGCCGAGTCCAATAAGTTCCTTGAGGAAAAATTTAGTCCTGCATAAAAGGTTTGGATGATCATCCAAGTAGTCAGTCCATGAGTGGGGCAATTTTTAACCAAAGACTTCATTCTTTCCCAAGCTTGGGCAACATGCTCATTATCAAGTTGCCTAAAGTTCATAATACCACTTCTTAAAGAGATAATTTTAGCAGGAGGATAATATTTTCCAATGAAAGCATCTTTGCATTTAGTCCAGGAATCAATACTATTTCTAGGCAAAGATAGCAACCAATCTTTAGCTCTTCCTCTTAAGAGAAAGGAAACAATTTCAGCTTAATAATATCACTCTCTACCTCCTTATACTTTTGCATATCACAAAGTTCAACAAATTGTTTAAGTGGGCAGCAGCATCATCAGTACTAACACCAGAAAATTGCTCTTTCATAACCAGATTTAACAGTGCAGGCTTAATCTCATAAAATTCTGCTTTAGAAGCAGGTGGAGCAATGGGTGTACAGATAAAATCATTGTTGTTTGTGCTAGTAAAGTCACACAACTTAGTATTTTCAGGATTACTCATTTTAGCAAGCCTAAAACAAGCAACAGGGCAACTCGAAATTAAAAACTAGATGCAGGAATTTAATTTTTTTGGGTTTTTGATTTTTAACAGCAAGCAAAACAAAATAAAACAAGACAAAAAACAAAGTAAAGAGATTGGAACTGAGAGACTCCCCTTTCCAATAGCCTCCAAGTCCCCGGCAACGGCGCCAGAAAACAGCTTGATGGCTACGTGTTGGTGAACCCCAAGAGGAAGGTTATGATGTAGACAGCAGAAGTTTTCCCTTGAGAAATCTACCCAAGGTTATCAATCCAGTAGGACTTGATGATCTATCGGAAGGTTGTTGATGTTGACTCCCCCTGGCGCTAGGGAGCTTGCACCAACGTGGAATCTGCACAGACACAAACCAGAACTTTGCCCAACACGAAACAGAGAGGTTGTCAATCTCTCCGGTCTTGCAGAAACAAAGAGTTAAACGTATGGTGTGGAAAACAGCAGGAAAACAGCAAGTAACAGGAAACAGATGATTGCAGCAGGTTGTGTAAACAGTATGAGGAAATTGGACCAGGGTCCACAGTTCACTAGTGGTGTCTCTCTCAGAACAGATAACTAGCATGTTGGGTAAACAAATTACAGCTGGGCAATTGACAAATAGAGAGGGCATAACAATGCAATACATGCCAAGATGTCTACTATGAAATCTAGTTGGGCATTACAACAAAGTACATAGACCGTTATTCCAAGCATCTATGCCTAAATAATCCACCTTCAAGGCAGCATCCGCATCCATTCAGTATTAAGTTGCTAACAACAGATTATTGCATGAAGTAAAGTGTGTAATGTAATCAATACAAGTGCCCTTGGACACTGCACCAATGTTTTATCCCTAGTAGCAACAGCTACCATCTTAGACCTTTCTGTCACTGATCCAGATATCTAGAGACTGAACCCACTATCGAGCATAAATACCCCCTCTTGGAGTCACAAGCATCTACTTGGCCAAAGCATCTACTAGCAACGGAGAGCATGCAAGATCAAGAGCACATAGATAAACAACTTGAATAAACATGGTATCAATATTCATCGGATCCCAGCAAACACAACATCTAGCATTACAATAAGATGATCTTGATCATGTTAGGCAGCTCACAAGATCTAAACATGGAGGCACAAGGTAGAGAGACAACCATCTAGCTACTGCTATGGACCCGTAGTCCAGGGGTGGACTACTCACGCATCACTCCGGAGGCAGGCATGGTGATGTAGAGCCCTCCGGTGATGATCTCCCCTCCGGCAGGGTGCCGGGAAGAGCTTCAGAACTCCTCCGATCTGAGATTGACGATGACGGCCGCGACGGAACTTTTCGTGGAATATGATCGACCGTAATAGGGTTTTCGCGTCGCGGAGAATATATAGGCGAAGAGGCGGCGTCGGTGGCCGAGGGGGGCCACCACGCCATAGGGGGCGCGGGCCCACCCTGGGCCGCGCCCTAGTGTGGCGTGGCCCCCTGGTGGGTCTGCTCCGACTCCCCTTTGGACTCCGTGATCTCCTCGTGATATTATTGACGATGTCTTTTGTTTCGTCCAATTCCGAGAATATTTCCTTAATAGATTTTCTGAAACCAAAAACAGCAGAAAACAGGGAACTGGCACTGTGGCATCTTGTTAATAGGTTAGTCCCAGAAAATGCATAAAAATGATATAAAGTGTAACCAAAACATGTAGCAATTGATATAATAACAGCATGGAACATCAAAAATTATAGATACGTTTGAGACGTATCACCAAGCCTTATGTTTCTTGGATCTGCGGCAAAGTCTTTGTGTTCCCTATCAAAATCTTTCCAAGCTTCCCCATCAGCTGGATGACTGAGTTCATTATCCACGGGTTGCCGCTTTTCCTTGTGCCACCGTACCTCCTTTGCTGTTTTCAGCGAAAGAAATATCCTCTTCAGCCTCGGAATTAACGGAAAGTGTCGCAAAACCTTCTCCGGGATCCTCTTCCTCCCATCTGCATCCTTATACCGAGGGGCATCACATATCGGGCACTTGTCATAGTCTTTATACTCCTTCCGAAACAGCACACAATTGTTTTTGCAGACGTGGATCGACACATAACCAAGCCCCAGCTCCCCTATTATACTCAACGCTTCATCATACGATTTAAGAATGGTTCTGTTTGGGTATTGTATGATCAAAAGCTACAGGATTGCGTTGAAAGCAACGTTGCTGATCCGGTAGAAGGACTTGATGTGCAGCAATCTCACGGTGAAAGAAAACCGTGAAAATTTCCCCCCTCCTGAAGTGCCTGCTTCATCTCCTCTAGCACCTTGGCAAAGATAGACCCCTGTCCATCACCCTGGTCTTCATCATGGTTTTCAGCATTGTACAAATCCTCCAACAGGTGAGGTATTCTGTCATCTTCATACTGATCATCCTCCTCCAAACCACCAAACAGGCCAGCTTGTGCATCAGGTTGAGCATGGGGTGCTTGTGCATCAGGTTCAGCATGGGGTGCTTCAGCATTAGGTTCATCATCTGAATTTTCTCCATGATGGGTCCACTTATCATATGTGTTTGCCATTCCATTAAGAAGGAGATGGTGCTCCACTCTCCAAGAGATAGTTGTACATGGTTCAGACAAGTGCGGCATGGACAACGAACTTGGGCATCCTCGGCAAAACTTATGCGAACAAACCGCATAAAATCTTCCACTCCTTTCAGATGCTCATTGGAAAGTCTTCTACATCCTCTAATCCAATTTTTGTCTATCTGCTAAAGATAGAAAAATGCTACATATTAGCAATGAACAGATGCATTTAAGACAAAAAGCATGTTCAAAGCACCAATTTTTAGACTTCAGAACAATAGCTAAATCATATCACTAAGAACAGAATTAACAGCAATAGCACTAGCCACAACTGTGCTACTCTGAACACTAGTGCACGCCAAGAAGCTGAAACAAATATCACATGGAACTAGTGCTTCTCTGAATCACAAAACCTAGCCAATGTGCTTCTCTGAATCTAGTGCTTCTCTGAAACTGTACATAAAAAGCTAACACTAGAGCACAAGTGATTCGAAGAAAATCTTACGGCTGTAGCTCGATTCTCCCTGCTTCCAGATCCAGCTTCAAGCTCGGCCGAGGTGATGGCCGGCCCACGCCGCTGTTGCCCACTGTTGCCGCCACCGATGTCCATCGAGAAACGAGGCGGGATCTTGTCGCCCCAGCACCCAACCCTTTCCTCCAGTCACCCTCCCATCCACCGTCACCGCCGCCCCAGCCTCAGCCCCCTCCTCTGGTCACACCCGCCCTAGCCCCCTCCTCCTGTCACCTCAGGCGCCCGCCGTAGCGCCGCCCCTCCGCACCACCGCTCTGTGGATTTCGAATTTCTGTCGTCTTAACCCTGTGCGTGCCCTGTGCCCTGTGTCTTAAGCCTTAACCCACATAATAGATATGTACAAAAGTATGTCGATTATGCCATCATCACTTCCATAGCCTAGCGGTACAGATCAAACTTGGAGAGCGCTCGGTCGCGGGTTCGAGTCCCCGGCTCGCGCAACATTTTTGGAGAATTATGCGGTGGTTGTGCGGGCTTGTCCCACATGGCGGTTGGTGTGGGGAGTGTGGTGGGGCTGCAGTGGAGGCGGGTCCCACATGGCGGTCGGTGCGGGAGTTGGGTTGGACTGGTCCCACATGGCAGTTGGGTGTGGGCTGTTCCTACGTGGCAGGGGTGGGGTCACGATCTACATGGCGGTAATGTGGAGTCGGGACCCACATGGCAGTGGACGTGAAGCGGGACCCACATGGAGGTGGGTGTGGGGAGTTGGGTGTGGCTGGTCCCACATGGCAGTTGGGTGTGAGGATGTTCCTACGTGGCAAGGTGTGGGGTCGTGATCTACGTGGCAGTGGTGTGGAGGCGGGACCCATATGGCAGGTGAAAGTGTGGCGGGTCCTATCAGTCAGAATAGTCCACTGACAAAGGGTCCCACTCGCTTATGACCATCTTATCTAAAGAGGCGTATGACCATTTTGACAAAAAAGGTCATTAGTTTTAGGGGTTTTAACCCTTCCAACTGGCTCATGACCAATGAATTCAAAATAGTCATAGATTTATGACCAATTTTTCTAAAGTCACTAACAGAAGGTCACTAGTTGACATATTTCTTGTAGTGTGAAATTATTGCCTAATTATCCAACAGTTTTGCATGTTGTTAGGCCCCATATCTATTGCGTGTTTTTTCTAACACTAGGAGCGTGAGGCATTGGATGTATCACATTACTATTTTCACTTTTACTTACTTTGGAGAGATTAAGAGGGCTACATGCATCCTTTTTTGATTTTTTATTTTTTCAGTGCGGTGCTAAAAAAGGCGAGCGATTTATAATTTTTGATGTTAATTATAAGTGTTGTTATTCCAATATTAGGATTGTTGCCTTTTTGTTGCAAATTCAATGCGAGATTTGAGGAGATATCACACCTGAGACGTTGCAATCTTTACATGGTCGTTTGCCACAAGTTTGTGTTTCAATCTGTTTTTTGATGTTGCATAAGATATTTTCAAATATAACACTCATGTGACTTTTGTTGCGAAAGAACATAACATATGTTGCATGATTTGCTACAAGTTGTTTGTTTCTCCGATATTTCGATGATGTTTATGTGTTTTTTAAAATGTTAACACATGATATATATGTTGTGATCGTTTGTGACTTTTCGCTGAAATAAATGGTACTTTTTTATAATTCAATTTGTAGCAAATTAATTGTTGCTTAATCACTTTTTCATTTTTGAAACCACATTTGTTTTTATAATAGTTTGCTATTTTTATTAAAATTGTTGGCAATTTTTGTTGCAAATCAATCTACAACAACAGATTATTGTTTAACCACTTCTTTTAACATTTCTCTTTTAAGTGTGGCAATGATTTTGTTGTAATAGGTTTTTTTGTACGCGTGAGGAGCAGTCTTGTTGTAACAGAACTATTGGTGATTTTCTTGTAATTTTCGGGGACACGTTAAACATCCAAAAAAATTGCTCGAACTATTTTCGGTTGTTGTTCTGAGTTTTTTTTCGTACATTAATGCTACAACAATGTTTTTATTTTGTTTTCTAGGTATAAAAATTATGTCATTAACATATAGGATTTTTCTGATCGTCTATGGGCGTTGTTGTAAAACCTTTGACGAAGTGCTACATAACTGCCTATTTTAATTGTAAAAGCATTAAATTATGTTTCGAACATACAACAAATTTGTTGCTTCGTTCATCTCTCGTGCCGTCCTCACATGTTGTAATACCACATTTTTATTCAACCGATATACTTTCACAACAAGTGAACATTTTTGGAAGTAGCTAGAGTGTGCATAGAGCAGAACAATGCTGTAGCAGGATTAGACAGTGAGGTTAAGACGCCGTGATTGAAATTTTTAGCTTGCAAATTGTCTTCACGGACTATATAGCTATGTCCATGTAGTCGTACATCCCTCAACAACTTGCCTATCTTTTTTTATCGATGTGACATGAAGTGGCCGAGTTTACCACAAGTAGGGGGGCCACCTCCCCCCCTCCTAGATTTTTACCAGCATCTAGAATTTTGAAATTTTAAATGTTCTTTAAGAAAATTACAACTCAAGGGGACGAAAGAGGAACGGATCGAGGGAGAGGACGAACCAAATTCTATTCGTGGAAAATCGTACCCCTACTAATTACTAATTCAATAATTGGATGGCTGACATAATTTAGTGGGAAAACAATCAAATCCAATGGCTGAAAATATTTAGGTCGGGAGCTACCGGAAACTACTTGAGGTAGTTTTCCAAGCACCTAAAGAGCTCTTATTTTGTACTCCGTTCATTCCTGAATGTAAGACATATAGTTTTTTGCACGAATATAAAGACGTGTGAATTTTGCCTAAGGTGGACTAATTTTACTTTCAAATTTTTGTGGAGAGAAGAGTCCCTAAAAATCACAAATTGAAAACAATCATTTAAAATCTATCCGTTATAGATTGAAACTCATTTTTTTGATACACCCTATATCTTACATTAGGAACGGAGGGAGTCCTGTATTTGACTTGAGAACTGAGACCGAACGATGAACTGGACCAGTTTCAGTTTACTGAAGAAGTTGCTCTGTTTTTTCAGCGGGCAGAAGACGCTCTGTTGGTTGACTGTCACGATTCTGGAGTCACAACTCACGAATACCGCCGAGGGCAGAGCCGAGAAGGGAGTGGGAACCCAGCGGCATCGATGCGGAAGGCAACGGCGTTAGCGGCGGCGGCGGTGGTCGCGGCCGCAGCCGCCATCGCTGTGCGTCAGAGGCTGCGGGAGGCGAAGCGGTGGGCGCGCGCGGCCGCCGTGTTGTCTGACCTGCAGGAGCGGTGCGCGGCGCCGGCTGCGAGGCTGCGGCAGGTTTCGGACGCAATGGAGGTGGAGATGCGCGCGGGGCTCGCCTCCGAGGACGGGAGCAAGCTCAAGATGCTCGTCACCTACGTTGACTCCCTCCCCTCCGGGTAAAAACACCTACCTCTTCAGTTAAGGCTGATAGCGACTTAGCCAGTACCGAACGTCCGAATTAATGAGAAATGGAAGCATGCGGATTCTTTGTTCGTTCTTAAATTGTGTATGTTGAAGTATATCCGCACTGACCAAGTCTATGTAACGGCTAATCCAGTATCTAGCACACTGAGTCGTAGTGGTTAGTTAGCTCCACCTAGATAGGCGGCACGACTGTGCCCATGATCGCACGAGGTGCAGCCTCCCCTATATATTGTAACCTGATCCTCTGTAATCGTTGTGTTGAGTAATATAGAAAACAGTTTGGTATCAGAGCCTATCCTCTCTCCTCTTCCTCCTCCGTGCTTTCTTCTCGCCTTTCCTCCATGGCCGACGATGGACTCCCTCTAGGACCCCTAGCCAACACTTCCGTGCAGCTCCTCCCCTCCCCTCCCACCATCGACGGCGTCGACATCACCAAGTACATGAAGTTCAAGCTGGACTCGGCCGTCGGCAACTACCACAAGTGGCGCAACCTCTTCCTCTTCGTCCTCACCAAGTACAACGCCCGCAACCACGTCGAGGAGGAGACCAATCCTCACCTCTCTGACGAGCAGTGGCTCTCCGCCGACGTCGACATCGTCCTCTGGATCTACGCCACCATCTCCGATCAACTCCAGGACGTGATCTTGCAGGCCGACAGCACCGCCTACACCGCCTGGAACACCCTCAAGCACTTCTTCACGGAGAACGCTGAAGGGCGCGAGATCCATCTCGGTGAGGAGTTCACCAGCACCGTGCAAGGGGACATGGACGTCGTCGCCTACTGCACCAAGCTCAAGGGCATCGCTGACCGCCTCGGGGACGTCGGCGCGCCCGTCACCGACAAGAAGCTGACGATGCGCCTCATCGCCGGCCTCGACGACCGGTTCAAGATGCAGCAAGAACTCCTCGAGACGATGAAGCCGTTCCCCTCCTTCATGCAGGCGCAATAACGGCTCCAGCTCGCCGAGGAACGGCTCAAGGCTAAAGCTGCGGCAACTCCTCAGGTACTGCACACCAGCGCCAACAACAACGGGCCATCTGGGTTCCGTTTCCACGGCACCTGCTACAACTGTGGCGAGCAGGGCCACATGGCCCGACACTGCACCAGCGGTGGCGGCCGCGGTCAGTACGGCTACGGGAACCCCGGTCGCGGCGGCGGCCAGCAGCCAGGGCGTGGCGGCGGACCACACCAACAGGGTCGCGGTGGCGGCCCGCATCAGCAGTACGGGCAGAACAACTACAACAACTACGGCGCATGGCGCGGCCGTGGGCGCGGTGACCATGGCGGGCGCGGCGGCTACAACCCGGGATACGGCCACCAGCAGCAGGGATACGGCCAGCCTCCGCCGCAGCAGGGCTACGGCGCTCGCCCCGCCTGGGTGCCGCCCAACTCCGCAAGCATCCTTGGCGCCGCACCTGGCCCCCACAACCAGGTGTACACCATGGTGCCCAACTCTGCGCCGCCGGCACCATCAGCTCCATCCTTCGACTACAACGCCATGTTCCACTCCGCGCCAAGCAACACCGATTGGGTCATGGACTCCGGCGCCACCACGCACATCACCAACAGCCAGGGTAATCTCACCTCGTCTCATTCTCTGTCAAACGTTAATTCTCATCGCATTGTTGTTGGCAACGGGTCTACTATGCCTGTTTCTTCTGTTGGAAACACCTCACTCCCTCCTCACCCCTTTCATCTCAACAATGTTCTTATCTCCCCATCCGTTATCAAAAGTCTAATTTCTATGCGCAAATTTACTCGTGATAATTCTTGCTCTATTGAATTTGACCCCAATGGTTTCTCTGTGAAGGACCTAGCAACGCGGAATCTTCTTCTTCGGTTCAGTAGCCGCGGCAACCTCTACCCATTCTTTGGCGATCTCCACCTCCAAAACACAGCTCTGACGGTTTCCACGACTCGTGATTTGTGGCATCGACGGCTTGGCCACCCCAGCGACGATAGTCTCTCCAAGATTTCCTCTAGTTTCTCCGAACCATGTAATAAATCTAGCAGTAGATCCCCAATTTGTGAAGCTTGTCAATTCGGACGACAACCTCGCCTTCCCTTTCCCACATCATCTAGCTTTACTACTCTTCCTTTTCAGCTCATCCATTGCGATTTGTGGACCTCACCCATATTAAGTTTTTCTGGTTATAAATATTACCTGATTGTGTTGGATGATTATTCTCATTACTCTTGGGCTTTCCCACTTCGAAACAAATCAGACACCGCTGGCATTCTCCAACGCTTCTTTACCTATGTTAAAACCCAATTCAACAAAATAATACAATGTGTGCAATGTGACAATGGAGGTGAATTCCTTAACACCGAACTCCGCTCCTTCTTCTCCACAAATGGCATCTCTTTTCGTTTCTCCTGTCCCCACACTTCACCACAAAATGGGAAAGCTGAACGTATGCTGCGCACTACCAATGATGTTGTCCGTACCCTTCTTGTCCAAGCCAATCTTCCACCACCCTTTTGGGTTGAGAGCCTTCACACAGCCAATCACTTGCTTAATATACGCCCATCACGATCCATTAACCATGAAACACCGCACTATGGTCTCTTTGGCCAAAATCCCACATATGATCACCTCCGTAGTTTTGGGTGCCTTTGCTTCCCCAACCTTTACGCAACCACACAACATAAACTACAACCTAGATCCACGAGGTGTGTGTTCATCGGGTACCCACGCGAGTACAAAGGTTATAGGTGTTTTGACATCGCTACGCGACGTGTTATTGTTTCTAGACACGTTGTCTTTGACGAAGGAAATTTTCCTTATCAATCGAACACACCCGCCACACCCCAACCCACAACACCGCCTGCCACAGCTGATCCGGGGCGAATCTGCTCCGGGATTCGTTTCCGGCAACCACCTGGCCCCGCCCCCACCTCCTCTCCGGGATCCCCACGGATCGGATCTCCATCGACTGCCGAGCCACACGACCAGGGGACACCAGCCCATCATTGCGCACGGACGGATCTACCTCGTCTGACGCACCCACCACTCCACCAAGCCCACCACCGGCCACTCCCACTCGCCACGTACCCAGAACCTGCCTCCCAGCGCTGCCCCGGTAGAGCCACCCGAAAATAAACACAGAATGCGCACTCGATCTAAAAATGGATTTTTGATGCCTCGGAGATTAATAAATCTTTCTGCCACCACTACCACCGATAAAATTTCACCTATTCCTTCATCTTATAGACAGGCTCTTAAGGACCCTAATTGGCATGCCGCAATGTTTGACGAGTGTAACGCATTGATGCAGAATGACACTTGGTCGTTGATTCCATGTCCTGCAGGTGCTAACGTGGTGACGGGGAAATGGATTTTCCGGCACAAACTGAACCCTGATGGCTCTCTCGCCCGCTACAAAGCTCGATGGGTGGTCCAAGGTTTTACGCAACAAGCTGGAGTCGACTATGGGGAGACGTTCAGCCCCGTGGTAAAAACAGCAACAATTCGGGTTGTTCTTGCACTTGCTGCTGCTCAAGCCTGGCCTGTCCATCAGTTGGATGTCAAAAATGCATTCCTCCACGGTAATCTCCAAGAAACTGTGTACTGCCAACAGCCCTCTGGTTTTCTGCATCCCCAAACACCCCACCACGTTTGTCGTCTCAACAAGTCCCTATATGGTCTCAAACAAGCTCCTCGAACTTGGTTCACACAGTTCACCACATTTTTACTTTCCATTGGATTTCTTGGTTCCAAATGTGATTCCTCTTTGTTCATGTTGCATCGGGGTTCTGAGCTTGCCTATCTTCTTTTATATGTCGACGACATCATTTTAACAGCCAACACCACCTCTCTCCTTGGGTCCATCATCACTTCCTTGTCTTCTGAATTTTCGATGACCGACCTTGGTGAATTGCATCACTTTCTTGGAGTTAATGTGCATCAAAACGAGACGGGCATGTTTCTGTCTCAGCAGCAATACACCTTGGAGATCCTCGAGCGTGCAAATATGCTGAATTGAAATCCCTTGTCCACCCCTGTTGAGGCCCGTGCCAAACCCTCCGCTCATGATGGTGTTCCTGTCTCTGACGCCTCCAAGTACCGCAGCCTCGCCGGCGCCCTCCAATACCTCACGCTCACCCGACCTGACATCGCCTTCGCGGTTCAGCAAATATGTCTGTTCATGCATGCTCCCACCACAGCCCACTTTCAACTGATCAAACGCGTCTTGCAGTATCTCAAAGGAACCTCTCACTACGGGCTGCAACTCTACCGCTCCAAATCTCATGATCTGATCGCCTACATCGATGCCGATTGGGCGGGCTGCCCCGACACCCGCAAATCTACTTCAGGGTTCTGTGTGTTTTTGGGAGACAATCTCGTCTCTTGGTCGTCAAAGCGGCAAGCCACTGTGTCGAGATCGAGTGCTGAGACGGAATACAGGGCGGTGGCCAACTCCGTCGCTGAATCCTGCTGGCTGCGGCAGCTCCTGGCAGAACTGCATCGACCACCCACGCGCGCCATGATCGTGTACTGCGACAACATCAGTGCCATGTACCTGTCTTCAAACCCGGTACAGCACCAGAGGACCAAGCATGTCGAGATCGACTTGCATTTTTCAGAGATCAAGTGGCTCTTGGCGAGGTTAAGGTCCTCCATGTTCCGACGGCGCTGCAATTTGCCGATGTCTTCACCAAAGGGCTCCCATCGTCGGTGTTCTGCGATTTTCGGTCCAGTCTGAACATTTTTCCCTCCCATGTTCAGACTGCGGGGGGACGTTGAAGTATATCCGCACTGACCAAGTCTATGTAACGGCTAATCCAGTATCTAGCACACTGAGTCATAGTGGTTAGTTAGCTCCACCTAGATAGGCGGCACGACTGTGCCCATGATCGCACGAGGTGCAGCCTCCCCTATATATTGTAACCCGATCCTCTGTAATCGTTGTGTTGAGTAATATAGAAAACAGTTGTGTACCTGTGACAGTCTTATATTTCAACTGGGGATTGTATCCATTTGCATTTTAATTAGAATAAATCTGATCTCACTTAGGCAATTCTTGAAGGGATGAGAAAGGGCTGTTTTATGCACTTGATCTCGGAGGAACAAACTTTCGCGTTCTACGAGTTCAATTAGGGGGCAAGGAACAACGGGTTATCAAGCAAGAATCTATAGGGGTGTCCATTCCGCAGCATTTAATGTCCAGAAGTTCGAAGGTAATGATCACGTCCACTTATCATGATGTTTATTTCATTTATGGTTTGAATCTTTTTGCCAATGTTGTATTTTTTTCAATAAAGGGCGCTTTATTGCTCAAAAAATCAAGTCGATACAGATTGAAAACACCCGGCCTCTGCATTCTGGGATGCACACAGCCGTGCTAATTTTGCATTATGTGGCGTAAAATTTCAGGATCTATTTGATTTTATTGCCGCTGAGTTAGCAAAGTTTGTTGTCACTGAGGGTGAAGATTACCATCTTCCGGAGGGCACCCAGAGAGAACTTGGTTTTACATTCTCCTTTCCAGTGAAGCAAACTTCGATTTCGTCTGGCACTCTTATCAAGTGGACAAAGAGTTTTTCAATTGATGAAATGGTCAGTAATTACCCCTTTCTTGTGTAAACCAAAATAAAGATGCTTACACAAAAACGTGATTTTTGCAAGGTATACAAAACAATGTCCAGTACCATCCTGGATCAAAAATTTCACATGCGACAAACCCTATATTTTGTCAGACTTTCTGTTTGGTGATATACTTATATGATTGTCATTATGCAAATAGCTGTGAACAATGTATCTATGTTTTCCTTGAAGTCAGATTGGCAAAGATATCGTGTCTGAATTAAACGAGGCTATAAAACATCAAGGGATTGTTATGAAAGTCTCAACATTGGTTAGTTTCTTCTTATATCCATATTATGCTCTGGGGTAATAGTATTGAAAAATAATCTCGTGGTTAATTGCCATGTCTGTATGTCCACAGAGACTGAAAAATCTTATACTACTTTTGTAGGTGAATGATACGGTTGGGACTCTGGCTGCTGGGAGATATGTTGACAATGATACTATGATTGCTATTATACTGGGAACTGGTACTAATGCAGCATACATAGAGCGTGCACATGCAATTCCTAAATGGCACACCCCTTGCCCAAGTCTAGAGATATGGTGAGTGCTTTTCTTTACTTCGCCCCGCTGCAAAAATCCTACAAACTACTGTGCTTCTATTACTTACTAGTCGAACGCCCGTGCGTTGCTATGGTCCACTAATATTTTTCTTGCCAGACATATAAATATAGTACACACAATATTCACATGTATACAAAGAAATAAGCACATAATTTAAAATATTAATATCCTACTATACCTGAAATGCTTGTGTGTTGCGACATAATGGAAGTGTGAGAATACAAACTTGGCAACCTATTTTACAAGCAAAATTAACAAACTTGGCAAGCTATTTTATAAGCAAAATTAATTGCCACATCGTAATGCACTCGTTCTTAGTTAATTGTGTTTTGAAGATTAATTACAAGACAATAGGGAGATACAATTATTAATATAAGTTCCAAGAATCAAATAAATACATGTCTGTCTTTCTAATCTCTAATACAGAATTCATAGAACATTTCTAAAAAAACATCCGCCATAGTGGGCTGTTTTACGGTTATCAATTGAGTAGCTCTTTGTGGAATATTTTGTACTTGCTCTAATAAGTACAGGCAACACCAAATTGTTTAAAATTTGCATAATCAAGAATTGTGCAATTTTCACACCAAAGAATTGTGAAGTTGTAGCAAACAAAACTACAATTGCTAGCCATTAGGTCATACCCAGAGGATAGTTGGAACTTGGATTAGCTTTCTCCTATCTGCAAAATAATATTCAGATGGTTGAATGAGGTGGGAGGGGAGATAAGAAGACAGGGGTTATCTGCAAATTTGCCAAGATTGCTTCCTGTTGGTTAGATGCAAATCGAATGACTGTGGATGAAAAATGGCAGGCACACCATCATCACCAACTGTGGTTTTTATAGGAGTAGAGACAGTATCACAAGAACAAGAAATGGTCCTAATAAGTGAAGAAAGTCTTCTAGTAGTCGAGCCAATTTATATGATGATTTTAATTAGTTTGTGTTGTAACAGGTAATAAACATGGAGTGGGGAAATTTTAAGTCTGCTGATCTTCCACTCACTGAATTTGATCAAGCTTTGGATGCAGAAAGTCTGAATCCTGGAGAACAGGTAGTGTGCCCATCATAAGTTGATATGCTACAGTAATGACCCTCTTCTGTTTTGTGGTTGATTAACTTTGATAAATACTTACTTCCAGATTTACGAGAAGTTGACTTCTGGTATTATATGGGAGAAATTGTCCGAAGAATCTTGCTACAAATGGCTCAAGAAGCTGCTCTATTTGGTGCTAATATACCTCCAAAACTTGAGATACCATACATTCTAAAGTATGTTGGTCTACCTTTGTTGAATTAATTGCTAGCTATGGTCATATTTTAGAACGGTAAACAAGCACCCAGTTGGCCTACCGAATTGAAGAATACCTTAAGCGAGAAAGTCTTGTGACCTTATGTTTTTTGGGTCATGGATGATATATACCAGTAAGATTACAAGTTTACAACAACTGCATTTTTATCCGTGGAAGTGACTACATTAACAAACAACTTGCCCACGATATTGTGTTAGCCAATCCCTATTAGAGTATATCTTCAACTTTGTTTCAGCCTGTGCTTCGGCAAAAAAGAACTTTGATTCAGTCTGCAGCAGAAACTGCAAAGAGTACAGTAAATATTCCTTATTAAAAATATGTAATTAAATGGAAATGAATCGAGGGGTAAACATTCTATTTTATGGCGTTCGTTGACCAATATTTTCTCTCTCCCTGCATTTGTACATGAGGTGGCAGGCAGCTATTCAAACTAAACTTAAGTGCTTAGCATTCCCACAACTGTCTCTAAAATGCTTGATTTGTGTTGTGTTCCAGGACATTTCACATGTTGACAATGCATCATGATACATCACCTGATCTCAAAACAGTTGGAGTCAAACTAAAAGAAATCTTGGAGGTATTTCTTCTTTTGTCATCAACAATGGAAATTTAAAAAATACTGCCATTTTGTAATCCCTACCACCAAACAACTCCTTTTCTGACTTATATGATTTTATAAGATCGAAAGCAGCTCAAGAAAAACAAGAAAACTGGTTGTGGATGTTTGCGAGGTTGTTGCTAGGCGTGGCGCACGACTTGCTGCTGCTGGGATACACGGAATCCTCAAAAAGCTTGGCCAGGTTACCGACAGTCCCGACAGGCGAAGGATAGTGATCGCCGTGGATGGTGGAGTCTACAAGTACTATACTTTCTACAGCCAGTGCATGGAGAGCACTCTTAGGGAAATGCTTGGGGAGGAGGTGGCATCCTCCATTGTAATTAAGCCTGTGGAGGACGGCTCAGGCATTGGGGCTGCTCTCTTGGCAGCCTCCTATTCTCAGCACCTCTAGGCCTAAGAATGCGATAATTCCTTCAGAAGCCACATCTCTCAATACAAAATGTCACACACTTTGGTGCATGTTCTAGGGGAAAAAAATCATAGCAGCAGTTCACGTTGCCAAAGAGCCTGTATTTTGTAACTGACAAATATTCATCATTAACTACGTATCGATGTTCATTTTAGTTATAGAGTAACTGTTTCAAAAGTACTGTATATCTTCAACCATTGCTAAGTGGCCTGTATTTTTGCAACCATGGAGAAGAAGTTGCATCACAACGATTCACAAGGCAGAATCAGATGGTAGGACGATTGATATTTTGGTAGTAGATGGAGAAGAATCAGTGAGTGGCCTTGGTAGAATCTGGCTCTTGTTTGGTTTGATGGTTTTGCATTTAGGCTTGTAGCTTTTGCGGTGAATGGATCTGTCGGTCGATGTGATAGCTTCATGATCATATTATTCCCCATTTTTTAAATGTTTGTTTTGGTTTGTGTATTTACTTTTGTAGCGTGTGCAAACAAAGAATGTGTGCCGACCTTGGGGCCGTGGTTATTCCAGTATCTTCCTGTAGGTGTCCACTCATGTATTAACCCTGAAGAATGGAATAAAGGCGCTGGACAGAGGCCGCAAAGGAGCGAGAAAGCACCCGCCTAGTTGCCATCGATTTATTCCATTTGCGGTTACCTCTTATTTTCGTTCTTTTCTCCTGTCTGCCTGATATATATGTATCTGAAAGCCACAGCACCCTCAACAGCCTGCCTGCCTGTATACGTAGTTTCAGCTCATCGCAACCGATCTTCTGAATCACCCGTCTGTGTGTAGCAGTAGTCATGGGTTGCTGCGGTGGCAATTCCTCGTCGTCGAAGCCAAAGGGCATCAGGGAGGAGATGCTGCTCCGCGTCCCGGGCGCGTCGGTGCACCTCATGGCCGCTGACTCCGAGGGGCCAATCAAGCTCGGCCATGGCGAGCTCTCCATCGTGAGAATCGTCAAGGACGACATGGCCGTCGTGGCCACCGTGGTGCGCGTCGGTCGCGACCTCGGGTGGCCCCTGGCAAGGGACGAACCCGTGATCAAGCTCGACCAGCTGCACTACCTCTTCACGCTGCCGGACATGGACGGCGCGCTCCTCAACTACGGCGTCTCCTTCGACGCCGCGGCCACGGACGCCAAGCTGTTGGCGTCCCTGGACGCGCTCCTTAAGTCCAACTCCTGCTTCTCCACGCCTTCGGCAAAGTCAAAGAACTCATCAAAACTGCCGTCGTCGCCGGACGGGTACTGGAACGACTTCGCGCCGAGGATAGACAGCTACAACGGCGTGGTCGCCAGGGCGATCGGCGCGGGCACTGGCCACCTCGTCAAGGGCATCTTCATGTGCAGCGACGTCTATGCCAGCCAGGTACACATATATATTCCCTACACTGTTTGCCATACCACCTCAAGTACTAATCTAAGTACACTTCCTTCAGGTTCAACGGGGAGCCAATCTGATCAGTCCTCAAGCTGCGGCGGCGCGAGCAAACGATTTGACGCCTCGGACGGAGTTGACCCGAGCAACAAGGCAGCTGTGAAGCGTGGAGCTGTCAGCAAGAGCCTCAAGAGGTAAGTCAAAAGTAGCATCTCTTTCCTGATTGTGTGGACTACTACTTGTACTGGCGGGTGTGATGGATGGCTGGCTGGCTGTGCCCCTCAGGGTCAGGGAGCTATCGGAGATGTCTGAGAAGATGAGCAAGTCGATGCTGGACACAGTCATCTCGGTGACGGGGTCCATGGCCGCGCCGCTGCTTGGTTCCAAGCAAGGGAAAGCTTTGGTCTCCACCGTTCCCGGAGAGGTCATTCTGGCCACGTTTGATTCCATCAGTAAGTTCCCTGCAAAAACTGGTCGATCGGACATTGCCCTGATGTGCAGAGGTTTTACATTGGTTTTGGACTTTTGGTTGCTTTTCTGTGACTGACAGATAAAGTCATGGACGCAATCGAGGCTTCGGAGAGAAAGACAATTGCTGCAACCTCCAATGTCGTCTCTGGTGCAGTGTCCAAGAAGTAAGAACATCAGTAGCATCTAATATAGTCATCTGAAACAAACAAGCATCATCTGTCTGCAAATCAGAATCAGCAGTAGTTGAGTATCTTCTTGTGCAGGTTTGGGGAGAGTGCAGGGGAGGCGACTGGAGACGCGTTCGCGACGGTCGGCCACACCGTGGGGACAGCGTGGAACATCTTCAAGATACGGAAGACCGTCACGCCGTCGTCCTCCCTTCCGGGGAACATGGTCAAGAGCGCCGTCAAGAACAGAAAGTGAGGCTGCTAGTCTACCAACAGGTAGAACTACGTGCACTGGGTGTGCTGCGCAGGATCATCGTGTGCTAAGTAATACTCATGCGCACTACACCTGATGACGATATGTACAAGATTAATGTTACTCCTGTACAGTCCTACGGTATAATAATAATGTTTGTGCTTCGACAACTTTCGGATTCACTGAGATGCTGTGCTTACAAACGATCACGGGAATGAAACAAACTCTGCTGAGTGCTGTGAGAAACTATAAGCCAGTTGTTCGTCACAGACAGGATTGCTGCGATAGCATGCCCTGGGTACCAGCACTTGGAGCATGCAGGCTGACCAGATACAACTTGGTAGAAAAAAATATGCATATCCCACAATAATTCGGATGAGAAAGTAGGCTTAACTTGCAAGTTAAAGCTTTCATAAATACTAGCTGTAAGCATAAATGTAAATGTCACAAGACACTATGGCAAACTAGGTTCACATCCAGGAACATAAAAACCTTACGTCGGCATACTATATGAGAAAAAACTAATAGGGCATTATTATGTCGCCGCCACTAGACCACCGAGAGTTTACTTCTTTTTCCCGCCAGCATCAGCCTTGGTCTGCAGAAGCAACAAAAAATTCACATAATATGTGTTAGTATTAGAAAGTAGCCAATAGATCCGCATACAGAAATTGCAGTGTTCCAGTGTCATCATAAGTAGCTCACCTTCTTAACACCACGGATCTTCTTAGATCTGTTCTTGCGCTCCTTAATTTGCTTGCGAGACTTTGCAGCCTTAGTAGCAAGACCATTCTGGCAACAGGAACAGATGAAATTAATTGCAGTAACGTACATGACCACAACGCTGAACTTAACGTAAAATACCACCATGCACTGAAAATTCAGAAAAGGAAATAAAACAGCTATTTTATTACTCTTCATAACAAGTACACATCCAGTTCACATCAATCCAAACTTGCATACCCATCAATTACCTACTGGCTACTGAGTTTGTTCATTGCTGATTCGACATCGTCCACTTGTATGATCCTAATCTAATTCATGTTTACTGTGGTCCAAATTTGCAATACATGCAAGCATTACCTAAATTGAATGGAATATCAGCATTACCTAAATGAGCATTTGCTAAAGATGTCCGTAAAACGAAAGGCAGAATATTCCAATGCAAGAAGGCCTCATACAAAATCATGTGTACCTGTATCCTGCCTCCCTAATTTCTTCTAAATGTCCTTAATCACAGAGAAAATACCACAAATTTACTACACGTCAGCAGCCAATGGTGTTTCAAACGGGTGGGCACACATATCAAGTGAGGAACACAACTTAAAATAAAACAGCAGCATTCAAAAGAAACCTACTGCGGCAACCATAAACTTCACACCCAGATACTCAGGAAACAAAGCGGCACAACACAGTATGGCTAACACAAAACATCTACTCCCTCCAATCCAAAATATGTGTCGAAGTTTTGAACTATTACCCAGTTCAAAACTGAGACACTAGCCAAATAAATAGTGCCTTATACTTTTAAGGCCTATAACCAATTCTGATTTCAGATTAGCGTGCGTTACTACCAGTTATGGCATTGTGATAAGGGTGTGACTAATACTCAGTCAAATGAGAATTAATTAACACAATTCTCTGTCAGGTGATGTCATCGAACAACCCAACTTGCAATTCATATATGCACGAATCGCGATGCAAATCTGACGATGTAGGACTCGACTGAACGCTGAACTAATTATAGCTAGCTGAGAATTAGGCAATTCCATTATGATGATGAGCTAATCAAGCGAAGGGACAAAACTACACGCCGCAAAGACACTATTCAACTATCAAGCCTCAAATAAGGAAGCACTTGATCACATAACTAAATCAGTGCAGTGGCAAGACATACCCTGATCAGGCGGTACTTGGGCTCGAACTTCTTGGCAGCGTCAACGCTATCATAGATGAGTCCGAAACCGGTGGATTTGCCGCCTCCGAAGTGTGTACGGAACTTGAACACGACGATGCAGTTGGGCTCCTTCACCTCGTACATCTTGGCCAGTTTCTCCTTCAGCTCCGCCTGCACATAGAAATCCAGACGGTGAGATCACTAGATCGTCACTTTTATTTTGCGAATGAGACCAGTAGATCGTCAATTGAACAGCCCGGCCGCGCGTATGATTGTTGATCGAGATCTCACCTTGGGGACGTTGGCCCTGCCTGGATGGATCACCTCGAGTACCTGAAAGGTGGAGCGCGGCAACGAGTTACTGATCAGAATTCAGAGGGATGTGACAGAGCAGGATAGCTCCGATGAGGCCAGGGTTTCGTACGAATTGCTTGCGGGAGAGGAGGCGGTTGGTCATGAACTTGCGGGTGCGCAGGGTGACCGCCGGCAGGGGCTTCGAGTCCGGCGCCATGGTTGGAGTTGGCCTCGTCGGAGAGGGGGGAGGACGATCGAGAAGGTGTGGTACACAAAGATGCTCAGGTTTGTTCGGCCGCAGGAAAAACCTATGGTGGAGATGACTCTGGGTACTACTTATCCTGTGGCCTTGTGGGATTCTTTTTCGGATTTGGATAATAGCGTAAATTTCGGATTAGAGCAACTGCAGCAGTAACCCTAAATTAGAGCTCCTAAAAAATCTAACGGCCATGAGTCAACCACCCAAACAACATCGACCCCCAACGCAAGAAACTCTAGCCGTTCGTGTTAACATCTACAGTAACTGGGACAGGGAAAGATGTCACGTAATAGTGAGACGTCGCCTTCCATTACAGATGTTTGTTTCGTGTTAACATCTACAGTAACTGGGACGGGGAAAGATGTCACGTAACAGTGAGACGTCGCCTTCCATTTTATTTTAGTTTTTTAGAACAACTTTGCTTTTTTGCTATACTTAACAAATGTCGGACCGTCGTTCCATTAGATAATTTGCCCATGTTAATTAATCGTCTTCTGCTATAAACAAAACAAATGATTTGATTGTCTGTCTCGCAAATGTTGATCTTAGATGTGTGGACAAATTTATTTTTTGGGTAGAATTGTGAGACCTGATACAAATTGGGTTATCTCACAGATCATATACTTAGGGGAACAATCAGGGAAACCTAATTATAAGTAAACTTGATGGAATTTTTTGCTCTGCAAATTTGTATTTCTGTTTCCCCTTACTAATGCTAGATCACTACCTAACTACCATCATCTGGGATTCAGGTAGGGGCATGTTTCAAAGAATAACCATTTTAAATTTGAGAAGATCTGGTGTTAAAAGCCCAGACTTCTGAAACCAAAGGTACAAATGTAGTTGATATTTGGTAAAACAAAGTTATGTATGTCAGAAAATTGGCCAAAGGTTGGAAATCCCAACCTGAATGATTTAATGGAAGAATATGATATTATGGACATTAAATCAGAAACTCAAATCTTTCTGATGAGGACAAAACTAGATGAGAGTTTATCCTGAGGGTGTTTAATAGATTTGGATAATTGAAGTGACAAAATCTAAACAAAGGCTAAAGATAGAAACATCCTTCAGGGTGATAGGAATACTACATATTTCCATGGACTAGCCAACCCGAGAAGAAAGAAAAAAGCTAGTCCGTGTGTAGATGGCATGAAGGGTCTGTTACACAAAAAATTATCTTAAGAATTTCTTTTGATTATTATAAAAAAAAATTGGCTGGGAGGATAGACCATACATTAGATGGCAACAAGATGTTTTCTCTGACGAGGAGAAAGTTGATGCACAAGATAACAACATGTAGGGGGTGTTTTTTCTAAGGAGGAAATTAGAGTAGTTGTTTTCGGCTCTTATGCAGATAGAACCCCATGCCCTAATGGTATCTCTTTTATGTTTTATCAACATTTTGGAATGTGGTGAAGCATGATCGACTACCTATGTTTGATGCTTGGATGTTAGATGAATTATACATTAATAGGTTAAATTTTGCCATGATTACTTATATTCCAAAGAAAAATGATGCTAGTATCATGAAGAATTTATACCTATTAGTTTGTTAAATTTCTCTTTAATTTTTTTACTAAGATTCTTACCAATAGATTAGCTAATGTAGTTGCTCGATTGATTTCTTATCGGAAATATGCCTTTAGAGGAAGGTTCATACAAGAAAGTGTGGTTACCGCTCATGAAGTGGTCCATGAGGTGCATAGGAAGAAAGATAAAGGTTGGATGTTTAAAACTGATTACGAGAAAGCCAATGATAAAGTTAACTGATATTCATTGGGTTTATCAAACAATCAGTCAAGGTGGGTCTGTGGGTGTGAAAATTAATGATGTTGAGAGTGATTTCTTCCTAACTGGCAAAGGTCTTAGGCGGGCTTATCCCCTGGCCCCTTTGCTCTTTAACATGGTAGTAGATGTTTTCTCTAGAGTGTTGGTAGAAGGGAGTAATCAGGGCCCGGTTAGAGGTTTTTGTGCCCTAATTTTAACCCTCATGGGTATTTTGTGTTTGCAATATGCAGATAACACATTCTGCTCTTCGAGAATGATCTTAGAATAGCAATTAACTTGATGCGGATCCTGACACGTTTTGAGCAGCTCTGAGGCATGAGTATAAATTATCACACAAGTAGCATGATTCCCATTAACATCGAACCAAAGGAAACTGGGAGTTTTCATTGATATCTTCTAGTGTGTTCCTAGAGATTTCCAGTAAAATACTTGAGAATCCCTTTACATTATGATAGACTAAGTAGGGAACATTTAGACACTAGTACAGAATGATACATCGGATACCCCTCTATGGAAAAAACACAAGTTAGGTGACGGAAAATCGAGCTTTCCACGTGAAAAAGCCTCCCGCGATTAGCGACACATCGGCAACGGTTGCGCATATTTATCCATTGCCAATATATTTCCAACGGTTCCAAAACTATCTTTGTTGACAAAATTGTGCTCATCGTAAATGGAGCTTGAAGGATGTCTGTTGTCACGGTGAAATCCTAGTAGGCCCATGAGGTGACGCGCCTATAAGATCCGCCACTCCCGTCTCACACACACTCGCAGTCTCTCCCAAGTCCCAACCCTAGCCGCACACTCTCCACGCACTTCACTTGCTCCTCTGGTCTCCAATGTCGAACCCCTCTGTCACCGGCGGCAGCCAGGACATTGCATCCTCCGCCACCAGCCGTCACCGCCGGCCGCAACCCATGCCGCGGCCACCGCACCTTCCGACGCCAATCGCAGCCCATCCCGTCGGGATCCCTTCACTCGCGCGTTGATGCGGTGCCGTCGGAGTTCCCCCGCCGACTCGATGTTGTTCTCGTTCAACGCCCGCGAGTACATCCGGCGCGTCCGGAGGTTCCCAGTTGCCCCGATCTCGTCTTCCTCAGGGGAAAGGGACCCCGATCTGGAGGCCAGGCTCCTCCTTTCTCGCGCCTCCTTCGGGCGCGAGCAGTCGACGGTTCTTGTTGTTTGGCTGAGCCTAGATCTACGGCGGGCTCTAGGTAATACATACCATATCATGTAGTATCTTATTGTCGATGGTGAAATTTCTTTACAGATTGATGTGTATGGGTTAGATCTGGACTAGACCGTCACTAGGAGTTAGATCGGGTACAAGGATTCACTTTTTATTGCAATTGAGAATTTTAAGTTTTTAAAATAACATTTTTCAATGTTTTAATTTAAACAAAATAAATACAATACAAACCTTGTAAATAGTTAGAATATAATTTTCTTTTGATTATATATAAATATTGTATGCATATGTAACAACTAAGATTTGTGTTGACAATCAGTAAATTAAATTGTTACGTACGTGCAGACTAGGGACAGTATATACTATACTAGACACAGACAATCCAAATATCCACTAACTGGATCTTCTGTGCATTATGTAACAATATTTATTTTTCAATCATCCTTGTACGTACAGCCTATGTACATACTGGTCACAGACAATCCAAATAATGGATTGACTCTTTAGAATCATCATGTGACAACTAGAACAAGGTGAACCGATCCATTCACTCGATCTTCTGTGCACTATGTAACAATATATTTTTTTTAAATCAGGACATTGACTTTCTAGCCACAGACAATCCAAACAATGGATCTCTTTACTCACAACTTCACCATGGGATCATCTTTTGACAATGTGAACCGATCCTTTCATTGTATCTTCTATACATCAAGTAACCATTAAATAAATAAATTTATTTATTGTTATCATCGCTCAAAAATGAGTACTGTACGAGAGACTACTAATATTTAATTGCATTTAGATTCATCTCCAAATTCAATCTCTCACTGTTTGTGTTTCTTATTTTCTCAATTTATTTTTGCAGTGCTCTGTAAGAGAAACTTTCTGCAACGATGCAACCAATAAATATTAATGCCTTCTCTTCCTCCTTATGAGAAAATTTTAGACTTTTCCAGCATATGATAGTGGCATCATGACTCAAATTTGTACATGTAACATTGTGTATATCACAGTTCTTATACTATAAATGAACTTGGTGTTGTGGATATATTGCTTATGTTTGTGCTGTTAAAATATCGAAATGTGCTGCGGAATATCAAATTGATTTGGGAATATGCTAGGTTGAGTGTACGATAAATTAAAATTTTGATTACCATGCTACGAACTTCCCAAGATCTATACTATGAAGATATGAAGAACCCCATAATGCTAGATCCAGAATACTTACAAACATCGCTGCAGAAAAATCTTGTGTTTGTCGAAGTAGATGTTGGTGAAGCCTGATGAAGAATCTCATGTCCACGCCGGAGAGACTGTTACCGATTTTTGTCATCGAGGAATTGCTTGCGCAACCCGCTCTAACAGTATCCACACGTACACCGCGCCAATCCATCAGCGCTCCGCCGCCTAGAGCACCTAGCGCCGACGAAGAGAGACTGCCTTGCGACGTTGTTTAGGTGGTAGATCTAATCAACTTGATTAGATCTATATGAGCTTAGAGGGATGTCTAATTCTTAACACATCAGATCTAATTATAGAGAGAGAACTCCGGTAGAGGACACCTCAAAACCCGGGAGATAATTGTGTGTTTCAACCCATGGCGGTGGCCAAGGGGTAGGGAGACTTGGGGAAGAGGCAAAGCCTCCCCCCAAGTGGTGCGTCGGCCAAGGAGGAGGAGGAGTCCTCCTCCAACTCGGCTCCCCTCCCCACGTCGGATTGGGAGGAGAACTCCTCCTCCCAAACCGCGTCCACCTAGTGGGCCAAGCCCACTAGGGTTTCGGCCAAGGAGGGGACTCCTCCCCCCCACTCGGTTTGGCCCACCCGCCCTACTTGGGGTGCGGCTGCCTTGTGGGCCCCATGGGACCACTTGGCAGCCCCCTTTGGTGGGCTCCAAAAAACTTTATTTAATATTTTTCTGAATAATAAATTAATAATTAATATTAATTTAATTGATTAATTATTTTGTTTAATTAATTCCCAATTGAATATTTCCTTTTACAGAAAACTCCCGGAATTAATTACTTATCATATAAACCTATTTATATGATTCGGGACACCCAGTGTCCGCAAACAAAATACTCCGGATAAATATTTCCCTCTTATATAAACCCTCGGAATAAATCTGACAATAATAGAAACAATTCTATTATTCCGAGACATGGAATGTCTGCCTTATCTTTCTCTATTCTTTCACCGGAACAAGTTCCTGTGACATCGGAGCTACTCCGACACTATCTCATTACCACTAAAACCACAACTTTATTCTCTCAATAAAAGATTGACTCACAGCTTAAGTGTGTGATCCGAAAGGTTCGTTAACACATAGACATGTCCGGGAGCTTACCAGACAATAACTAGCAAGGGACCTCGACGTCCGTACTAGGTCCTATGTATTCACGAGTGAACGACATAACCTCTTTATGTTTCTCATTATGCTAATCCCCTTACGTACACGATACCAATTGAAAGTGCATGTGTTGCCCCATGCGTGGTTTTGGTAATTAATGACAATCCTTATGGACTAATGTTTGCATTGAGATATACTTGTAGATCTTGTCCATAGGAAAAGATAGGAGTTCATGTGTTGGACTCTAGAAGATTACATGATGACCAAGGTTCCATCCAAGGGTTTATATGAAGAATGGTCATGTGAAGAGTTGAGCTTATTGCAAGCATGGCTTGGAAAGAAGATTGAGTGAACTTCATGTTTATCTCCAAGCCATCATCTATATCAAGAGAATAATATGAAGCGCAAGTGGATACATGAATACAGAGCTAAGCAAGGCTCTCCCATATTGGAGCATGGAGGAGTATTTGGAGAAGTCTTCATCAAGCATGTGCTAGCAAGCACAATCAAGAAAGGTGTTCCAACTTGAGAGAGTCAAGATCGTCATCATCTAGATTAAGTGGAATGCTCAAGGCAAAGGTATGATCTTGATAGGGTTTCTATTTTACCGGTCTCGTGGTGTTAGTGGGAGACCGGGTTTTAGGATAGACGGCGTACTATCAAGAGGGGCTCTCAAGTGAGTAACTTGATCGCATCTTTGTGGAGAGCTCAAACCTTTGCATACTTGGCATATCATCTTTCTTGGTTCTTATTTGGATTTTATCCATGTGAGAATTTAGAGCTTGTGTTCATCTCCATACCAAGCTCTAGTTCATCAAAAACGGATTTCATTTGAATATCTTGTGGTGTTTTTGATGTTGGAGGTTTTACCAGTTCGTCTCTTGTAGAGAGGTCAAACTCTCCCTTGTATTATCCTCCTCACATGATGGACTATGATGTGTATATGCATGATCTTGTAGTGCTTGTGATTATCTTCGGAGCAAGCCCAAGATCATAGAAAACGGAGTCTGGATGAAAAACTTGTTGCGTTCTCGGTGTTGGAAATATTACCGGTCCTCCTCGAGATAAGGTCCACACCTTCCCATGTGTGGTATCTCCTCTATATTTGTGACCCTTAATATTTCCAACAAAATTGGTTTCAGCTGATTTGGAGTTCGAACGAGAAAGTTATTGCATTTCAGGTTTTGCTGTTTTGCTGCTGTTTTTCCTGGCTGGAGTGTCCGGTGTGCCAGGGCCGGAGTTTCCGGTGTGCCTCAACCGGAGTCTCCGACCTCAGGGGGCTCAGGGGCCGTAGTCTCCGGCCACCCGGGTTTTGGAGAGAAGAGCCCTAGCATTGCCTCTCTCTCTCAATTCCTCACCATTGTTGACCTTGCAAAGCGTGCCTCTCTCTCAATTCCTCCCATGATTCTTGCATATCTTTGAGGGAGAAGAGAGAGGAGATCTAGATCTACATTTCCACCAATCTATCTCTCCTCTAAGTGAGGGGAACCTAGTGGATCTAGATCTTGGAGTTCATTTGTTGAGTTCTTGTTAGTTCTTCCTCTCTTCTCCCCCCATAAGTATTAATTAGTTGCTTTTGGTGGGATTTGAGAGTGAAGGATTTGAGCACTTGTGCTCTTGACATTGCTTTGTGCATCGGTTTGTGCTCTCCACGAGGATTCGTGGAAGTTGAAAGTTTGTGAGCTTGTTACTCTTGGGTCTTTGTACCTTAGACGCCTTTGTGGTGGTTGAGACCTTTGTGGTCACTTGTAGCCGTTCGGGAGCCCCCAATCCAATTGTGGGTTGTGCCTCGGATTGTTGTTGTAAAGGCTATGGTTTCCGCCTTGAAGGATTCCGATAGTGGAAGGTGAACCAAACCTTTGTGGTGCGGTTCATCGGAGAATAGGGTGAGCCTTTGTGGCGTTGAGATCGACCTCTGTGGTGCCTCACAACTCTCCAACGAGACGTACTCCCTAAGAAGGAGGAACTCGGAATACATCCTCGTCTCCGCGTGTGATACGTGCATTTTATATCATCATTATACCACTATACCACCATATTAGGATGTTATTTGCATATTATATCATTGTTTTTACATGTTTTAGATGATTTATGGGACTTTCATACAAAGTCCCTATTTTTGGTATTTAATTTCTGGGAGGCAGAAAACCTCCTTTTTCTTGTTTTTAATGTTTCAGGAGCTACAGGGACCCAAATGGAAAAAGGAAAATTGCACAGCTGGTTTTTCATCGGGAGAACAGCAGTGGGAAGAAGATCGAAGGGAGGAGAGCCACGAGGCCCAAAAGGGGGGCCCACGCGGCCAGATTCTTTGGCCGCGTGGGGCCCACCATCTGGAGCCTCGGGCACTTCCTCGCCTGGGGCTTTTTAACGAGGTCTCCGTCTCGCCCGAAAAGTAACGCCCTAATTTTTACGAGACTATCCGAGGTCGCGGCGGCGGCGAAACTCCTGATTCCCTCCGAGGGGGATCAGATCCTGCTGCTCCGGAGCTCCGGAGAAGGGGGAAATCATCGTCATCGTCATCACCTCTCCTCCTTGGCGTGGGAGGAGGCCTCTACATCATCACCATCACCAAGACCAGCACCATCTCCATCATCATCTCCGTGATCCACTCCGTCCCCCTCGTAGTTTGAGAGTTGCTATACCCTAGATACTTGTCTTGTGCTACTATTCATGTTTGTGATTGAGTACTTGTCATTATTTGGTGGTGAAGTTATATTTTCAGATTGTGTTGTACCACTTATGCCACTGAATATCACCATGTTTGCACGTTGTGAGTAGTTCCCGTATGTTCCTGAGGGCATAGGATGAATTGGCAATGATTTATATATGACATGTGTTGGTATTTTGTCTAGTGTTTATCTTTTTGTGTGATTCTATGATGGTGTTGTGCGAACGTCGACTGCACAACACTTCACCTATATGGGCTCATAGGAGAACACCGTAGTGTAATGGCGTGAGGGAGACTTGGGAGGACACGAAAGCCTGAGACCGAATCATTAAGTTACTTTACGGGGTATTAGTATCGGGGACCTAGAGCGTAATGCTATGGTGGGATTTTATATCTTAATAATTCTTGTGCTGTCATTTAATTGGCCACATGATCCATCATAAGGGGTTTAGTCTATTTATTTAGCTGTACCTAATAATAGCTCCGTCCGAAGAAGATTAAAACTAGACAAGATATTCAACGTGTTGTTTAATAAATCTATATGCCTAGCAATATCCATGCCGCCCTCGGGAACGTTTTCCACATATAAGTTACACATCACTTGAGCTTGTCCTCTTACACATAGAGGATTGGGCTTTCTCTCTCTTTGAGAGCTTTTACTTGTTACCATTTACCTGCTGCATTGTTACTGTCTTGCAATTATACAATCGAAAATACCAAAAACACTTGCATCTTTTATTGTCTATTTATCATTTCTAATAACCAATACCTTCAGCTCCTCGTGGGTTCGACAACCTTTTCTATTCGAAAGGTACTACAATTGATCTCCTGCACTTGGGAGTCATCAAGATACTTTTCTGGCGCCGTTGCCGGGGAGCGTAGCGCTATTGGTAAGAAGTTTGGTAAGGAAACTTGAAAGGTGAATTTTATTTACTGTTTTATCTCATTGCTACTATGGCATTTATGAATCGTGCCTCGCTGCATCTTGCTCTATATGAAAGTGCTTATGCTCCTAAAACTGTTGAAACTACTGTGCCTGAGATACCTAAAGTGGGATATAAAATTCCCGTTGGTCATGTTAAAAGAGTTATGAAAAATCCATTTACAGGGATGGAACTAAATCTGCACGTGAACACATGGAAACAATTGAGGCTATATGTGGTTTATTTAGACTTCCTGGTATTTCTGAAGATCAGGTAAAAAGGAAGCTGTTATATCTGTCTTTATCTGGTAATGCTCGTATTTGGTTCAGGTCTTTAGATGAAGAAGTCACTATGGACTGGAGTATTTTGAGGAAGGTTTTCTTTCTTAAGTATTTTACTCCTAGAGAAGCTTATGAGAACCGCTGCTATATATTTAATTTCTGGCCACATCTGGGAGAAAGTATTACTCAAGCTTGGGGGAGGTTAAAGGAACTCCTCCGCAAGAATCCTTGTCATGATCTTACAAGGAAAATTATTCTGATAAACTTTTATGTGAGGCTACCAAGGCAACAAAAGGAATTTCTGGATAATTCATCTAGTGGAAGCTTTACAAATAATACTGAAGAAGAAGCATGGAATTTATTGGAGACTATTTCTGAGAATACTGGTCATTGGGATCTTGATAAAGGTAATGAGCCCTATCTGGACTATGAGTATTCATGTGTAGAGAATTTCTCTACTTCTACCTTGTTTAAAAATCTGAGTGATACTTTTAATCTTGATCCTTATGTTATAATTGAGGTAGCTAAATCTTTTGCTAATCATATTGGTATTCCTAAAACTGGGTTTGAAGCTTATGTTGAACCTGTTAAACAATCTATTGTTGTACCCAAAGTTATTAAACAGGTAGAACCAGTGTCATCCTTGACAATTGAGGAGTATGTTGAGGCACCACCATATCCAAACCAAGTCAAGGAAAATTTACTTATTGCTGTTTCTAACAAGAGTAAAAGAAGAAGATCTCAGCCTTATGAACAGATGGAAGTCAACAGTCAAATCTCTATTATCAAACAATTAAATGAAGAAGATCCTGTTGATGTTTATCTATGTGAAGATGCTACTAAAGTTGTTAAAGGCAATTCGGCCAAGGTTGGTAAGCCTGTTATATCATGCACTATTGGGACTTCTAGTTATCATGGCTTATGTGATATTGGAGCAAGCATTAGTGTCATTCCATATTCTCTGTATCTTGAAATCAAGCCTGATATTGATCCTATCAGTATGGAAGAGACAGGTATGACAATTCAACTTGCTAATAAAGATTATATTAATCCACTTGGAATTGTTAGAGATGTTGAAGTATTGGTAGGCAAAATTAAATATCCTGCTGATTTTATTGTGCTTGGTTGCCCTCAAGATTCATTTTGTCCTATCATTTTTGGTAGACCTTTCTTACATACTGTTGGTGCTGAAATTGATTTGCTTAAAGAGAAAGTGTTTATTAATGTGCTGGAGAAAAACTTGCATTCAACTTTTCTAAATTTTCTGATAAGCATTCAAAGAAAGAGCCATTTTCTGAAGATGTAATTGAAACTCTTGCTCATGTAGCTGTAGCTTCAACAGATGTGTAGAACGTTATATGCTTAATCAAGATGAACCATTTAATGAAGAAAAAGATGCTTTAGAACAAATACTTTCACAACACCACCACAATTACAATTGCATATCCCACCTGATAATTTAGGAGTGCTACCACCACCTAAAGGGGATCCTAGCTTTGAATTAAAACCTTTGCCTACAAATCTGAAATATGCATATTTGGATGAGAAGAGCATATATCCTGTCATTATTAGTGCTAACCTTTCAGCTGAAGAAGAAGAGAAATTACTTGATGTGCTTAAAGCTCACCGACCAGCCATTGGATACTCTCTTGATGATCTTAAAGGTATAAGCCCAGCTCTATGTATGCATAAAATTAATTTGGAAGAGGATGCAAAACCTGTTGTTGATTATCAACGCCGTCTCCATCCAAAAATGAAGGAAGTGGTAAGGAAAGAGGTAATAAGACTTATTGAAGCTGGTATCATTTATCCCATAGCTGATAGTAAGTGGGTTAGTCCAGTTCATTGTGTTCCTAAAAAGGGTGGAATGACTGTTGTTCCAAATGATGAGGATGAACTTGTAGCTCAACGCACTGTTGTTGGTTATAGAATGTGTATTGATTTCAGGAAGTTAAACAAAGCAACTCGTAAAGATCATTACCCATTGCCATTTATTGATCAAATGTTAGAAAGGTTATCTAAACACTCTCACTTTTGCTATTTAGATGGTTATTCAGGTTTCTCCCAAATTCCTGTTCATAAAGATGATCAAGAGAAAACCACTTTTACATGTCCATTTGGTACATTTGCTTATAGGAGAATGCCATTCGGTTTGTGCAATGCTCCTGCTACTTTTCAAAGATGCATGAATGCTATATTTGCTGATTATATTGAAAAGATAATGGAAGTCTTTATGGATGATTTTTCTGTGTATGGTACTTCCTTCGATAATTGCTTGTTCAACCTTAACAAAGTTTTGCAGCGTTGTGAAGACCAACACTTAGTTTTAAACTGGGAGAAGTGTCACTTCATGGTTACTGAAGGTATTGTTCTTGGGCATAAGATTTCTGGAAAGGAATAGAAGTTGACCCAGCAAAGATAGAAGCTATTGAAAAGCTCCATTCCCAAGGGATCTCAAAGGTATAAGAAGTTTTCTTGGGCATGCAGGTTTTTACCGTAGGTTTATTAAAGATTTCTCCAAAATATCAAAACCCTAACCAATCTTTTGCAAAAGGATGTTCCTTTCTCTTTTAATGATGATTGCATTGAGTCCTTTAATATTTTGAAGAATGCTTTAATAAGTGCTCCTATTATTCAACCTCCTGATTGGAATTGCCTTTTGAAATTATGTGTGATGCTAGTGATTATGCAGTTGGGGCTGTTTTGGGCCAACGTGTTGATAAGAAACTGAATGTCATTTATTATGCTAGTAGAACACTTGATGCTGCTCAAAGGAATTATGCCACAACTGAAAAAGAATTTTTAGCAGTGCTATTTGCTTGTGACAAGTTTAGACCTTATATTACTGATTCGAAAGTCACATTGCATACTGATCATTCTGCCATTAAATACTTAATGCATAAGAAAGATGCTAAGCCTAGATTAATAAGATGGGTACTTCTATTGCAAGAATTTGATTTACACATTGTTGATAGGAAAGGGGAAGATAATCAAGTAGCTGATCATCTTTCTAGAATGGAAAATATACCTGATGATCCTATTCCTATTAATGATAGCTTTGTTAATGAACAACTTGCAATTGTTAATGTTTCTAGTGCTAAAGTTGCATCTCCATGGTTTGCCAATTATGCAAATTTTATTGTTGGTAAAGTTTTACCTCCACACTTCACTACTCAACAAAGAAAGAAATTCTTTTATGATCTTAGACATTATTTTGGGATGATCCTTTCTTTATAAGAAAGTGTGGATGGTATTATTAGACGTTGTGTACCTGAGTATGAACAACAGGCTATTATAAGAGATTGTCATGACAGTCCCTATGGAGGACATCATGCAGGAGATCGTACAGGTGCAAAGGTATTACAGTCTGGTTTTTATTGGCCTACTTTATTTAAGGATTGTGCTGAATATGTTAAATCTTGTGATAAATGTCAAAGAGTAGGAAATATTGGTAGGAGAAATGAAATGCCTATGAACTATTCCTTACCACTTGAACCATTTGATGTGTGGGGTTTTGACTTTATGGGACCTTTCCCCGAATCAAAGACAAAGCATACTCATATTTTGGTTGCAGTGGATTATGTTACAAAGTGGGTGGAAGCAATTCCAACCAAAAGTGCAGATCATGCCACGGCAATGAAGATGCTTCAGGACATCATTTTCCCCAGGTTTGGTGTTCCTAGGTTTTTAATTACTGATGGTGGTTCTCATTTCTTACATGGTATTCTTAGGAAAACTTTGGCAAAATATGATGTTAACCATAGAATTGCATCACCTTATCATCCCCAAACTAGTGGACAAGTTGAATTAAGTAATAGGGAAATTAAACTCATTTTGGAAAAGACAGTGAATAAGTCTAGGTCTGATTGGCCACTTAAAATTAACGATGCATTATGGGCTTATAGAACTGCTTTTAAAAATCCTATGGGAATGTCTCCTTATAAAATGGTTTATGGAAAAGCTTGTCATTTACCTGTTGAATTAGAACATAAAGCTAGATGGGCTATTAAACAATTGAACTTTGATTTTAAAACTGCTGGAGAGAAGAGAATTCTTGATTTAAACCTACTAGATGAATGGAGAAATGAAGCTTATGAAAGTGCCAGGATGTTTAAAGAAAAAGTTAAGATTTGGCATGACAAGAAAATTAAAAAGAAAGAATTCAAAGTAGGTGATCAAGTGCTATTATACAACTCTCGTTTCAAGTTTTCTGCAGGTAAGTTAGCTTCAAAGTGGCAGGGACCATTAGTGATACAGGAAGTATACCGTTCAGGAGCTATCCGTCTTCATGGTGATATGAAAGGTAAACCTCATGTGGTTAATGGACAACGCCTTAAACATTATATTGCAGGAAAAAGCTTCATTGGAAAGGTGGAGGAATTCATTTTACAGACACCGGAGGAGGTAATTGCAAAGAAGTTTGCAGTTTCAGAAATCCAAAATCAATAAAAGGTAACTTTTACTCTGGAAAGTTTCTCGGAATTGCGTAAATTTTACGGAATCATTTTTTATGGAAATTAACGTGTGGGACAAGAAAATTGGAAGGAACGGAGACCCGAGGAGAAAAGAGGGGGTCCCACGCGGTTAGATGCTTTGGCGTGGGCCCACTCCTTTTGCCCCTCGGAGTCCCGTTCGTCTCGTTTTCGACTCCGACGCTTCGTCTTGACCTAAAAACCGTCAATATATACCCCTTTCGTTGATCTAATCTCGCACCGAGCGTTCTCGAGCGATCTTTGCTTTTGCTGTTGTCTGTCAGGTTTTAGCCATGTCTAGCTCCGGATCCGATCATGAGGGGGAGAGCTTCCCCAAGGGAGGTGTTGTGAACCGCTACCTCAACTCCGTGATGGCACCAATGAAGACCTTGTCCTTCAAGGAGGGCGCGATGCTCATAGAGGAGGTGAAGGCTCCCAAGATCATTGGCACGGTGGAGGAGAGGCTGGAGGACCTGGAACAGAAGATCTTCAGGTATAATACTGTTGTTGAACGCAGCCTTGATGCTCATCACTTCATGAACCTGGAGCTGGAGAAGAAGGTTGAAGAGTACAAGGAGAGGCTGGAGGACTTGGAGAAGAGGTATCTACATGTCACATCTGAGTTGGACAAGCATCAAGCTCTACTGTGGGATGTGGAAAATCAAAACTGTGAGTATGAAGAGCGCTTCAAGAAGATTGCAGCAGCTGCTACCCTCAGGTATAATGATCCACCTAACTCCTTCTACAATGGGAGGCCTTTCCCATGGAAGAGGGCTGAATGGGAGGAAGAATATGAGAAAGAAGAGGCTGCAGCAGAGAAAGCACTGGCAGAACGTCAAGCTTGGGGGAGTTCCACCTAGTCTTTATCTTTACTAGTTTATCATATCTATCTAGTCATGGTGTGTTTTGCTTTTATCATTTAGTTATCAATCTCTTTTAGGCTTGTGTGAGCTCATGGAGCATTATCATGTATCCCTATCTTATGGTTTATCAATGAATATTAAAGTATGGTGTCATCCATGATTCTCTTGTTTGGAGATTTATGGGTAACACTCATGCAAATGAGCGTGGTTTATTTTAGAGGTTTCAGTCACATCTTGCCTTGAATTTAATTAACTTGAGTATGTTGGACAATTGTAGAATCTAGCTCAATATAAATAAGAAAAGAGTGAGTCATTATGACTTGAGAATTAATAAGTTTAAGGTTGAGATATAGTCTTGTAGCATAAAAAGTTGGGAATAGTTAATGAAAAGGATATGAAACACTCTTGTTAGAATCTAGTATCTTTTGAGCAAATGAATGATCATGGATGTGTCAATACTTATGCTCTTGTAAAGTGTATGAAAGGAAGGCACCCGAGGATTCGGTTAGCCATGGAAAGTGTGAGATAAAGGTTGTTTGAGCATAAGAACTTGATTGAAACATCCATGACTAAAGTTTGCACTAGTTACTAGTGAAGCAAGGGTGCAAATAATTTTATATCTGTCTTTTCATTTGTATTCTTTAACTTGTTATCCAATGAGAGTTTATCTTGTCTTTAAACTTCAGTAAAGTATTAAACATTATGATGCTAGCCATAAGAGCAAAAGCATGTTAAAAATAGTGTGATTCAATTGTCCAACATACAATGGTTATTTGCTTTCAAAGTGTAAGGGGTGATTGCTAGAGCTTCTACTTATGCTGCCCTTATGTGTATGAGTTTTAATTCATTAATCTTACATTGCAATTGAATATGATGATGATACAATGCTCGTATTTATTTATCAACCATAAGTCCATTGATGCATGTAATGATCTATGTCCTTACTTACTTGAGGACAAGTAAGGGTTTAAGCTTGGGGGAGTTGATACGTGCATTTTATATCATCATTATACCACTTATACCACCATATTAGGATGTTATTTGCATTATTATATCATTGTTTTTACATGTTTTAGATGATTTATGGGACTTTCATACAAAGTCCCTATTTTTGGTATTTAATTTCTGGGAGGCAGAAAACCTCCTTTTTCTTGTTTTTAATGTTTCAGGAGCTACAGGGACCCAAATGGAAAAAGGAAAATTGCACAGCTGGTTTTTCATCGGGAGAACACAGTGGGAAGAAGATCGAAGGGAGGAGAGCCACGAGGCCCAAAAAGGGGGGCCCACGCGGCCAGATTCTTTGGCCGCGTGGGACCCACCATCTGGAGCCTCGGGCACTTCCTCGCCTGGGGCTTTTTAACGAGGTCTCCGTCTCGCCCGAAAAGTAACGCCCTAATTTTTACGAGACTATCCGAGGTCGCGGCGGCGGCGAAACTCCTGATTCCCTCCGAGGGGGATCAGATCCTGCTGCTCCGGAGCTCCGGAGAAGGGGGAAATCATCGTCATCGTCATCACCTCTCCTCCTTGGCGTGGGAGGAGGCCTCTACATCATCACCATCACCAAGACCAGCACCATCTCCATCATCATCTCCGTGATCCACTCCGTCCCCCTCGTAGTTTGAGAGTTGCTATACCCTAGATACTTGTCTTGTGCTACTATTCATGTTTGTGATTGAGTACTTGTCATTATTTGGTGGTGAAGTTATATTTTCAGATTGTGTTGTACCACTTATGCCACTGAATATCACCATGTTTGCACGTTGTGAGTAGTTCCCGTATGTTCCTGAGGGCATAGGATGAATTGGCAATGATTTATATATGACATGTGTTGGTATTTTGTCTAGTGTTTATCTTTTTGTGTGATTCTATGATGGTGTTGTGCGAACGTCGACTGCACAACACTTCACCTATATGGGCTCATAGGAGAACACCGTAGTGTAATGGCGTGAGGGAGACTTGGGAGGACACGAAAGCCTGAGACCGAATCATTAAGTTACTTTACGGGGTATTAGTATCGGGGACCTAGAGCGTAATGCTATGGTGGGATTTTATATCTTAATAATTCTTGTGCTGTCATTTAATTGGCCACATGATCCATCATAAGGGGTTTAGTCTATTTATTTAGCTGTACCTAATAATAGCTCCGTCCGAAGAAGATTAAAACTAGACAAGATATTCAACGTGTTGTTTAATAAATCTATATGCCTAGCAATATCCATGCCGCCCTCGGGAACGTTTTCCACATATAAGTTACACATCACTTGAGCTTGTCCTCTTACACATAGAGGATTGGGCTTTCTCTCTCTTTGAGAGCTTTTACTTGTTACCATTTACCTGCTGCATTGTTACTGTCTTGCAATTATACAATCGAAAATACCAAAAACACTTGCATCTTTTATTGTCTATTTATCATTTCTAATAACCAATACCTTCAGCTCCTCGTGGGTTCGACAACCTTTTCTATTCGAAAGGTACTACAATTGATCTCCTGCACTTGGGAGTCATCAGTGTGCCTCGGTTATTTCTATACCCGAGCTTTTTACTTATGCACTTTACATTGTGATAGCCTTCGTGCTTGAAGTATTCTTGTTGCTATCACCTTGTTGCTTGTCTTGCTTAGCATAAGTTGTTGGTGCACATAGGTGAGCCTAGTTTACTTAGGTTGTTGGCTTGTTAATTTAAACACCTAGTTTTATTCCGCAATTATCAAGCCTAAACCGGAAAAGTTTTAATCGCCTATTCACCCCCCCCCCATCTAGGCGACATCCTTGTCCTTTCACCAATGATATCACGAGGTTGAGACAATATGCTCTAGTGTGATCAAGACCATTTGATCATAACACATACAAAACTCGTTCCTGATATCATTCTCTTTTCTCATCCCGTATTCTCATGTCCTGTGATAAATCACACTGTGTCTGGCCAGACGATTGGGGTGACATGATAATACTGAGATGGCCTAAAGGATGTATCTCTCCATCGTCTGAAGGAGTAAGTACCATTCTTGAACAATTTTCGTTCCAATACTTATTCTAGTTCAAACCTAATAGCCACCGTTATTATCCCCAGTTACGGTCGGACGTTTGATAACTATCAAAGCATGAGTGTCAAATAAGCGGTCACTAGATGTTCTCAAGGTATAGGAATATAACTAATGAAAACTCTCTATGATCAATTTCTATTCTTCATCTTTGATGATTTGTCTCATAGCAAGTGATGCATGTAAAATGCATACATGAACTTTACATTTTATTACATGTTATTCCATGTTATTTGCATCATATAAGGGTTATATTCATGATTTATATTGAGTTTTGGGGATAATTAACAACTCCCCCATTTTTCTGGAATTAACCCTGCGCTGTCAGAAAACCCCTTTTTCTATATTTTGATGTTTCAGGAACCCAAACGACGTCCAAATGACCTGAAACTTTACGGGGATCATTTTTTTGGAAGGAATGAAATGTAGGCGCAAAGGAATCAAAAAAACGGAGACCAGAAGGCCAAAAGGGGTGGGCCCACGCGGCCAGATTCCTTGGCCGCATGGGGTCCCCATCCTGGCCCTCGGGCCTCCGCTGCCGTCGATCTTTCTTCCCGAAGCTTCGTCTTGACCTAAAAACGACAATATATAGACCCCCCAGGGCTTTCGCGAAAGGGGGCGCCGCCGAAACACAGAAACCACGAAACAGAGATCAGGAGCTGAAGATTGGAGGGGGAAAACTCCGGCGGGGCGCTGCCGGTGTGGTCTCCTTCCCCTCCAACAACATCTCCACCGACACCATGATGAAGAGGGAGTAGTCCACCCCTGGACTATGGGTTTGTGGAAGTAACTTATGTATCTCTCCTCTCTACAAGCTTCACTAATTAGTACCGTATGAGCTGCTGAACATGATTACGGTCATCTATGTAATTCTTTTGTGGTGGATCTTTATTATGAGTTAATACATGTTTGAGATTGCAATGGTTTTGTTTCAGTTATGAAAGTAGATGCATATTATGTACCCCGTTCTTATTTACTTGTCATGATCAAGCATGTTTATGAGAACGTGTGAGGGGGAACGTGTGCATTAGCTGGAGTAACGGGGGGGGGGGGGGTGTGGCTAGTGCAGTGAACGTGACAGATAGTTCTGCGATCCACTTGGGTTTTCTACCTTACTTTGTTGCCTCACTAGGGATAAACAAAAATACCATGCTACCGGAGAGTGGATGTGGCCTTGGCCACTATCTCCATGACTAGATCTAGCATGTTCTTATTTTAACTTCATGTCATCGAACTTATTGCTATGCTCTGATTTATCTTAATTACTAAGGTGTTATGATTTAGTTCACATCTTGGTGGAGCATAAGAGAGAGAACAATTTATACTTGAGATCTCTATGTTAGGACGTGATGCCCATATTATTAATAACTTGTCAAACCATGTCTTGCCATCTTACATGTTAATTTTAGTATTCTATTGTCTACCACGTTATCAAGAGAGAGTGCATTTGTGAAACCATGAACCCCGGTCCATTTTTAATCATAAGAAACACCTTTCCAACACTTTTATCATCACTTTTGTTTGCTGCCATTATTAAGTCCGAAAATACAAAAACACTTTTACATCTTGCATTCATCATAAAAAAAACCAAAAATATCATTTATCATTACTACCATCATCCTTGCATATTTATTCTACCATCATTGCATATTTACTTATTGTTTGCATTGCATATTATTTTATTATCATTCTCACACCTTGTGCTTGACAACCACTTGGTGAGGTTGAGGGCACAAAAAAAATTATTTTGTTGCAGGTTCTCAAGAGAAGGATAAGGAGATAACACCTGAAATACTGGTTCCCGAGAGTTCGATATTAAACCCTCGATTCACCCCTCGTGGGGAAAACTGTCTTCCACTACTACATACACTCTGCACTTGGAGTCTCAACCTAACCCATTTACTTTTCACGCAGGTAACACGCGAAGAGGCTAGCAACTGTTTTCTGGCGCCATTGTGGGGGAACTACGTGAAGGGCCATCAGCAAGATCATAGGATGGGTCGGTTCAGTACTATTATCATTCCGATAATAAACTCCTATAGTTATGTGACTTATACAAAGTCCATGATCTGGAAAAATGATCATCTAATAACAAGATAGGCTGGTCTTAGAGACAAGACCAGGAACACTTTTACTTTGTTCATATCTCTACAATTGCATTGAAGGTTTTCCTCTTGAATACTTTTGCATTCGCTATTCAAGTGCCCAATGCAGTTGTAGCATAAAGATATAAACATTTAATAATAAACTTGGAGATAAAATAATACTAAATATTATTGTCTCTAGGGCATATCTCCAACAGAATAATATCTATATTAGAAATACAAAAAAATTCTCATCGCAAACGATGAAAAACAACATCCGTTACTAATGCTCTTCTCACTTCGGAAACGGAGAAACGTAAATGACCATTTTGACCCTGGCTCATTAGAAACGGTTAAATGCATCCGTTGCTATTGTGCTCGTTCACATCAGTATCGGTGACGGGGACACAGACCGTTTCTCCGTTTTTGATGGGCTTTTTGGTCTGTTTCCGATGTGTCGTTCTATACTAGTGAGAACCTCTGATAGAGAGTATTCTTATAGGATAACTAGCTGAAGAGGCAAACATTTTTCCTCTGCACCAAAAAAGAAGTTTAATTCAGGCTTGCTTAGCAAGTATTATCATGTATCTTTTCTCCTTCTTCAAATTTGCCAAGTGGGATCTGCAACTCATTAATACTCAGATGCCTATGGAATGACGTGGAAGGAAACCATAAAATTCATCTCTAAAAGACCTTCAATCCGTATGAAGAAAGAGTTAGGAGGTTTAGGGATACATAACCTCCAAGACCTTAATATTTGCTTGATTGGTTCTTGGATCAAGAGATACATCCAAGGAGAAGACTCTCTCTGAAAAAGAGTGATAGACTCACAAAAAGTAAAACTAGAAGCCAATACCCAGTGTTGTCATGATGCGTAACCTTTCATTTTTGGAAGGGCGTGGTGTGTGCCACTAAAGAAGTTAAAATATGCCATAATGGCATCTAGGAAATGTTAAATCGATCAAGCTTTGGAAAGATATCTTGTTTGGAAATTCTCCCCTAGCCACTCAATTTGGAACATTTACTTTGTTTCCAATCAACGAACCACAATTTAGTTTTGACTTGTGGAGACGGTTCTCAACTTAGGTGTACCTTAGAAGGACTTTTACAGATGATATGTAGATTTAGTGGCAAGAACTTCTGGAGATTGCCAGAAGTATCTCTTTCACTGAGGATCAACTGATTTGGCATATAACTCCAAGGGTATATATTCCTCTAGTTCTATGTATTGCATAATAAATTTCAGCGGGTCAAGCAGATTTTTTTGCATGTTGTCTGGCAATAGAAATCCCCTCCTAGGATTCAAGTTTTTATGTGTCTCTTTTCCTAAAACAAGATAATGAGTAGGGATAATATGAGTACAAAGGGTATAGTTAAACCTCTTGAATGTGAGCTATGTAAAGGGATTGAATATGTGAATTTTTAATGCAAAGTGTCTAGGAAGCTTTGGGATACAATGTCTGATGTATTTGATATTCACATCACATATTTTGAACCAATTGCTTCTAAATGACTTTGTAAAAAAAGTTCATGTATTTCAATGTGGTTTCTCAAAGTGGTTTCTTCTAGGAAACCACATTGAAATACAAAGTGTCTAGGAAGCTTTGGGATACAATGTCTGATGTATTTGATATTCACATCACATATTTTGAACCAATTGCTTCTAAATGACTTTGTAAAAAAAGTTCATGTATTTCAATGTGGTTTCTTCTGCCATTTTTTGGACTCTGTGGAATTATAGAATTAGTTTAGTGTTTCGGACAAACATAGACGGGTTTGGCGCCTGGTCTTTCTATATCTAAAGAAAAAATAATATAAAATGTTATTATAACCATTATAGAAATATATTAGTTGCAATAACAAGGGACGAGGGACTGTTTTTTAAATGTAAAACATTCGTTTGCACTAAATTGAGAAAAGCATACTATTTAATCGAGAGAGAGAGAACACCATCAATTCTGGAAAACTCAAACAGAGCCTGAGCTACACGTAGATAGCCCTTTTTTGCAAAATTCAAAAATCATATTTATAAGTTTTGAAATATTCTGAAAAAAAAATCTGGGTGTAGAAAACAATGCATTCTAACAACGTGAAAATATCAACTCAAAATATTTCATATTCTAGGCTACACAAAAGTAACAAAATCTGATAAATTTTGGGAAGTTCTAATTTTACACTGTCCTTACACTATTCATTACTTTCAGATTTTTAAATTTTGCACAGCCAAAAATACAACATATTTATATTGATATTTACACGTTGGTAGAAGACAATATATCTACATCCAGAATTGTTTTCAGATTTTTTTTAAACTCCAAACTACTTATGATTTTCAAAATAAAGAACTATATGTAGCTCGGGCTCCATATATCCGCTCTCCCATCAATCACCACAATAGAAATGGCCTCTGAGTCATACGAATCCTCTTTGACAAACAAAGCAATATTCATCGAAAGAAAAGCAATATTACAGCTGAAAAAACAATATTATTCCACAAATCTTGTAGCCTTGGTTTGTCGCACCAGAGACGAACCACGTTTCAAGCTTTCCAATTGTTTCCCTCGTCCCCGCTCCTCCACCTCTCCCGCCGCCGGGCGAGACCTCTCCCTGTCGCTGTCTAGGCGGCGGGGCCCCGCTCGGCAGCGGCCATGCGCTCCCGCCGCGCCCCATTCCTCCCGGTAATCTCGCGCCTCCCGGTCCCTTCTCCATTCAGTCCACGGCACCAAAAAATGTTTGCCCAATTGTGCCCTGAATCAAAAATTTACATTTTCCTTGCTTCCGCAATAACCGTACCACCACCTTTGATCCATACCGCTGCTCCATTAGCTACTAGCGCGGCAGTGGCAGTGGCAATACCAGGGGGGCACCTCCTCGAGTGGTGTGCGGAGTGGTTGCTGCGGGTGCCACCTGTGCGGGGAAACGCGGGGGCTAGCGGCGGCGGCGGGGTGGTGGTCGAGGTGGTGCGTTGGTAGGAGGGGATTTGTGACATCGGCAGAGGCGAAGGGGGAGATGGAGAGCACCATGAAGACGATACGGGAAGGCGGAGCGCCCTGCGTGCTGGATATGGACGACGCGGCGACGGTGGGCGGTGGCGTCGAGGACACCTACGGCGAGGACCGCGCCACGGAGGAGCAGCTCGTCACGCCATGGACCATCTCCGTCGCGAGGTGAGCGTCCAACTCCAGATTAAGGATAAGCTTTCTGATCCGCCGTGGCCTGGGACCAGGTATTTCTGTTTCTCCGCCGGAGACAAACGTTTTAGTACTAGGACGTTTGGTGGCCTTTGGTGATCGGAGTTCAAAACAGTTTTACCAATTCTCAAACTCCTCAATTCCCTCAAATGAATGAGAATACAATTCTCAGTTCCCTCTATTTTTCGTAAAATTTCAGTCACCTAATATTGCGGTATAGAACGTGTGCAATTTAGAAAAGAAAAAAAACTTAACTGTAATTTTGGATATTTCTCTCATGTTTCACATGGTTAAAAATTAGGTATCTTAGAAATTGACAACCCCATTAAGTTTTAATCATGATGCTTCAGGTTTTGACGTGATCAAACTTTGTTATGTTTTGATTCTGTATCCCAGCGTTTGCCAAATTGTTTTGATCTTAATATCTTATAAGCTATGTGGTAGTTGACTTGACACTGACAATAGTGGTACTTCACATACCCATAAAACTGACAGGGTAGTATTCGAGTCATTTACCAATGGAAATGCATGATCACGCCCCGGAAATCAGAAATAGTGACTATAGATACTGGGGCAAAATCTGTTTTGTTTCTTTCAAATCATTTAGTAATTGTGTTGTGTGTGGCATGGCAGCGGTTACAATTTGCTGAGGGATCCACGCTACAACAAGGGGCTTGCGTTCACAGAGAAGGAGCGTGACACGCACTACCTTCGTGGCCTTTTGCCACCAACGATCATATCCCAGGAGCTCCAGGTTCAACGACCCTCGATTGATATTTTCATGAACCATTTTAAGCGTGCACACAAGTCTGATGTAGTGCACTCTGATATTATCAGGAGAGGAAGATAATGTATAACATCCGCCAGTATCAGCTACCTCTGCAGCGCTACATGGCTATGATAGACCTTCAGGTTACGGTTCTCTAAGTTCCCATATTTTGTGAGATCCAGATCTCTGCATTTTTCCTATTGTTCATAGTATAGCTGATGTGAATATCCACTTTGGCTATGCTGTTTCGATCTGTATTGCAGGAGGGGAATGAGAGACTTTTCTACAAGCTCCTAATTGACAATGTTGAGGAGCTACTTCCTATTGTGTACACTCCAACTGTTGGCGAGGCCTGCCAAAAGTACGGTACCATATTCAGCCGTCCTCAGGGTCTTTATATCAGCTTGAAAGAGAAGTACGTTTTGCTTCGTGTGTTTTTTTTTACCTTTTTGTTGTTTTGGGACTGTATCGCCTGTTCACACTCATATGCTTGCTGGGGTGTACAGGGGAAAGATCCTCGAGGTGATGAAGAACTGGCCAGAGAGGAGCATTCAGGTTATTGTTGTTACCGACGGTGAGCGAATTTTAGGGCTTGGAGATCTTGGGTGCCAGGTATTTTCTGATATGTGTCTTGAAGATTTATGAACTACCTCTCAATCTCTCAGGTTCCTGTGTTGATTGCAATATTTTCTACATAGGGAATGGGGATTCCTGTTGGTAAACTTTCCCTTTACACTGCTTTGGGAGGGGTTCGTCCATCTGCTGTAAGTTGTCACTTAAATGTACCTTTATTTTGCCGGACTACCATTTCTTGTTGCATGAACTAACATTTTATTGATATTCTTGAAGTGCTTGCCAATCACATTGGATGTCGGTACAAATAATGAGCAGCTTCTTAATGATGAGTTTTACATCGGCTTGAGGCAAAGAAGGGCCACAGGCCAGGTTGGACAAACGATAATTGCTTCTGTCTGTTTTGCGAACTCACACTAGTTACCACCTGTAATTCTTAATTTTTTTTGTGTGTTATTAGGAGTATGCTGATTTTCTGCATGAATTTATGTCTGCTGTGAAGCAAAACTATGGGGAGAAAGTTCTCATTCAGGTAACCTACATGCTAAAAAAAGCTATATTCTAAATAAAGTTGAAACACAAAAGACATGCCGGTGTGAAATGACCTGTCTTGCTTAACAACTTTTATATGCAGTTTGAGGATTTTGCAAATCATAATGCGTTTGATCTCCTTGCAAGATATGGCACAACCCACCTCGTATTTAATGATGATATTCAGGTACTGTTACTAGATGTCTGTTAGATTGCTCGTGATGTAGTCTATTGTAAATGTACAACATCTGTAAACAGGATTATTGTTAATACGAGCTGCCCAATTTTTTTGTTGTCAGTACAAATGTGAGCTGGGAAGTGGGAACTGGGGCTCATTCAGATGTGCTAAATATCGATTTCTTACTCTTTGTATATTGTAGGGAACAGCTTCCGTGGTCCTTGCTGGGCTTGTTGCAGCACTAAAATTAGTTGGTGGTACATTGGCTGAGCACACCTACCTGTTCTTGGGAGCTGGAGAGGTCTCTCTTTATGCTTTCTTATTTGCATCTTCCCTATTACTTTACACACATGAACAATCTGGATTCCTGAGCTTCAAAAAAATTTAGGGTCTACTATTTGTGTACTTGGTTAATGCTAGTCATCTGTAGAGCTCCAATAGCTGAACTAGACCTACTGGATTAGCTAAATTATCCAAATGACATCAAGTATACACTTCAGAGTAGAGATTAGGCGAATCTCTACTCTTCTAGATTTTCAGTGACAAGTGATCATATATCTTTGTGTAATGTGTCCGTTATTAGAAGACTTGATAATGTTTGGGAGAACCATGGAAGCCGCAGCTTCAGCTCTGCATTTCATTGGATCTCTCATGGGAATCTGTGTGCATACATGGCCATTTGAGTGGCCAGCTATAATGACCTTCAAGAATCTTGATAAGCATGAACTGGCCCACCCAAACAGACAAGCATGCTACCATGTCTGGAACAGTTGACAAATTTAACAAGCATGTTTATCACCTTGCAAATGTTGGCACATACCCGAGGCTGTTGCTTTCGAGTTTGGCAGCATCTATAGATTGTATAGTCTGTAACGAAAATTGAACTTGTATGCTTCTCAATATCGGTAACAAAAATAGAACTTGTATGCTTCTCAATATCGGTATTTGAAGGCTGTATTTCTCATTCTCCCGACGTTGTTTCCATTCACACTTTGCCCACTAACTAATAGCTTTGCTCTTGTACTTGCAGGCTGGGACAGGTATTGCGGAACTTATAGCTCTTGAGATGTCAAGACAGGTGGTGCATCTTTTTCTCTTGGGTGTCCCCTTCATTTGCAGCTTGTGCACACATATCCAGAATCTAGATGGCCTAACAATTGTTTGCCTATGCAGACAGAAACCCCAATAGAAGAATGCCGCAAGAAAATCTGGCTTGTCGATTCAAAGGTTTATTTTTTACGAATACCTCATGTCTATTAATGTCACTATTATCCCAAAACTTTAGTATATTCCTACTTGCTAACAGTAGATGCTAATTTTAATTGACAGGGCCTGATCGTCAGTACACGAAAGGAGTCCCTTCAACACTTCAAGAAACCATGGGCTCATGAGCATGAGCATGTCGACAACCTCTTAGATGCAGTCAATGTATGAGTGCACTTCTGAAAAAAAAAAAAAATCTAATGGTCTTACCTTAATTATCCATAGTTCTCAGAATTTTTACAAGCTTAGCTTCTGACTCAAATGTGTGTTCCACCATTCCAGACTATCAAACCAACAGTTTTGATTGGCACATCTGGAAAGGGCCAAACTTTCACACAGGAGGTTGTCGAAGCCATTTCCTCATTTAACGAGGTAATTTTCACCATGTCAACTTGTTACTTCTGTGTCCTTTTGAACCATTGAAGTTAGCTGGTAACGGTGTTCGGTGATATAAAATTGTAGATGCCTATCATTCTTGCTCTGTCCAACCCAACGTCGCAGGCTGAGTGCACAGCTGAACAAGCCTATACATGGAGCAAGGTAATTTTCTCTATCAGCAGTGACCTTGCCTTTTACATGGAAATCCTTATTGATGGATCTATGCAACGTTATCAGCAGCAATATTTCTGCGTTAACAGACTGTGTTAACAGGGTCGAGTAGTGTTTGCGACAGGAAGTCCATTTGATCCAGTGGAGTACAATGGCAAGCTACATGTGCCTGGCCAGGTTTGAATAACTCACTACATTGCAGAACTTTATCTACTTCAAATGATCTGAACCAAGTTAGTTTGATCTCATCTTGGTCCTGGTATGCAGGCAAACAATGCCTATATCTTCCCAGGGTTTGGCCTTGGTGTGGTGATGTCTGGGGCAATCCGCGTGCATGATGACATGCTTCTTGCAGCCTGTAAGTACTATTAGGGATAGCTAATGTGCAACATGTTGAAGAATGAGCAACTGAGGGGGCCAAAGGCCAAAACATATACATGTGGTGTCAAAGTGCATGAAACCCAGTACACTGGGGATATACAGAAAAGGACACTATACATCTCTAACACAACAAACGCTTGTCATCAACTGTAAACATGTAACCATATTGTCACCAAAAAAGTGTAGTAAAATGTAAACAAGGCATTCTCTACTGTGGAAGTTGGCCAGCGCAAATACAAATTGTAGAATAACTTTGTGTATGGATGCCTACTTTAGGTCGTCTGGAGTTATATTCTGAACCAGCTAATTTGCCTTGATCATGAATGCCTTTCCTGGAACAGCGGAGGCTCTGGCTCAGCAGGTGACACAGGAGAATTTTGACAAGGGGCTCATTTATCCTCCCTTCTCTAATATCAGAAAGATCTCTGCTCATATTGCAGCCAACGTTGCAGCAAAGGCATACGAACTTGGTCAGCATCATGCTTCCGTATTTTCTTAAGAAAGGTAAATATATGTGCTTATTGTCTTCTTTGCTCATCGTCAGCCCATCTCATGTTTAGGCCTGGCAAGTAGGCGCCCTCGGCCAAAGGACCTGGTCAAGTATGCCGAGAGCTGCATGTACAGCCCGATTTACCGCAACTACCGGTGAATACGGATTCATTCTGCTCATGTACAGCTGCTATTTATCAAACTACTTGCTGCAAAATCCCTTAAATGACACTACCTGGTTCAGTTTGTGGTTAAGCTGTGGAACGGAAGCTATTTTTTTCTTCTCTTGTGCGAGCTGTTCTGTATTACTATTTCACTTTGCTACTACTTGTTCTGTACTGTTTCCATTGCGATGTGATGTGAAATGACTCGGTGCCCATATTCTCATTGGACAAGCTACCGTCCTTGCGGTGGAGAAGGATAAATTTGCAATAAAAGTTTGTACAGTTTCTTCCTCGATACTATGGCTATCCTGCCTGTGTTAGACGGAAAATGCAGTCTGGCCTGCTTTTCATTCAATTAGAAGGAGAGTACAAGAGTACAAAGTGACGAAACAAAAGCAAAAAAGAAACCTAATAAATGAAGCAAGTGTCTAGGTCCGTAGCAAAGAAGCTACAGACTGAAAAAAGGTGCAGGAAAAGTTCTTAGTCCGGTTCCCTTGGTCTCAGGATGAGGTCCGCAGCTCCTGATCTCCTAGCGTCACGCCAGCATTTAGCTTCCTGCAAGTACTTGGCGACAGGTATGTTTGGCTCTTTGGTGGCGAGACCAGAAAAAGATTTCTGCTCACATTGCAGCCAACGTTGCAGCAAAGGCATACGAACTTGGTCAGCATCATGCTTCCGTATTTTCTTAAGAAAGGTAATTATATATGCATATTGTCTTCTTCGCTCATCGGCAGTCCATCTCATGTGTAGGCCTGGCAAGTAGGCGCCCTCGGCCAAAGGATCTGGTCAAGTATGCAGAGAGCTGCATGTACAGCCCGATTTACCGCAACTACTGGTGAATCCGGATTCATTCCGCTCATATACAGCTGCTATTTATCAAACTAGTTGCTGCAAAATCCCTTAAAGGACACTACGTGGTTGAGTTCGTGGTCAAGTTGTGCAACGGGAGCTGGTCCAAGCTCTGTTTTTTTCTTTTCTTCTTGTGCTACCTTTTCTGTAGTACAATTTTCCTTTGCTACTACTGTACTTGTTGTAGTGATTTCCATTGCGATGTGATGTGAAATGACTTGGTGGCCATATTCTCATTGGACAAGCTGCCGTCCTTGCGGTGGAGAAGGATAAATATGGAATAAAAGTTTGTACAGTTTCTTCCTCGGTACTATGGCTATCCTGCCTGTGTTACATATGCTATTGTTTCTGCGAGTACTTGGCGACAGTTATGTTTGGCTCTTTTGTGGCGAGACCAGAAAAAGATTCTCCTCCGAGGCCGTGGGTACGATGCCCAGACATGGACTACACAGGGAGCAAATTGCTTGAAGTGACGCTGGTTGTTGCATGTTCCGAAAAGCAAAAATCCATCGTGGTAGCAGCTGACCAGGCTGATCCCTTTGGTTTTTGGGGTAAGTGACACCGTCCAAGTTTCCATGCTGGTTCCCAGTTCATCACTGTACTGAAAGTTGCAATGAATCATGAGGTAAGATACTAGTGGCAATTCTCATCTGATTGAGCAGAGACCTATGCATGCTCTATTGCAACGAATCTAGCTAGTTGGCTAAAGTGAGGTTATGCAGATGAAACTGTTGCCATTTCAACCGTCCCGTACCATCTCGTAGTACTGATATCCAAGGGAGGTGAAATAAAGCCCTTTCAAAAAAAAAGGTGAAACAAAGGGTGCACTGCATATTGGTACGGCCACATCTATGACTCATAGACACCGACGCCAATTATGCGTAAAACCGACATATAACCTCTATTATTGGACAATTTTACTGCGGCAATATTTTAACCAGCAATAATGGATGGTTAAGTCTTCGACGTGACAACAAATGGAAATATACTCTATAATCCTGGAAAGGTGATCTCTCCCAGTGATATCACTATTATGATGCTTTGTTGTGACAACGATATTGGATAGTACGATTTTTTGTTATGTCGACATGTTGTGCCCAAGTCACCGCGTGTAACAGATTTGGAAATCCAATTTATTTTTCCCGTAAAGCTCAAACTGAAACATATTGAAAGGGCAGCATGAGAGTGAGGTTGTGTAAGGTTTCTTGGGTTATTGTCACATCTTAGACACTCATCAGCCATCTATACATAAAACCACTATTATTGGACACTTTCACAATAGTAAACCTTTTAACAATCAATAATAGAGGGTTACTTCTTTGACGTGACAACAAATTGAAATATACTCTATAATCCTAAAAGGTTAATCTCTCACCGTGATGTCACTACTACATATGCTTTCTTGTGACAACGGTATTGGATACATTTTTTTGTCATGTTGATATGTTGTGCCCAAATCACTATGTATAACCAATTTGCAAATCAAATTTATTTTTTCCCATAAAACTCAAATTGAAACGCATTCAAAGGGTATCATGAGAGTGAGGTTGTGTAGAGTTTCTTGGGTTATTGTCACATCTTAGACACTCCTCAGCCATCTATGCATAAAACCAGTTACTTTCACTATGGTACACCTTTTAACCATCAATAATAGAGGGTTAATTCTTTGATGTGACAACAAATTGAAATATACTCTAATCCTCAAAGGATGACCCCCCCCCCCCCCCCCTCACATTAATATAACTATGTCCATGGTGTTTTGTTATGAACGTCGTACGGTGGAGTACTATCCATGTGGTCGTTGTGTCAGAAACATGTCCTCTCTTGAATAATTTGTGTTTACTTGTTTTAGTAACATCTCGCTGGGTTCGAGCCAGCCTCTCTGCATTGCACTTTGCAGGCTTGACACGTATAATCCTTCTCAGACCCCACCTGGTGTGGGAGGGCTGGAACTAAAACTCGAAACTCGCGAGTTGAATGAGTAACTCGGAACTCGGCTCGAACTCATTGCTAAACGAGCCGAGCCGAGTTTTAATTTTATACAGTAAACGAGCCGAGTTTCGAGCTACTCATTTAGCTCGCTTAACTCAGTAAACAAAATTTGTTACCTGTATTCTTGTCTTTATGGACAATTTTTCCTGATTATTTCAGTTTAACAACTAGATATTACTTGACAGTGACATATTGTCATTGATTGTGGTTATAATTGCATTAAACATGCCCAAATAATTAAAATAATTTTATATAAAAGCTATTATAATGCACGTTGACAGTTTTACCGAGTTAAACAAGCAAACTCGCGAATTTTGTGAGCCGAGCCGAGTTCCAATTCTGAACTCGTATGTTAAACGAGTCGAAACGAGCCGAGCGACTCGTTAGTTGACCGAGCATCAACGAGGCCGGCTCGGTTCGGCTCGAATTTCAGGCCTATGTGGGACAGTAGGAGCTTCTATCACTGGGTCTCTGTCCTTTTTTTGTTTTGTTGTAGTAAAATCACGGGAAAGGAGAACCGGATGCCATTATCGGGTGATAACATATGGTTACGTGTCTCCTTGCCCCCACAACGCCACCAAATGCGGGTAGGGTAAGCTGTGCACAACCCTTAATTTTGAAGATGATACCAAGTTAACAAACTAATCAGAGATAATAACCGTAACCTTCGATCATTTTCCTTAAAGTAAATCATATTTAACCTGTCCGATCGTGTGTACTGGTTTTATGTCTCTGCATGGTTTTCATGAGGCTTTTCTGAGTGTGAACTGAACTTTGCCCCCACGGATCACGGTAGGGGCCAGGTGGAGGGAGCATTTCGGGCGTGAGAGTGGCCGAGTGGGACGGTGTGTGTTGCGCTTGCGCCCTGGTTTCCGGGGGGCTTTTGGCGTAGTTTAATCGGCTGGTACTGACCGCGCGCTCTACGGAGGCTGATCGCCACAGCCAAAAACCACCGTACACCTCCATCAAAAGCTGAGCTCTCGCGTCTGTTTCCCGTCCGGTTAAATTCCTGCCCGACTGCCTCTGTTGCAGACTTCCAGTACCCCCTTCCTTCCTCGCTTTCTTCCCAGCTCTCGGCAAGCTACCCGGCATTGCTTCTCTCACCGGCACGCGACTTGGGAGAAGTGGGGGTCGATCGATGCCGGCCGTGGAGGCGCAATCTCCCTGGGCGTCAGGGGACAGGCGGCCGCACTTCTTCAAGGTGCTTATCGGCGACTACAAGACGCGCCTGGTGAGTGAACGCCCGGTAGATGTGATGCTGGTGTCTCGCATGCTAGCTAGTGTACGCATAAAGGCATATGATGCCACGCTCTCAGCGAGCATGCGCCTATCGATCCAAAGTGTAAGAAAGTTTAAACATATGATCCACTAAAACATGACTAATTCTTCCACGCATGCATGCAATGCAATGCAGAAAATCCCGCCAAACTTCTGCAAGCACATCCCCTGGGAGGCGTCAAGAAAGGCCAAGAGCCTGGAGGAGGCGTCCATGGCGGCCACACTGGAGGGCCCCAGCGGGCGGGCATGGCGGGTCGTCATCCGCCGGACGGCCGAGGGCACCTTCTTCACCTCGGGATGGACCAAGTTCGTGCAGGACCAGGCGCTGCGGGAGCTGGAGTTCCTCGTGTTCCGGCACGACGGCGGCACGCGCTTCACGGCGATGGTGTTCGACAAGTCGGCCTGCAAGCGGGAGGACCTGCTGCTCGTGGGCCAGGCCCGGCCGAGCAAGAAACGAGGCCGGCCGAAGAAAGCTGCGCTGGCCAAGAATGATTCGGTGGGCAAGGAGTTGGTCCCGTACAGTGACCCTATGGACCAGCAGCCGCAAGTCGTGTGCTCAAATTCGACGCCGGAATTGGGCAAGTCCAATGACACTTGCTCCCTCTTTTTTTTTCGTTTTGCAAATCAAAATATGTTTTCAGATAGCAAGTGCTACACATATAATTGGGAGAAAATGAATAGATCAAATGGCTAGCACCATCTACTTGGGCGTAACAAAATTTTAGACGAATTAGAGATGGACACGAATTGTTTCACAGAACCTTACCAGAGCTGCATCGGTTCTTAACTGCAGGATCAGCCGGGCAGCGAAATGCGGTGAAGGCCGAAGTGGACGGCGGCGAGCTCCCGCCGTGCTCGATCGCCGCACCACCGTCACCGCAATTGTTAACGCCGTACCACGGGCCAGCTGGGGCTCAGACGACGAGCGGGTGCGCGGCGAAGACGCGGAGCATCCAGGACGACATCGCCGTCGCCAACATCCCCGCGTCGGTCCGGCGTTACAACGGGTACGTGTCCCGCCGGCGCCCCGTCACGAGCTCCGAGCGGCAGCGGGCCATGGAGATCGCGAGCGCGTTCCGGTCGTCGCTCCCGTTCTGCGTCGTCCGCATGAGCACCATGCACGTCTACTACTCCTTCATGATGGTGAGCACCAAATATATATTTTTCCCTGCGCTGTGTTGTGTGAACAGCTAACTGACGTCTGTGAGTGCAGAGGTTCCCGACGGGGTTCTCCCGGCAGCACCTGCCGCGGGAGAGGGTGGAGGTGACGCTCCGGGACGTCCCGGAGGGCAGGGCGTGGTCGGTGCTCTACATCCCCAACACGAGGGACCGGCTGTCGCGCGGGTGGTGCGCCTTCGCGCGCGGCAACTGCCTCGAGGAAGGGGACTGCTGCGTGTTCGAGCTTGTCGCCGCCGCCGAGTTCCGCGTCCACATATTCCGGGTGGTCGAGCCAGCCGTGCCGGCGATCAGGCTCCGGATAGCTTGACCTTGACCTCAGCTGTACCTCGCGCATTGGATCATCGAGGTTAGAGACACACTGAATAAATGTAAATTCGTACGCGTTCCGGCGATGGCGAGTCCCAATGAGCAATCCAGACGGGGAAACTGCTGTCTACATCAGTAATGGTATCGCCGAAATGGTATCGGCAATAGACAAGTTTAACTGGATCGCCGTCTGAAGTGTTTTCCCCTGCTTGGTGCACCGGCCCGGTGAATCAACGTTCAGAGATTCAGAAACGAGGCAGATTTTTCGCTTACTGAAAAGTATTGCTCAGTTCAGACAAAGTTAAAGTAATCAAGAAACTTCCATTCAATCTTCGCGTGGACAATGCGGGAAAGTTCTCGCAGCAACGTGGAAACGATGGAAGTCGACGTCGCTCGTGATAAAACCGTGCTGATGTTGTACTATACCTCGCCGACGCTACAGAGCAAGCGAGTCCTTGGCTGTACTAGTCAACCCTACCAATCCCCCAAGCGCCGTGCGCTCGCCGCAGCGCGAACTCTTGATCGGGATCCTACGTCGCCGACTGTTGTCTTGCCGAAAAGGCATTTTCCAAATTTTCTTTCATTTTTTCGACTTTTCATATAAATGATGAATTATTTGTGGCCTTTCCATCAAATTGATGGACAAAGTCGCCATCCACTTGGTTGTCTACATCAGGGCGGATCCACGTCCCTCCCAATAAGCGTTTTTCTACCAATATCGGTGAAATTGTTGATTTAGCCTAGCAATTGGCCTAAGTATAACACTAAATACAAATTTGGATCGGAGTTTGGTTCCTGGGTCCGCCACTGGTATGCATCAAGGGGCAACCAGGTCCGGGCTTGGCTGGTGTGGTGTTTAAAACATCTACCAAACCATTGGGAATGTACGAGACATTTGTATTTAGGGCTAAGCTTAGGCAGTAAAATTTGGAGTGAGCATTGGCCGATGTTGTGATGTGTCTTCCCTAGAACTCCAAAACATGATAGAATCCCATGAAGTTCTTCCAACAGAAAATCTTAAATTTCGCAAGTACAACACACTTCCATAAGGTATCCGAAACTGATGGTAATTGAGAACCTCCTCTATGATTTTCTCATAAAATCTTCATGCCAAATTGATGGCCCCATTATATATAGTAAGTTGATCGAATAGTGAAACAACTGTGGCTTGTCTTGTTAGACTTTGTTAAATAATATAATTTAAAACGATGTGTGCATCATTTTGATGCAGATGCCAAGGATTTCAACCTGCATTTTGAAAAAATAAAGAAAAAAGAACTTAAAGGGATTGATAGTATTTGGTCAGCTTCAATTGGTCTGAAAATTGATCTAATAATTTCTTCATCCCAATCACATGTGATTGGGTCAATCCATTCTTGGACTTTCGTGTATACATTTGTTCGCCAGTCGTGAGTCCGCCTTGGACTCCACCAACCCCACCATCCACCGCCACCGCCGCCGCCGGTGCGCCTACGCCGCTCTGTCACGTCGTACATAAACGCACGCACCTGCACCGCGACCTCCCCACCCTGCCACATCAGAACCGAGAAGATGGCAACGGCCGCCTCCGCCTCCCCCGCCGCCCTCCGCGCCAAAACCCCAGCAGCCCCGCTCGCGCACCACCCGACCCCGAAATCCAGCCTCGCATTCCCGTGGGCCTCCCCTGGAGCGTCCTCCGCCTCCGGCAGGCTCCACGCCAGCCTCCACCTCGGCGGGGCCCGCAGCGCCAACGGCACCGGCCTCCACGTTTCTCTGCACCCCGACGTCACGCCGCTCGCCGTGCCCAAGATGGCAGCCGGCGCGGGGGACCACAAGAGCATCCTGCTCTACCACTGCGAGGAGATGACGGATCTCGCGCAGCAGGTGGCCGCCCGCAACGACGACATCCAGCTCTGCTCCATCTCCTGGAGGTACCGCCCAACCTTCCCCTTCCATTTCTAGTATTGCGTTGGTCTGTTTTTCTCCCTAGATGCTCCATATTTTTATTTGGTGCGTGCGGAATTCGGTTCTCTGGGTATACAATCTGAGCCCCAAGCTTTGAATTTGTCAGAGCAAACTGTCTCGATTTCTTAGCAAGTTCAGGTCTAATAAGCAAATGTGCTAAATTTTGTCTAAACGATCGCAACAGAAGCAGGGTATAGCCAGTCAACTGATATTACTACTGTTCACATAGAAACTGTAACTCCATTCACAAACGCCCCTTATGGCCCAAAACTGTAGAATTGAAACTTGAAATCATCGCAACATTCTCAACTTCTGACCGTAGTTATTTGTTGGTAGGAACAACGACTTTCGAATTACTTCTAAATCTATCTAAGCCAGCAGTTTATTTTAATGTCAGCAAAACTACACCAAACCTCTCTCTTACCGTTAACTTGTGCTCAATTTTTCAGGAAGTTTCCCGATGAATTCCCGGATTTGTTCATACCGAATGCCCAGAACATTCGTGGGCGGCATGTTGCTTTCTTAGCATCATTCAGCTCGCCTGGTGTCATATTTGAGCAACTATCCATCATATATAATCTGCCAAAGCTGTTTATTGCTTCGTTTACTCTGATACTCCCATTTTTCCCGACTGGGACTTCCGAGCGTATGGAAGATGAAGGAGATGTTGCAACCGCCTTTACACTCGCTAGAAGCTTGTCACACATACCAATATCAAGAGGTGGTCCCACCAGTTTAGTGATTTTTGATATTCATGCTTTGCAGGTAAGTGAAATTCGTCCATATCATCCAGTTGACTTCTTGACCTGTTCCCTTAAAAAAATCATCAAGTGTAAAACCTGTGTGCAAAAATACATTAGGAGAGATTCTACTTTGGAGACGCAATCTTACCATGTTTTGAGAGTGGCATACCCTTGCTGAAATCTAGGCTTCAGGAGCTACCTGATTCTGATAACGTGAGTACACCTGATCTTGACTTGACGAAGAAAATAAGTTTTTAATTGACAGTGTTATATGTATGCAGTCTGATATACTCCAATATGTTTTTCAGATAGCCATAGCTTTTCCAGATGACGGAGCATGGAAGCGCTTCTATAAGCAACTTCAACATTTTCCTATGGTAAATATGCTCTGTCCTAATACCTCTAAATACCAACATAAATTGTCGTTCTTATCTATTTATTGTGTAATGACTTGTTTTACGTAAATTTCTTGAAATAGATTATATGCAACAAAGTTAGAGAAGGTGATCAGAGAATTGTACGTATAAAAGAGGGAGATGCTAGGGGGCGTCATGTTGTTATAGTGGATGACTTGGTGCAGTCTGGTGGTACTTTGATTGAATGCCAGGTAAGGAAATTTGTTTATGGCTTTTTACACCTTTTTTTATTGTAGTGATTATGATTAATTGTGGATCTTCAACTCATGTATCCTTGTGGTTACCATACTTCATCAAGATTGTAAACTGATACTCTAGTTTCCTGTCCAGAAAGTGTTGGCTGCTCATGGAGCAGCAAAGGTTAGTGCGTACGTGACACATGGCATTTTCCCCAACAAGTCATGGGAGAAATTTAAGCCTGATAATGGAGGTATGTACCCGTCATTAGCATTACCAAATTACCATGCTAAAAGTTCCCATAGTATCTTTATTTTTTCTCGTTAGAGCTCTTGAATCAGAGGCAATCTATATGAGTATGAACAAGTTAGTTTCTTTCTCAGCGGATACATTTTTTAATAGTATGTGATCAAATTAGAGCAGCCGGTCGAATTTGTTGGTAAATCTATGTTTCCCCTTTTTTTTCTTACTTTTGTCACTTCTACCATGCATGTTTGACTGTGGAACTGAATATTGACTTTTCCAAAGAGCAAGACATGACTTCCCTTAACCACCGAGGGAAAACTTTTTTTTCCTTTTTACTAAGTCAGCTTCTACCTGCATATCCAATTTTAGCTTTCATGGTACGAAATCGTAAAGATATCAACAAAAGTGGCTTCTAGTTCCTACTGTAAAACTTAAAATCATATGCTTTTCCTTGTATCCTATTTCCTTTCTGTCTTGTTGTGAGCTGCATAATACCCAAACCTCAGTAATCACAATACGATTAGAATTGTATTGTCCTAACACCTTGAGACACTAATTTGTATGAAGCACTATAAAACAAAACCTTCTGTTTATTCTTGTCAGTTGCCGCCCCTACAAGGCGTTTTCACTCCAAATGCCGTGACTCCTAATATCCTGTGATATTCCTTTAATCCTAACTTCTTGATGATACAACCACACTGAAATTTTTCTTTACCCTACGCCTTCAGACACCAGTTTGTGTAAAGCAATTTGGAGAACCCCCTTTTGATTGCTCATGTCATTAGCTATCCTATAAGGTTTCAACTCCGATGTTATATTCTTCGCATCCTAATTTACTATCGATACAGTTAGGCTTGCTTCATCATACCTTGTGGCAAGCACTATCCAGGCGCCTTTTGATATTGTCATCCCTACAAGGTTTCAACTGCAAACTTCTGTCACATAGTTATCTCTGTATACATGACTTAAGGTGGAAGCACCTTGTGTGAATTGAAATTTTAAGAGCTTTTGCTAGTTCATTACTTTTTTTTTGTATTTTCTTGAACATGAAACCGACTTGTTCATTGTTAAAAATTTCAGAGGGTCCGGAGCATGCCCTGAGCCACTTTTGGATTACTGACTCGTGCCCTCTCACTGTCGAGGCGGTCAAGGACAGGCGGCCATTTGAAGTTCTCAGCCTGGCAGATTCAATTGCTTCTGCTCTTCAGATTTAGGAAGCTAATTTAGTCTGCTTGCTCGGTTGAGATATTGTTTAGTTCATTCTTCTAGCACATTTTCAGGGTGTCAGATTTTCTACGCCACTTTTTTTGGAATAGTTTTCTTTCTGCAACTAGAAAGTATATATTTTAATCCTTTACTCCTGAAACCTCAGATGCTTCATCTTCACCTCAGCTGCAGGGTGTGTTCAGTGGATTGTTGGAACGGCAAAGACATTGTTAAGATATTCTGCCTAATAATGGCTGGACAAGCCAGTGAGTCAGAGTATTATATGAATAAAGTTTTCGATCAAATTCATCTGATCCTGTGTCTGATCCTTTTCTTCTCGATTTATGTCGTGTTCACAATGTCTGATCCTTCGTTGGTTAGAAGTATTTTAGGAGTGACTAGTGTTTCTTGCCTGTTGCCGTTGTTACTCCTCGACTCTCAGTTTTGTTTACTTTAGAGAAGTCCAACATAAGTGGTAAATTTGACTCTCTCTATATGTCCACTTGGAGAGCTCTGTTAAAAAATTTAGGAGAGTCCTCATGTTTTGGTGGTACTCCAACCATAGCTGGCAAATCTTGCCACCTATTATTTCTTCTTCTTTCCTCATCTCTACTCTACACAAACAATATACATATAACACGTTTTGATACCAAAATAATTTGAACATACATATTCTACCATATATAATTCAACCAAATTCAACACTTTTAACCCACAATTCAAGTTTAAATCAATTTTTTGACACATAACATGCGCCAAACATAGTACCAACCAAATAGATCATCAATCCTCACAATACTCGACATAGTTCATGCGATGAAAACATAGATCTAGGACTCTTAGCTTAACCTGCTCAAGTGCCACATCTTGGTGCAGCTTTTGTTGCTCAAGTTGGATGTCTGCGTACCTTTTGTTCCTTCACCACATCCATTTGATCCATACTTGAGCAAATTCCTCCAAAAGCACTACCAAATATGTTGCCATCATCAATCCTTCTTTTCTCTTTCTCTTTCTCTTTCTTCTTCCCGGATGGCCTAGTACTCTTAGGAACGGCACACCAGAGTTGAAGGCATACAGGTAGGCTACACCAGCAACTTTGGGCATGGGAGAAGTGGCGGCTAAGTTTTAGAATTACCAAATTGATCTGCCCTAAAAAAGTGTGCCCCACCTCATTTTATATAGATGTCCAATAATGGTATTTGTACCTGTAACACCCTGAGTTTTGTAACCAAGATGGTTTAGATAGATCCAGCAAAAACTTTTGAAATGCTTTAGTTATCATTAATATTTTTCCTTCACATTGCTTCAACATTTCAAAAAGTACAGCCCTGGAATTGCAACTTCAACATATACATGAGTCATTATACCATGTTCGATCGTTATATTAAAAAAGTCTCTTTGTGAGTTCACTCTCAGTCATAAGAATTTCAACGAAAGCATATTTATATCATAACTCATGTCTTCCCTACAGTAGCTTTAAAAGTAGTACAAGACATATTTATTATTCACAGAACACGCTCATGAGTTTTTTTTTTGAAGTGTTTTCTCATATGATTTCACAAAAGGACAACTACCGTTATGTTGTACCGATTTCTACCTTTTTTACCACTAGGTTTGGAGGAGTTTTAACAATATATGTAATATAATTCTCTTCATATATAAGGAGTGCTCGATTAGTAAAACCACTGGCAGTTGCAAATTAGTTGCATGTATTCAGGAGGGACGCGAGATGCCTTCTGAACAGGCACATCTTCCTCGTGCCCTTTCCACATGTATACATAACCAACATCATCAATACAGACCACACATTTGATTCATTTGTTCAATATCAATCTCGTTACATCTCGAATCTTCACTACCCAAGTAAACTGTTAACGGGCAGCTTACTCCACCTCTTCCAAGAAATCCTTGATCTCTGCTGGAGTTAGAACTCTGCATTTTGTACGGGAAGTGTTACTAGTCAGAATGCTGAAAGGAATTTGTAATATAATCATACAGCCTTATTATGACAGTGATAACTGATAAAAAGCGAGTAGAAGCACAAACATATTGAACATATACTGAAAACAGCAGGCAAATCACTATTTACACGACCAAGAGAAACAAGAACAGATGAATTGGGAGTAGCACAACTCCTAAACAAACAAATCAAAGTTATGACGACCATGTTCGGAAGTTAGGAAGGGATGCAAAAGGAATATTGCATCCCATTATTATGTTGCAGTAAAAATGGCGATAACTTTGTATACATACTTGAATTCACGGTCAGCTCGAATAACTCCAATTTCTATGTTGTCGGCAGAGATTTGTCCTTCATATCTGCACGTCTGGAAACAGTCAGTACTCGATAAGCTACTGAATTGGCAGCAGAAGCCAACTACTAGAAAAATGTAGTTACCCTTCTTTTAGAGTCAAAATTGCAGTATGGATGGCATCATCAAGCTCCATGTCTTCTGTGTATCTACAAGTAAAAGCTATGTGGGTTAAACCAGACCATGGAGAAAAGAAGAAAAAAAACTTGACAACATACATGCTTGTAATAATGAACGGATGAAAGATGGTACAGCAATAAAATGCAATTTGTTATGATAATCAGATTTTTTAAAAATACAGCACTGAACCCTTAACAGTGACGAATACTAGTGGTAGGATAGATCCTCAATCTACCTTTTCTCAAGAAACGTCTTCGCATTTGACACATTTTTCCCCATAGCTGATGCTTTCCAGGAGAAGTAAGATCCTGATGGGTCAACCTACAGAAACAATAAACAAAGAAATCCAACATTTTTATTAACTACGCCATAGTAATATGAGTATAGGACAGGTGCAATTCAGTCAAAAGTAGAAGATAAGTGGTAAACTCAATAATACACATCTGGTGCCTGTGCCTTGTTAGTGAGATAAAAATAACACGTGCTTGAAACTGAAACAGTGGGATTGTGGGAAGGAAAATAGCAAGGTCTAGATCATTTAGCTCTTTGCACATACCTGATACAACTGCGGGCCATTGTCATCATACCCAGCAATCAACAGCGATACACCAAATGGTCTTACACCACTGCAACAAATAAGGTTATGAGTACAACATGTTACATCGTATGTATAAGACGTAAGCGATAGTAGTGTGGTTTTAAACATGATGGTGTAGATCGTAGTAAGTTATATTTCTATGAAGTTTCAGCTGAACTTTTGTCTGACATATGTAAAACAAATTTAAAAGCTAAATGGCAAAAAATATTATCTATTATTTTATGTATGATTGTGTGAGTTGCGTCATGACTGTAGCATTTTAAAACCGCAGTTTCTCGAGCTCACCCATTATTAAGTGAAAATCTAACAAACCAGCTGCACACAGTTTACTCTGGCCCAATATATTGAGACTGTAGATGCGTAATCCATTGTTGTGTTTCACAACTAAGTGACTAACTCAACAGACATCAAAGTAACATTTACATGTTTGGGTTCTTATATCATCAAAAGCAAGTTATATCCAATGGTATTGTGAAGATTTGGCTAAAATTACCAAGCAACTTATTTTTCCTGTAGTATTTTAGGTATAACAAGTGCATGACTGATTTTTAACAATTTCATAACTTCATTGATAGTATAAAAAAGTGCCAAGTATAGTAACATACCCAGATTGTGTGAATTCCTGCATAACAGCAGCAGTCTCTCGGACAAGCTGGGTAACAGGGATGGTTTCCTGCATTTGGAAATGAGCAATAATCAGCAAACATATTTACCAGGGAAATAATGACAAAACATGGCTACAGGCAACCTGCACATTATCCAAAGTAGCAATTTATTAAAATGACGTCTTTACCAAATGTGCAAGTACTTCTTTTGGAAGTCTAAACCAAACAGTCATGAATATACCTTGTACAACTGATAATACTGCTGTGCCTGCTTCCGACTTTTTCTGACAAGAACACGAAAATCTGGACCCATCCCACTGAAAACAATGAGTAGGTAAGTGCGCATACATGCAACAAGAGACAAATGGAAATTGCAAGACACACCAAATTTCACATCAATAGGAAACTGTATTAATGGAGCCATGGTGGCAAGCTGGGAGATGTAGTAACCAATTTGAAAAATGTGATTATTCTGATTTCTTAGCTATAAGTCTAGTTGTTGATCTCCAATAGTCCAATGTACACTTTTGCAATGCTCTAGGAGTAACTCACACAAGTGTGATGACCCACAACACATAGTTTGCATGGTAATAAAAAATAGAAATTCAAATTATATCCCCGCTTGCCAATTCATTGGGTTGCTTAAAAAGGGTGAATGATTCATGTTTTCTCGAAGATACCTTCTGTTGATTGATATGTTGATTGATATATCAATCAACTGGTTTCCTTGCAGCATTGAAAACATTTTAAAAAATTGCCTTTTGAGGGACGTCTACAGAATAAGGTGAAAACATAAAGGCATGAACTTTCAGACAAGTTTTTCATTTTATCCTTCTATATATGCAAACACCAGCTCATCTGTGATGAATGTAAAAACAAAATGTAGCACCCAAAACAGCAAGACTGGCTCAGACATCTTTGAAATGAAGAACATTACCAATACAACATTTAGTTGGGGTAAAGGTAAAACAGTAACAGAAGTAAAGAAGTTACAATAGTTGAAATATATCTAAGATAGAAAAATGAATTACAAAATTAAGCAACACCGGAAAAATACCTATAGACAACCCCGATATTTGGAGTCAATGACTGAATCTTTTGCACCTAGAAATTTGCAGAAACAGATCAATTAGCATATTTTTTAGATAGCAAAGAAGAAATTTAAATTAAGGATGATATTGCACTTACAGATGTTTCATCCACTAAAATAGAAGGCAATTTTTTCTCTGTGGCGATAACTACACCATTGGCAGCTACAAACATGATACATATATCTCAGAATCAATAAGTCGCACAGAAAGGGTAGTGAAAAAGTTAGATTATAACCATGACCACATATAACATACAACAGAACAGTGAAAAAACTGATACAAATTATGCATCATACACACTAAGCTAAAATCATCCAATCAATTTAGTAACTAACTATGATAGAAGAAAGAAATATATTGGTGCTAATATAGCTGTATAAGAGTACATGTCAAACATTAAGTTTTTTACATGATAGCAAACATCAGTTTCAGTCAGTTGCCAATAAAAAATCATGGACGAAAGACGAAGATATTGCTATTTCGCACATATCATAAATTTGTGATTTTAAATCCCACAGGCTCTCAGTGACTTGACATGCCACTCTACCAGTAAGAACAAAAATTAAACAAATCCTAGGTCAATATAAATCCAACTTTACAAAAAGAAGATGTTCTAACAGTTTCCCTGGAACACCCAAAGACTGTTAGCAATAATCTTGTCATCATATCATAGTTGTGGTATCGAAGAGAATGTAGTTGGCTGTTAGATGGAGCTAGCTTAGTCCTAAAGTATCTAGGGTATGTAGGACTTCTGGTAGAAGTAAGGGTCTTAAGTCTTTGTGTTCAAGTCAGTATTGTAGTAGTTTCAGGCTGTTAAGGCTGGAGTTGACTTACTGTTCAGTGAACAGTAACCGACCTAGAAAGCCTATATAAGGATGTATCCCCTTTGTAAGAAAACCAGGCTTGTGTGCTATGATGAGAAGACATATAAGGAGCTAAGTGATTTAGCTCTAACAAACACAAGGTAGGAATAACTCCAAACTTCCTTTCAGTCCCAAGCAAGTTGGTTTAGGCTAGAGTTGAAACCCATAAGATCTCGAAACCAAGTCATGGTTCTGGCACGTGGATAGCTAACTTCCACGCATCTGTACATGGCTAGTTCTTTGGTGATATTCCAATCCTTCATGGAAGCGCTCCTAAAAAAACTAAGTAGTTCACATAACATCTGAATACTTTAGAGAATATGTTACACCAAACATAAACTCTGCGCTCATAAGCAGAATGTAGAATAATGATCTGACAAACCCATTGACATCAAGAATAAACAAGGTGTGTCTATTAAATGCATTATATTATTAGCTCTAGTGGCATATCAGTCTCCGCTCGGGCCTTTGCACACACGTAATCCATAATGGCCAATTGTGCATTAGATGTGCAAATAATCTCAGTGTCCTTAAGTTGGCACAGTAGCCTTGATTATGACCAGCCAAATACAGAAGGGTATAGTGATTAGTAATTATTTCTTATGTGGTTAAAGAGGCCAGCATTTCTGCTTGGAGTTGGAATCCTGAATTTATGCAGATTAATGATTTTTATGGCACATACAAGCCTGAAACATCATATGCAATTGGCAAGTCCCACAGCTAGTAGCATAAATACTAACATGTGATTCTACGATGACAACAGTACAAGAGAAAACCTAACTAAAGCACAGACATTAGCAATGGCTATAATCGTATGATGTCGAACCTAATGTGAACTTACTTCACACATGAGAAACAAGAATGGAAACCATCCACATTGACCTAGTGTTATCTGAAGTACACAAAATCCAAACATCGCTGTCTAAACTTGTCTAAAACCACACCAAAAAAAGTTCAGCTGCAAATCGATGCTAGCAGCGCAAGACCACTAACAGGAGTAAGTACAGGGCACGTATACTGCAGGGAGGGCACCTTTGATGCCAAGCGAGGTTTGGCCGGATCCGACGGCCGTGAGCGCATGCTCGATCTGCACCAGCTTCCCTGACGGGCTGCAATAAAATCAGGGAAAATGTCAGATCTTTTATTTATCCGAGAATGACAGGGGGAGGATTTCCCACTATTTGTTACTGTAGTATATTAACTCGAAAGATACCGGCAATATTACAAATGCACCTTTAGTGCGGATACAAAGGAGCAACCCAAGCATAGGTGCTATCGAAGCAACATAAAAACGAATACCATGTGATACTAAACATAGGTTCAAAGCAAGAAGAGATAACGGCGAGGCCGAGATTTACTTCCGCGTGGCCGCACCCCTATCAGGACACCCAGTGAAATTGGGGGAATTGGTTTGGATAGCGCGCTAGGACGAGAATGAGGTGGATCTCGCATAGAGGGAGAAGGAGCCGGAAGACCAAGCCGCCGGCCACCCAGCTGCCGCTGCCGGCGAGGGAGACGAGGGGAAGTGGGCCCAGCAGATCGTGGCACGCCGGCGCCCATGGAGGCGGCGCAACTTCTTCCACCCTGCGGCTGCGCCTGACGTGCACGGAGATGGCGAGACGAAGTCGAGGACGACAGAGGAGGGGAAAAGACCAGAGAGAGAGAGAGAGAGCAAACCTGAAGGTGGTGAGGGAGAAGGAGTACTGGCTGTCGCCCATGGCCGTGTCGCGGGACTACCTCGTCGGCTTCTTCGGGAGGAGATCGGACGAAGCGAGCGATGCGGCTGGAAGGAGACCGGAGTAGTGTGGGGCGCAAAGGGGAAGAGGAAGAAAACGGAGAAGAGCGAAGAAAACGGAGAAGAGCGGAGTGTTCCGCAAGAAGATATATTTGGGCTAGGATCCTGAAATTGCAACTACCTGAGGGCCGAGCAGCCCAAATTTTGGGCCTTATGGGGAGGGACATATTGGGCCTTTGTACTTTCCATATCTTAGCAATACCTAAAGCAGGCCTAGTACAGAATAAACCAGTCCAGCTTATTCTCAAAAAAAAAAAGCTGGCCAGGGTGGCAGTTCTCAAAAAATAAAGATAAACCTGGCCAGGCTGACCATTTTCTAGAATGGGAAATAATCCATATGATCATATTCCTATTAATGATAGTTTTCGTTATGAGAAGTTAGTTGGTCTTAGGAATTTCATCTCCTTGGTTAGCTGGTTATGCCAATTATATTGTTGGAAAAGTAATGCCTCCTCGTTCCATTAACTAACAAAACAGGACCTTTTTCTCTTGGGATGGTTCTTTATTGTATGATAAGAGAGTCCATGACATTATTAGATAGTGTGTACCCGAAGTTGAACATTAATCTATTTTGATGTAGTATCGTGCTAATGCCTACGAAGGGCACCATAGTATACAAAGAACTACAAGTACGATACCACAGTCTGGTTTTTATTGGCCCAATCTTTTTAAATATGCTACAAAAATTGTTCGGTCTTGTGATCAATGCCAAAGAGTTGAAAATAAGGTAATCGTCAAGAAACTGCCATGAACTATTCAATATCCATATACCTTTTGATGTATGGGGTTTTGATTTTATGGGGCCTTTCCCGCCTTCGAATGAATATACTCACATTTTAGTTGCAATGGATTATGTTACCAAGTGGTGGAACTATTTCAACAAAAACAATGTTCGACATCTCATTTCAATAATTTTAGCAGGAGGATAATATTTTCCAATAAAAGCATATTTGCACTTAGTCCAAGAATCAATATTATTTCTAGGCAAAGATAGCAACCATTCTTTAGCATGTCCTCTCAAAGAGAAGGGAAAAAGTTTCAGTTTTATAATGTCACCTTCTACTTCTTTATACTTTTGCATATCACATAATTCAACAAAATTATTAAGGTGAGCAGCAGCATCATCAGTACTAACACCAGAAAATTGCTCCTTCATAACTAGATTTAACAGTGCAGGTTTTATTTCATAAAACTCTGCTTTCGAACCAAGTGGAGCAATAGGTGTGTATATGAAATCATTGTTGTTTGTGCTAGTGAAGTCACGCAACTTAGTATTCCCAGGATTACTCATTTTAGCAAAACTAAAACAAGACAACAAATAATAATTCGAAAATTAACTAGATGCAGAAATTTAATTTTTTTGTGTTTTTTATTTTTAAAAGCAAACAAGATAAAATAAAATAAACTAAGCAATACAAAAACAAAGTAATGAGATTGGAAGTGTGAAACTCCCCTTGCTGTAGCTTCTTGATTCCCCGGCAACGGCGCCAGAAAATGTGCTTGATGACGTGAAAACACACGTTCGTTGGGAGACCCCAAGAGGAAGGTATGATGTAGTGCAGCAGCAATTTTCTCTTGTAGTTCTACCAAGGTTATCGAACCAGTAGAAATCAAAAGAGCTTCAGAAGGTGTCAACAGCACTAGAAATATGGCACGGCGCAGCATCAGAAAATGTGGTTGTTGACGTGGACCTACACACAACACAATAAAACTATTTTGCCCCAATGAAACGGGAAAATTGTCAGTCTTCCTGGCTTACTGAAAACAAAGGATTAAACGTACGGTGTGGTGAATAGTAATAAATGCAGAAAATAACAGAGAACAGATGATTGCAGTTGGCGTTTTTATCAGTGTAAAAGAATGGAACGGGGTACACAGTTCACTAGTGGTGTCTCTCCATAAAAGATAATAAGCATGTTGGGTAAACAAATTACAGCTGGGCAATTGACAAATAGTAAGGGTACAACAATGTCGTATATGACAAGATAGTTTACTGTAGAATTTATTTGTTGCCCGCTACCTTCTTCATTGTCAATGGGAAGGTGGTGGAGCGCACAAAGCTATGGCACAAGAACAATGGAGGAGGAGCGCGAGGAAGAAGATGAAACAGGGCGGTGCAGAGGGCAAATGGCTAGTAAAAAATTATGCCAACGCCGTCCTCCCTATTTACCACAAAGCAAAATCAATCACAACCGTTCAAAATCGCAATCGTGCGCTCCGTGGGCGATCCCACCGTACACGTGGCAAGCGCGGAGGGCAACCAACGCCGGCCACTCCGCCCACTACGCACGCAAAAAGAGGAACCATCATCACGTCTCCATAAAAAGTGGGCCAGAGCGGTCAAATCCAGTCCAAACGGCACCGTCGTTCGGTCAGCGCTGCACAATGGGCCCACATACGTGTCACGTCCCATCCATCACAGCATAACGCACACCACCGCGTGTCAGGTAGCGCAGTCGCCACAAGCGTCATCCCTGACGTCATTGCAAGCGATCTGTTCAGAAAAGCATTCGAGTCCGCCCAGCGCATATCGGTCACTCGACTGTCTTGCTTGGTTCGGGTGTGAAAAAGCAACGTTAAGGCAAAAATTGGTCACTCGACCATTCCTTCGACTAAGGCATATTACTCCCATCGGGAGCGTATCAAAAATTTCTTCGACTAAGAATATATGGGATAAAAAGATTTGAGATTATCCTCCATTGCAAGCAATAAAGCACAATCTCGGGGGCTACTCCCATCGGGAGCGTTGTCGCGCACCCGATAGAATAATGACAAAGTATCAGTCGACAAACGACTCGACTCAGTTCATATCCAAAATCATACTCGAAAATTTCCCGAGTTGCGTCCGCCGCAAATAACCTCGGATGCTGCATGCATAGTGCAAAGGTAAGACCCGCCGAACTTTCGAACTGGGCTAAGGACCGTTCCAGCAACGTTAATCCTTAAAACTTTCCGTGTCAGCAGACATGATGAAAAATCCTGACGGACGCGTTGGGTAAATTTCAAAGTTATACTGCAGATCGATTCAGTAAGACCTCCGCGGCCTAGTCGAGTCTAACCAGTCTGTTCCAATTTCGAGTTCGGGGACTCGAGTTTGATTGAAAGCTAGTAAGGTTTTACCTGAATGTGTAGTTAACCGGTCCCGATCCGTCGAGTGTACCGGGCCTACTAAGCTATTATCCCTTGATTATCATAAGCAAAAACCAAAGTCGATGAAATACTCAACATAGCCAACATGTGTTATTCATACAGGAATTCCAATTATAAACACAAGTACAAAGCATATGACGTGCACTTACGAGCGAGTCCATGCCCGATTCTTCGAGTCAGACAAGCACTCGGGGGCTACTGACAAGGATATACATCTCGGGTACCCTACCATAAGGGTACCTGGTGCACGTGTCGACTAAGGCCCAACTATCAAGAGCCTACATGAAGCCCATGACGAAAGGCCCAACAAGATGGAGTACCCTCCAAGATTAGACATAGGCATAGTCGGTTTAGGCTTTCCTTACATGTAATCTGAGTCAGTTGCGAACTCCCGAGACCCAGCCTATTATATAAAGGTTGGGAGGGCCGCCGATCCAGGACACGCAATACTCGAACCACCAAAACCCTAGCGAGATCGACATCTCGCCGGGACCCTATTGTAGCTCTCATATACACACCAGATCAATACCAGACAAGCAGAAGTAGGGTGTTACTCTCCGGAGGCCTGAACCTGGGTAAAATCCCTGCTTTTGCTTGTCAGCCGACGAAACTATCAGCTCTACCACGTTCTCTCCCTCGTAATCTCAACCCTAGGTCCTTAACCATGGGATTTGATGAGTTAACCCCTCGTCAATTGGCGCCGTCTGTGGGAAAGAATAGTGCTGGACTCACGGTTTCTTCGGTTCCATCGGAAAACGGCGACTCGCCGATCGCATCTACAAACGGCAACTCGCCGGCTGCATCAACAAACCAGAACTCGCCGACTCGGGCGGCACACGGCAACTCGCCGACTCACTCAACAAACGGCAGCACGCCAACTTCACCTGCAAAAAGCACATCAGATCCTCTGATGAACTTTGAGCCGCACTCGCCAGAATTCCAGGAGGCTGATCTCGAGTCAGGTTTGGGTTTAACCGTTGGTTCGTTCAATTTTTTCGTAAACAAGCTTGGTTGCAGGACTTGACAGATCCACGCCAACTCGCGACTTCCGCACCCGAGGCTCCATCGGTTGCGGCTCCTTCGACTGCGGATCCATCAACTGCGTTTATACCATCGTCGATCCTCCAAGCCTGCTCGTCTGCAACAACCATGTCGACTCGAGAGATCAACGAGTTCATTGCAAAAGAACTCCAAGGCGAGGAGGCTGAATCAGCATACCGCACAAACGATCCCGAGCTCAATCTTCCACTCGAGGATAGCTTCGACTGCGGGATCTCCCTCAGCGACTTCGACGACCCGAAACTCATATCGACAACCACGTCGACTCCGAGATCTGCACCAACAACAACCTCGACTTCGAGATCCATAACAACTTCGCCGACACCGAGATGAGCATAGGCGATGAAGACATCGACAGCGAGATCCGTCCAGACGGACCACTCGATGGGCATATCGACTCGACATGAGCCTCGATGAAGACGTCGAGTCCATGACGGGACTCGAAAACACATACACATACCCTCGGGTGATACCCCAGCAGGTCTACGTTGCCTTCGCCGCAGAATCATCTGATGCTGCGGCCAGTCGCAGGCCTACAGAATTCCCGTGCACAGTTACTATGCCGGATGGAGTCACAAATCTCACAATTACTGCTGAGATGGCAGCAAAAGCAGATAAAGTCATCAAGGAGTGCACAATGATGCCAGCGACGCAACACGAGAGGAGATGTTGACCTTCCAGTACTTCAACTGGCAGGAATCACTTCGACTGCAGCAGATCAGAGCAACACTCGAAGAACGTAAAAAGCAGGCTAGCTTGTCGAGTGCACGAAGAAGACAGCTCTCCCTGAGCTCCACCGGGCGAGCAGACACAAGACCCAGATCAAGGCTATCACGCCTCGCGGAAGATGAGAGGGCAACACTCACCCGCAACTTAGGCCACTCTCTTTACCGCTGCGGGTGCTCTCTTTACGCTGCAGCATACCTAGAGGCAATCAAGCCTCCAGCTGATGACCCCAATGCAAAACTACATCGCCAACAGATCAAATCACTCGCCTTAGCGGCGAAGGCCATACGCCAAATCCCAAAAACTCCAGGAGGGAGTCGAGACCGTGCCATAGTAGACACGCGTCGTGAAGAACATAATCGCAGTGGTCGCCGTCACCACTCGAAGGAAAGAAGCGGCTCACGTCGGCGCAGGTCCAGGAGCAGATCACGCAGATCTTACAGTAGCGACTCGTACTCTGATCAGGAGCCTGAGCCACACGGAGCTCTGTGCTTCACTCGACGCGTCCGCGAGACACGGATGCCCAAAGGGTTCAAACTCACATCTGAACAGCCCAATACACGGGTCGACAGGAACCTTCAGGATGGCTGGAAGACTACAGACTGGCTGTCGCGTGCCAGCGAGGCACGAATATCACAGCCATGCAATACATACGACTCATGCTCGAAGGCACAGCCCGCGACTGGCTCAAGGCTCTACCTCCATCAACATACGACTCGTGGGATCACTTCCGCGCAGACTTCATCAAAAACTTCGAGCCTCTATGTGAGCGACCAAAAACGTTCGAAGAACTGAGAGCTTGCGTTCAACGGTCGGACGAAACGTTGAGGTCATACATCCGACGATGGACTGAGATACGCAACTCAGTTGGAGTAATTTCAGAAGATATGGCCATGGATGCTTTCATCATGGGCCTCGCCAGGCGAGATTTCAAAGAAGCACTTGGTCGCCAAAAGCCAACCTCTGTGGCTAACCTCCTAAAGATCGCGACTGAGTGGGCAGACGGAGAAGACATGGCGCGCACCACACGCGGGTCCTCACCCCGTGACAATCATGATAGCGGCAGTCGAAGCCGCAGAGACTCATACAGAGACGACCGAGGCGCAAACGTTCAAAACGTCACTACGACGACGACAGACCCGAATTCATGGCGGCTGGGTTCTCCACACCCGCAATGACCAAGACAGAAGCGACCGACGGTCAGAAGATCGACGGGACAGTCGAGATGATCGCCGGGACAGTCGAGATGATCGCGGGACAGTCGAGACCGCAACCAGCAGTGACAGCTACAAGAAGAAAGATTGGCGCAAGTCGCGCTCCGGCGCACAAAAGAGCGATCATTCGATGACAAGATGGATGCTGATTGCAGATTCCACCTGTACAAGGGGAAGACGGAAAATTGCGCTCCAATCACTCGATGAGAAACTGCAGAGAATTCGACCAACTAGCATCTGAATACGTGCAACTCAGAAAGGCAACAGCCGCACACGCACCCGCACCTGCACCTGTGCCTCAGCCAAACAATGTGCCTGTTCTGATGGCACCACCTCCACCACCACAGCCTGCCGCAGGCGGAAATATCGCGGGTGCCATACAACCCGTACCTCGGGTGGACGAACCTCAGTACCCTCCGCCCCAAGGGCAGATGTACATGATACAGAAAGGTCGCCCTTCCAACAGGGAGCAAAAACTTCGCACTCGACAAGTAAATATGGCGGTCATGTCACCTCCTGCCGTAACTGAATTCTTGAAGGGATCCGAAACTGCAATAAGCTTCAGCAGAGAGGACCACCCACCATCGGTCGTTCGTCCAGGGCACTCTGCTCTGGTACTCGACGCCAAATTGGAGGCTACGCCATGTCCAAGGTCTTCATGGATGGTGGCAGCGGCATAAACATCATCTTCGGATACGCTCCGCAAAATGAACAGGTCAGTCGAAAACCTGCCAAAATCCTCAAATACCTTTCACGGTATCGTCCCAGGCAAAGCAATAAGCCCAGAAGGCACCATACAACTCGACGTTACGTTCGGGGACAAAAACCACTTCAGGACAGAGTCGATTGAGTTCGAAGTTGTCGACTGGAAGTCACAATACCACGCCATACTTGGACGCCCGACGTTCGCTCGATTCATGGCGGTCCCACACTACGCATACCTCCAGCTGAAAATGCCTGGACCAAAAGGAGTAATCACAGTCAAAGGAAACTTCCAAAAGTCCGATTCTTGCGACCGAGAGTTTAGCAAAATCTCTGAGATGTTCGGCATGGAAGCAACACTCGCCGATCTAGCGGTCTCCAACGATCGAACACTTATGCCGGAGCACAAAAAGGTGGCAGTCGACAGAGCATTCAATGCCACCAATGACACAAGGTCGCATCAGGTGCACCCGACTGACCCGACCAAGACAGTCAATGTCTCTTCGAGTCTGCCTATCGCATAGGAAAGCGCGCTCGTCGAATTCCTCCGTGAGAACTGGGATATATTTGCGTGGTGTCCAGCCGACATGCCAGGTATTCCCAGGGAATTCGCCGAGCACTCTCTCCAATTATTTCCAGATGCTAAACCAGTCAAGCAAACAATGCGCCGCATATCCGGCCCGAAAAGAACCGCAGTCGAAGCCGAAGTCGACAGACTACTCGCAGCAGGTTTCATCAGAGAAATCAAGAAATCACAATGGGTGGCCAACCCCGTACTTGTAGAGAAGAAGCACACAGATATCCTTCGGATGTGCGTAGATTTCACAGCACTCAATAAATGTTGTCCAAAGGATCACTTTCCACTACCTCGAATCGACCAGATCGTCGACTCCACCGCCGGGTGCGCTCGCTTGTCCTTCCTGGATGCTTACTCAGGTTACCACCAGATAAGGATGAAGGAAGAGGATGAAGAGAAAACGGCGTTCATAACCCCACTCGGGGTCTACTGCTACACAACCATGCCTTTTGGGCTCAAGAACGCAGGCGCAACCTACCAGCGCATGATGCAAGACTGCCTCAAGAAGCAAATTGGGCGAAACGTCCAGGTCTACGTAGACGACATCGTCATCACAACAAGGGAGGAAAACACACTACTCGATGACTTGCGAGAGACGTTCGCAAACCTCAAACGCTTCCACATCAAGCTCAACCCGAAGAAGTGCACGTTCGGCGTGCCAGCCGGGCAGCTCCTGGGGTATCTAGTCTCGGCTCGTGGAATCGAGGCGGACCCGGAGAAAATACAGGCCATCTTGACAATGCAAAGGCCTTCAAAGCTCCATGACGTACAAAAATTAGCAGGTCGAGTGGCAGCACTCAGTCGATTCATCAGCAAACTGGGCGAAAAAGCACTCCCGTTCTATCGGCTGATGAAGAAAGCAGACAAATTCGAGTGGACGCCAGAAGCCGAAGCAGCCTTCACGGACCTCAAGCGAGTCCTCACAAGCCCTCCAATCCTCGTCGCACCAAGGGAACGAGAGCCACTATACCTGTATGTCTCCGCAACTAACAGGGTGGTAAGTACCGTACTGGTAGTCGAACGCAGGGAGGAGGGACACGCCCAAAGCATACAACGCCCAGTCTACTACTTGAGTGAAGTCCTCTCCATATCAAAGCAGCGGTACCCGCATTATCAAAAGCTGGCCTACGCCGTGTTCATGTCCTCAAGGAAGCTGACGCACTACTTCGCAGAGCACCCGATCACTGTAATCAGCACCTCAGGGATCGGAGACATCCTCACAAACCCCAACGCAACTGGGCGAGTCGCAAAATGGCTCATCGAGCTAGGACCACGAGATATCAAGTATGATTACCCGAAGGCCATCAAAGCACAAGTCTTACCTGACTTCCATACCGAGTGGATCGAAGCTCAGTTGCCAGGAGCACCAGATGTGTCCAACTCATGGACTATGTACTTCGACGGCTCAAGAGAACGAAGGCGCAGGCGCAGGTGTCATCCTCATATCACCAAAAGGCGACAAGCTTCGCTATTCCTGCAGATGGGATTCGAGTTACCATCCAATAACGAAGCTGAGTACGAGGCCCTGATCCATGGCATGCGGATGGCCAAAGCCCTCGGGTGCACTCGACTGATGATCTATGGTGACTCGAACCTGGTGGTGCAACAAACAATGAAGGCCTGCGATGCAATCGCAGATAACATGATCGCCTACCGTGACCTGTACAACCTAATGGAGGGCAGCTTCGAAGGCTGCGAGTTGCGGCACATAGGGCGCGAGAGCAACGAAGAAGCAGACAAGCTAGCCAACCTTGGCGCGACCAAAGCACCAGTTCCACCTGGTGTCTTCCTCGAGCGCATCGAGCACAGGTCCATCAAGCAAAAACGAACATCTCCTACATCAGCCGCACCAGCCAAGAGCAAAGCACCTAGCACAGAGGACCCGCCAGTCGAGGTACTCCTCATTGAGCCAACTTGGACTCAACCTTTCCTCGCATACATACTCCGCGGCGAGGTACCTGAAGACATAACAGAGTCAAGACGCGTCACTCGAAGATCTAAAGCATACACTCATCAACTGCGAACTATACAAGCGCAGCATATCAGGTATGTTCCAACGATGCATAGCATTCGAAGATGGCCAGGCCATCCTTCGTGATATTCATGCAGGTACCTGCGGGCATCACGCCAGCAGTCGATCACTCGTAGCCAAAGCCTTTCGCGCAGGCTTCTACTGGCCCACAGCACTCAAAGACGCGGAGGACATAGTCAAAAGGTGCATCGGCTGTCAAAAATTCGCCACAAAGCCACACGCACCCGCATCGGCGTTGAAGACAATACCATTGGCCTGGCCCTTCGCCCAGTGGGGGCTCGATATGGTCGGGCCACTCAAAAAATCCTCCCATGGAGGGCATACTCACCTTCTGGTGGCGGTCGACAAGTTCACCAAGTGGATTGAAGCAGTCCCTATCACAAGTTCGACTGCCACTACAGCAGTCAATTTCATAAAATCCATCATATACCGCTTCGGTGTACCAAGCAGCATCATCACTGATAACGGTACAAACTTCACGGCTGAAGAGTTCCGATCCTTCTGCAAAGAGCAGGACATCACGCTCAACTATGCATCCGTGGCACACCCGCAATCCAATGGCCAAGTCGAAAAAGCCAATGGACTCGTGACTAGCGGAATCAAGAAACGCCTCCTAGTGCCACTCAAAAGAGCCGCGGGTGCTTGGGTCAAAGAACTCCCATCTGTGCTATGGAGCTTACGCACAACTCCTAACGCTTCAACACAGTTGATGGCCCTTGACGTAGTTACCTGCGTCAAAACAATATGGGTTAGGTTGAGACTCCAAGTGCAGAGTGTATAGTATAGGAAAGACGGTTTTCCCCACGAGGGGTGACTCGAGGGTTTAATATCGAACTCTCAGGGAATCAGTAGTGAAAGATTTATCTTCTTATCCTTCTCTTGAAAACCTACAAACAAAGTAAATTGTTTTGGCCGTCAACCTCACCAAGTGGTTGTCAACCACAAGGTGTGAGAATGATATCAAAATAAAATGAATGCAAAACAGTAAATAAATATGCAATGATGATAAATAAATATGCAAGGATGGTGGAAACAATGATGGATGATATTTTTGGGTTTTGTATTGTGAATGCAAGATGTAAAAGTGTTTTTGTATTTTCGGATTTTTAAATGGCAGAAAATGTAAAGTGGATAAAAGTTGTTGGAAAGGTGTTTCTTATGATTAAAAATGGACCGGGGTTCATGGTTTCACAAATGCACTCTCTCTTTAATAAAGTAGTAGACAATGGAACACTAGAATTGGCATATAAGATTGCAACATAAAGATTTCATGACAAGTTACTAATTATATGGGCATCACGTCCTAACATAGAGATCTTTTGTTTATTAATCTCTCTTATACTCCACCAAGATGCGAACTAAATCATAACACCTTAGTAATTAAGATAAATCAGAGCATAGCATTAAGTATCATGACATGAAGTTAAAATAAGAACATGCTAGATCTAGTCATGGAGTAGTGGCAATGGTCACACCCACATCTCCGGTGGCAAGGTATTTTTCTTTATCCCTAGTGAGGCAACAAAGTAAGGTAAACACCCAAGTGGATCGCGGAACTTTCTCTCACGTTCACCGCACTAGCCACCCCCGTTACTCCAACTAATGCACACGTTCCCCCTCACACGCTCTCATACACATGCTTGATCAAAACAAGTAAACAAGAACGGGGTACATAATATGCATCTACTTTCATAACTGAAACAAAACTATTGCAATCTCAAACATATATTAACTCATAAAAAGATCCACCACAAAAATATTACATAGATGACCGTAATCATGTTCAGCAGCTCATACGGTACTAATTAGTGAAGCTCAAAGAGAGGAGAGATACATAAGCTACTTCCACAAACCCATAGTCCAGGGGTGGACTACTCCCTCTTCATCATGGAGACAGTGGAGAAGTCGTTGGAGAAGATGGAGACCACTCCGGCAGCGCCCCGCCGGAGTTTTCCCCCTCCAATCAGCAACTCCAGGTCTCTGTTTCGTGCTTTCTGTGTTTCTGCGGCGCTCCTTTCCGAAGGGCTTCATGGACTATTTTTATAGCCGTTTTTAGGTCAAGACGGAGGCTCGGGAAAAAAGATCGACGGCAACGGAGCCACGGGGCCCCAGTTGATGGGTCCCACGCGGCCAAGGAATCTAGCCGCGTGGGCCCACTCAACTTGGCCCTCGGGCCTCCGCTTGTTCGCTTCCTTCGCTCCCACGCTTTCATCCTTCCAAAAACTGATGCTCGTAAATTTTTAGGTCATTTGGACGTCGTTTGGGTCCCTGAAACATCAAAATATAAAAAATAGGGTTTTGTGCCTGTGCAGGGTTAATTCCAGAAAAATAGGGAAACAATGAAATATTCCCAAAATCAATATAAAACAGTGATATAACCCTTATATGATGCAAATATGATTGAAATATAAGTAATATAATGCAAAGTTCATGTATGCATTTTACATGCATCAACAGTTCATCCCATTTTTCATGGTCTACGGCGCAGAGGCAATCCTGCCATCAGATGTAAGATTCAATGCACCAAGAGTCGAAGCATACAACGAAGAAGATGCAGATGAAGCACTCGAAGATGCAGTGGACTTGCTCGAAGAAGCACGCGACACAGCGCTAGCACGCACATCTGTCTATCAGCAAGACCTCCGCAACTACCACAGCAGTCGACTGCGCACCAAGTCCTTCGAGGTTGGCGACCTGGTACTTCGACTGAAGAAAAGAAGGTGCACAAACTCGCTTCTCCATGAGAAGGACCCTTCATCATCACCGAGGTCATTGGTGGTGGAGCATACAGACTGAAGCACGCGAAGACAGGCGAACTCTCGCACAATCCTTGGAACGTTGCGCAGCTGCGCCGTTTCTATGCTTAGATTGCCCAGTCGCACAATGTAATAGGCACATATGTCGGATGGCTGCAGGTTTTAGACGCGCTCTTTTCCTTACCAGGGTACCTACGGGGACTGGAAGGTTTTTAATGAGACGGGCTGCAGCTTAACACTCAAAAGTGGAATATAATCAATGATTCGACATATTTTCTCCCGCTTACTACTCGCATAACTTATTCGCACAAACTTAGCCTCACCCGAATACTCGGGGGCTGCGCTATCTCAAAGCATGAGCTTTCGCTCCTTCTTCTTCAAACATAATACCCTAGCCGCACTTGAATACTCGGGGGCTGGGTCATAAAAATCATACATCAACGAAAAAGTTGCTCAACCCCACTCAACTACTCGGGGCTGAGCCTAAAATCATGAGGTGAAGCTTCAAATATCGCAAAAATTCACAGCCTCACTCGAACACTCGGGCAATTTATGTTCCATACTCTAAGTGTTTTTCATAAACCCCACTCGATACACTCGGGGGCTGCATACATACATATAAACAAATATACACTACGTACAAGTGGCAAATTTACACTCGGGGGCTGTCCCCTATACAGAAATACCCTAATCTTCCGGTTCGTCCTTGACTGGCAGAACAGGGCCCATAAGTTGAGCGTGATAACACTCGACCATCATCCTCGCAGACTCGACTGTACCGTCAAGTTGCGACTGTAACAAAATTGATCCAGGCACAGGTGGATGTAGCTGCATGTTTGGACGCTGACTCCGGATATACGCCATCGTTGCGTTGGCTTCATCCACAAGCTTCTGGGTGATAAAGTCTCTAATAGGACTTGCACTCCGGAAAAGCCCGAGCAACGCGTGGATTCCTTGAGGTTGCGGCCCCGTCGGAAAAAGTGTCTGGTTGATGCGATTGAAGGCCGACCTGCATAACTCGACCAGCAGAGTGCTCCGCCACACTCGATCCTTCAGAGTTGCAAGTATGCGCGCTCAGTTCTTATCCAAGCGAAAATGCTGACGGCCCGTCGTTGGTTCGTCAGTCGCATTGTTCAATTGCTCATCGACACGAGCTTGCTCCGCCTGGAAGTCTGGAACAAAGCCTGCAACAACGTACGTTGGATCAACAAAAAGGGCAGGCTAGGAACTCTTGAGAGCTAGGCAGTCATGCTTACACTCGAGTTGTCTGTTCACGATCTCCCTCTCGCCAAGCACATACTCCTCTCGCTGAGTGGGTAAAGCAGGCCTCGCCTTCATCCTATCCAGCTCGCTCTAGGCACTCCTCAACTCTTGCTCCAGTTTCACGTCTCGAGCTTTCATATAACGCATTACTGTGGCATCATTCGCCACTTGAGCTCGAGATCGGGTGAAAGCACGAGGTCACGACGAACCAGCCGAAGTAGCGGCTGCCCGTGGCTGTTCCAAACATCATAAAAACATTATGTCAGATATGGGAGATGCATCACAAAGCTCAGGCGAGTAACAACACATAGCCTTACAGGCGAAAGCACAACAAGGAACCAAATCCATACAAGTGTAGCAAAAGCGTACGCATACTCGCGTTAACATCAAGCATAATTACACAACATAAATAAGGGTTCGGCTACCCTATCTCTCGGACACAGACTCCGACCTATCCCTACTCTCGCGAGTGGCAACTTCCGCCGCTCGGCGCTCCATAGTGGCTATGAAGATCTTGGCCAGTCGAGCGGCTGGCTCGCTAACGGCCTTCAGAGACATAGGCTTCCCGTCGGGCTTTTGAGGGAAGTCAGACATGGCCGCTTCGAAGTCACCCTTTATTCCATGACCCAAAATGAGCTTGAGGGTGGACTCCGAGCCGCGTACCGTGAGAGCGCGAGCAAAGCTCGCCATGGTCGAGGTCCCCGGTCCAGGCACGTCAGCGAAGCCATCAGCAGTCGACGGCACCTCCTTCAGTGGAAGCACGTTCTAGTGCACGGCACCGAGGGTGCTGGTAGACTTGGCAAGAGCGTCCTTCGCCTGGACAAATGTAGCGCTGAGGTCACCTATAACCTGGTCGAGTGATAAATCTTCACTGACCATGTCGGTAGGTGCTGGCACACTGATGGCGTGTAGTTGACGGGCAAAATATTCTGCAGGAAGCTTCGTATCTTCCCCTCCAACTGCGCCAGTAAGCACTCTTGATTGCCCTTCACGTAGTTACCTGCGTGAAAAGGAAATGGGTTAGGTTGAGACTCCAAGTGCAGAGTGTGTAGTAAGTGGAAGACGTGTTTTCCCCACGAGGGTGACTCGAGGTTTTAATATCGAACTCTCGGGGAATCAGTAGTGAAGATTTATCTTTCTTATCCTTCTTTTGGTTACCTACAAAACAAAGTAAATGTTTTGGTCCTCAACCTCACCTAGTGGTTGTCAAGCACAAGGTCTGAGAATGATATCAAGATAATATGCAATGCAAACAAGAAATAAACATGCAATGGTGGTAAATAAATATGCAAGGATGGTGGTAGCAATGATAAATGATATTTTTGGTTTTTTTATGATGAATGCAAGATGTAAAAGTGTTTTTGTATTTTCGGATTTAATAATGGCAGAAAATGGAAAAGTGATGAAAGTGGTTGGAAAGGTGTTTCTTATGATTAAAAATGGACCGGGGTTCATGGTTTCACAAATGCACTCTCTCTTTAATAAAGTGGTAGACAATGGAACACTAGAGTTGACATATGAGATTGCAACACAACAGTTTAATGACAAGTTATAATTATATGGGCATCATGTCCTAACATAGAGACCTTTTGGTTATTAGTCTCTCTTATACTCCACCAAGATGCGAACTAAATCATAACACCTCGGTAATTAAGATAACTCAGAGTATAGCAATAAGTGTCATGACATTAAGTTAAAATAAGAACATGCTAGATCTAGTCATGGAGTAGTGGCAATGGTCACACCCACATCTCCGGTAGCATGGTATTTCTTTTTATCCCTAGTGAGGTAACAAAGTAAGGTAAAACACCCAAGTGGATCGCAGAACTTTCTCTCACGTTCACTGCACTAGCCACCCCCCGTTACTCCAACTAATGCACACGTTCCCCCTCACACGCTCTCATAAACATGCTTGATCATAACAAGTAAATAAGAACGGGGTACATAATATGCATCTACTTTCATAACTGAAACAAAACCATTGCAATCTAAAACATATATTAACTCATAAAAAGATCCACCACAAAGGTATTACATAGATGACCGTAATCATGTTCAGCAGCTCATACGGTACTAAATAGTGAAGCTCGAGAGAGAGAGAGATACATAAGTTACTTCCACAAACCCATAGTCCAGAGGTGGACTACTCCCTCTTCATCATGGAGACGGTGGAGAAGTCGTTGGAGAAGATGGAGACCACGCCGGCAGCGCCCCGCCGGAGTTTCCCCCCTCCAATCTGCAGCTCCAGGTCTCTGTTTTGGTGTTTCTGTGTTTCTACGGCGCTCCTTCCAGAGAACGTCGGGGGACAATTTTTATAGGCGTTTTTAGGTCAAAACGGAGTCGGTGGAGGAAAGATCGACGACAACGGAGCTCCGAGGGCCAAAGTGGGGGGTCCCACGCGGCCAGGTACTTGGGCCGCGTGGGCCCACTCATCTGGGCCCTCAGGCCTCCTCTTGTTTGCTTCTTTCGCTCCCACGCTTTGTTCCTTCCAAAAAATGACGCTCGTAAATTTCCAGGTCATTTGGACGTCGTTTGGGTCCCTGAAACATTAAAATATAGAAATAGGGTTTTCTGCCTGCGCAGGATTAATTCCATAAAAATAGGAAACATATCAAATATTCCCAAAATCATTATAAAACAGTGATATAACCCTTATATGATGCAAATATGACTAGAATATAATTAAAAATAATGCAAAGTTCATGTATGCATTTTGCATGCATCACACACCAATCGCCTCTGCAACAAATACTAGAAAGAGCAAATATTAGTACATAATACCCAACGGGTACACGAGAAGCATGCAAAGAGATAGCTACTTACCTCTCACATTATGTGCAAGGCCAGCCAGTCGCTCAGCATACTCTTTCTCATGTGCGGCGGTAGAGTGCTTGACGGCATCAGCAGCTTTCTTTGACTCGGCAGCTTGAGTGGCAAGAGCTTCTTCTAGCTCCTTCACTCGGGCCTCAGCCGAGCTCTTGTCACCTAGACCCGGAAGGCATAACTCAAAATCAGTAAAATAAAAGACAGCAAAAGAGAGCTTCGGAGGCAGCGAATACACTTACGGGTGAGCTGTTCCAGGTCAGCGCGTAAAGTGTTTCTCTCCTGCTCCATCTGGACAAAAGCTTTGCCCGATTCTACCAGGTTGAGGTAGTAAGGCTACAAGCACATGAAACCAGCATAAGTTATACATAACAAGTACCGTATGCGGACTCGGCAAAAGACACTTACGTGTTCAGTCCAGGGCGCAGGCTTCGAAGCAGATGTTCCGACCTCTGGAGTTGCAGCACTCGTAGCCTTGGCCGTTTCAATGGCAGTAGCCGTGGCTACTGATTGAACGATCTCAGGAGCAACAAGAGAAACGTCCGGGTGCTCAGGGGTCAAAATTCTGTCGGCTGGAGGAGTCAGAGGACGCACGGTCTCAGCACTACGAGTGACAGAAGAAATACAACATAAGCAAAAATATCAATCAGTAAAAACCTTAGTACAAAAAGCTCAGGAGCAAACCTGTGCTCTTCTTCCTCCTCACTGTTGAGGTTGTCAAACTTTGGACCTCCAAAACGTAGCTCCTCACCCGACTTGGAAGGAGGAGCTGAGCTCAACGGGCTCACATTCAAAGGAGCAGCTGTGGCAGAAGGAGACGAGCTCGGGTCTCCGTCATCCTTCACATCCGAATCCTTCGCGGGTGATCTCGTGGAAGAAGACAAACCTCGGGCCACCCGACGACGCATGCGACTGGGAACCTCGCTCACATGATCAGTCGTGGTGGGCTTCTCAGCCTGTACTTCCTCAGCCTCTTCCTCTTCGACCTCTTCCATAGGAGATGTGGTAGCCGAAGGTAGAGACGATTCATCCCTCCCTTCGTTTCTACCGTTTGTACCTCCGTTTCATCAGTTGGGCCATCCTCGGGAAGAGGAGGAAGGGTTGACGCAGTTGAATGGCCCTGCATACCAAATACAGCAGTCGAAAGTTGCAAAGATGCACAATAAAATTGCAAAGCCAGGAGATAATAAACTCGATCGTCCACTAACCTCTTCCAAAGGCTTTTCGGCCCCATAAGGAGTGACAGGGCAGTCGACGTTGCAGGGGTCGCTTGACCTGAGGCTGGTGATGGATCGCACATGCGCCACCAGCTCGTTCTTCGACAGCTCCTTGATGCATGTAAAATGCATACATGAACTTTACATTTTATTACTTAATATTCCAACTTATTTGCATCATATATGGGTTATATTTATGTTTTATAATGATTTTAGGGGATAATTCACAGTTTCCCCATTTATTTGGAATTAACCCTGCAGAACCAGAAAACCCTTTTTCCATCTTTTTGACTTTCAGGGACCCAAACGACGTCCAAATGACCTAATATTTTACGGGCGTCAGTTTTTGGAAGGAACGAAGCGTAGGAGCGAAGGAAGCGAACAAACGGAAACCCGAGGGCCAAAAGAGGTGGGCCCACGCGGTCAGATTCCTTGGCCGCGTGGGACCCCCCGTCTTGGGCCTTGTGGCTCCGATGCCGTCCGTTTTCGTCTCCGTGGTTTTCTCTTGACCTAAAACCGACTATAAAAATAGTCCCCCGAGGAGTTTCGTGAAGGAGGCGGCGGAGAAACACAAAAACCACGAAACAAGAGACAGAAGGCTGCCGCCGGAGAAGATCGGAGGGGGGAAAGGCCGTCGGAATCACCTCCGGAAGGCTCCTCCATCCCCCCTCCGGAGTCTCCATCAACACCACCGTCAAGACCAGCACCATCTCCATCACCATCTTCGTGATCCACTTCATCCCCCTCATAGTTTGAGATTGTTCGAACCCTAGCTATTGTTTAAGTGCTATTCTACCTGTGTATGATTGGCTACTTGTCATTGTTTGGGGGTGAGATTATATTTTCAGATTGTGTTGTATCACTTATACCATTGAATCATATCATGTCTTTGCGTTGTGAGTAGTTCTCTCATGTTCCTGGGGGCATAGGATGGATTGGCAATGATTTATATATAACATGTGTTGGTATTTTGTCTAGTTTTTATCTTTTATGTAATTCTATGATGGTGTTGTGCGAACGTCGACTGCACATCACTTCACCTATATGGGCTCATAGGAGAACACCGTAGTGTAATGGAGTGAGGGAGACTTGGGAGGACATGTAAACCTGAGACCGAGTCATGAAGTTGCATTATGAGGGTATTAGTATCGGGGACCTTAGAGTGTAATGCTATGGTGGGACTCTATGTCTTAATAACTCTTGTGCAGTCATTTACTTGGCCATAAGAACCATCATAAGGGGTTTAGTTTATTTATTTAGCTATACCTAATAATGGCTCCGTCCAAAGAAGATTAAAACTTGACAAAATGTTTACCTTGTTGTTCTAGAAATATTTATGCCATGAAGTCTAGGTAGCCCTTGGGAACGTTTCCACTTATAAGAAACACACACTTGAGCTTGTCCTCTTGCTGCATAGAGGATTGGGCTTTCTCTCTTTGAGAGCTTTCACTTGTCATATTTTATTTTCAGCTTTTTACTTTATTGCAAACTCTACGCCAAAAACCCAAAAACACTTGCATCATTTAATCATTTTAGTTTGTCTAGTGCATAGATAATAAGAGAAGTGACACTCTTATTTGAGAGGATAAATACTTATACCTTCTACTCCTCGTGGGATCGATACTAATACTTACACATTGAAGATTTCAACGATCCCCTATACTTGTGGGTATCAAGACATTTTCTGGCGCCGTTGCCGGGGAGTGTAGCGCTTAAGTTTTTATTCTTGTTTGCACTAGATATCTATTTTCAGTTTTGCATTTAGTTTAGTTTTACTTTCAGTTATATATATCAAAACCCAAAAAAATTAGAAAATGGAAAATACCATAAAAACTCTTCCGGAGATAATGAATCTTTACTATGGATACATGAAAGCTTCTAAAATTGCTGAGGAATTTAGAGAGTCAACAGAACGGAAAATACTAAAAGATTTCATGGAAAGTTTAAATTATATTGCTGGAGAGTGGCTTTTATTCCATGATAATAAAACTTGTTGCTTTAAACATACTGATAGACACTTTGAATTTCAATGTAAGTTCCATGAAGAACGTGTCATAGCATCTTACCATACTTATGATTACACTCATTTAGGGATGGAACAAGTAGAGGAATTTGTTACTTATTATGCATCTAATGAATTGCACACCTTTGCTAATGAAAATAAAACTTGCCCTAGAGTTAAGAGATTCGAAGGAAAGGTCACTTCTATTCTTGAATATTGCATAGCCAAGTTCTCTCAAAATATTTATGTTGTTGACTATAATGAGAGGGGCAAGGTTCCCCAAGAAAGTACTGATGTTTTGCAGGAAGAAGATGATGAAAACATAAGCTTGGAAGAGGAAGAATGTGAAGAAGAGGATAAAAACCTAAGCTTGGGGATGCCCGTGCAACCCCAAGAAGATGATGAAAATGATGAACAACTAGAGAATGAAGAGAGGAAACTTCCACCTTCACCACCATGGATGAGGGTAACACTCAAGATTTTATTGATGATAAACTTTGTTCTTATGATTCTGATGATGAAGAGGAATATCAACCTATGTCTAATGAGAACATTATTGATAATAATTTTAAAAATGATGAGGAGTATGGTTTAGACATGTTTTATGATAGTACTCTAGATGATGGTCCTATTTTGCTTGATAATCCTCCATGTTTAGAACTTGTTACTAAATTATGTAGGGATAAAGATGATATACTTGCTGTTTGTGACAATACTCTCACTCATGAGAGTCCTACTTTGTCTTTGAATTCTCCTGATTACACTATAGAGGAGAAAAATTATTTTGATGATACTATGTCTCCCATTTATGACGATTACAATGATGAATGTGATATTTTCAGTCCACCTACTATTGAGGATAAAGTTTATTATGATTATGACATGCCTCCTATATATGATGATTACAATGATGATTATGAATGTTTTACTCCCACTATCACTAATAAGAAGGATTTTACTTATGTGGAGAGTATTAATACTTTTATGATTGTAGATAATGAAAGACATGCTTTATGTCATAATTATATTGTTGAATTCATTCATGATGCTACTGAAAGTTATTATGAGAGGGGAAAACATGGTTCTAAACATTTCAATATTATTACGTTTCCTCTCTTTAAGTTCAAAGTCTTGAAATTGCTCTTGTTTTATCTTCCTATGCTACTTGCTTTGTGTTTCAATGATTTATTTTCTTACAAGATCCCAATGCATAGGAAGTGGGTTAGACTTAAATGTGTTTCATATTTTTCTCTTGATGCTCTCTTTTGCATTTCAATTCTTATTCCTATGTGAGCATCATTAAAACTATCATGTCTAGCTAAAAGACGTTAAAGAAAAGCGCTTGTGGGAGACAACCCATGATTTTTTATATTCAGTTTAATTTTTGGTTTTTGAGTCAAGGTGCTTGATTACTACTGTAACAACACCTTTGTATCTTATTTTTCATCTTTATGGCAAGAATAACCTCTTTTGAGAGGTAGGATTAAACAATAGTGATTTGCTGTCCAGAAAACAGATTCCTGAGCTTAACTGCGAAAAATGTATAAAATCACAGAAGAGGAATTTTGAGCTGAGATTTTACGACAGCAATATTCAGTTACTAATACACATTTCATTAGTTCAAAATTTTCTGATTTGAGCAACGTAAGTGCCTCTGAAAATTCACTCTTTACGGGCTGTCCAGTTTTTGACAGATTCTGTCTTTATTTTGCATTACTCTCATTACTTGTGTTTTGTGTAGTTCTATTGATCAAAGAGCAATACACAACCATAGTAACAGTAGCTAATGTTTAGAATCAACTCATGATATGTCTTTGCTATACCTATGAGGATTTAATTTATGGAGACACTAACCCCTCTAATCAAGTTTTATGTTGAGTTTTGTGTAAAGAGAATTTTCAAGTGGAAGAGTTGAGGGTGATGCACAAAGATCAAGAGGGACAACCACTCAAGCTTGGGGATGTTACCCCTAGACTCACCCAACATATATCAAATAAGTACAAGAATTCAAGCTTGGGGATGCCAAGCCACCTCACTCCAACCATCTTGATACCAAGTAAGTAAGCCTAGCTATATGGCTATAAAGAAAGCGCTTTACGGGAGGCAACCCGGTTGTTTTTGCTTTTGGTTTTCTTTGTGTCCTCTTGCTGTAACAAGAGACTTAGTTTTTAGTTTTGTTTCTGGAATTTTTAATAAAGTGCCAAGTTTTACCCATTTTGGGTTGAAAAAGTTGCTTATTGTATTCGGAGATTTTATTCCAGCACGAATCTGTGCACGGTATGATTTTTAATTCCTATTTGTAACTCCGAATGAGCTGATATTTGAACTGTAGTTGCAACTTTTCATCCTCTGTAAGCATGAATTTTTCAGAATTTTTCGACATATTTAAGTAGGGTAGAAAAATGCGTTTTGCTGCTGCTGTTTTTCTGGACAGATTCTGTCCCATTTTGTTTGATGCATTCTTTGAACTTTTAACTTGAATCTTTTTGATCCAATTGAGTTTATAAGTAGGCATACAACATTATACACTTTCTGGACATTCATATGAATTTTTGTTTAAGGATTTTATGCAGCAAGCAATTCATTTGTCTACACTACTAATGTCACCCCACAGAAAAGAAATGGGAGAAACGGTGTTTTGAAGTTTTTTCACAGGGATTAGAGGAGATGCACCAAGAGCTATCCAAGGATGGTGAAGACCATAAGCTTGGGGATGTGAAGACAACCCCACTGGACCAACACACTCTCGGTTTGCACACGTCTAACTTCTGTTTTTCGATCAATGCACTTTATCGCATAAACTTGGAGCGTCTTTATTTGCTTTTTATTTCGGTTTGATTTTTGTTTGTCTTGAGACCACCACTATCATTTATAAGAAGCTACTGGAATTTGGGTTGAATTAAGTTGGATGCTATTAAAAAGATTGGGAAAGGGATGTTTGAGTTGATTCAAAAAGATACATATAGTTGCATGATTCATGTGCTTTTTAATGAGTATTAATTTGCAAGTGTTTTATCAAGAGCTATCTTTATTCATGTTTTGATGCTGAATGTTACTTTACTTTGTTTAACATGGATTGGTTAGTTCTATGGACACTTATGCATGCATTTAGACGGTCAACTTTCTCCCTCTTGCTAGCCCAAAAATTCCAACAAGTAAAAACTTGTTTTCCAACACCTTCAACCAAAGTTTTTCCAGTGAGTCCACCATATCTACCTATTAGCTTTATGCTATTCCGAGTATGTTTATCATGTTATTTTGTATTATCTATACTTCTGAATTAAAATGCTTATGTTATTGATTGTTATGGGAAAAGTTGGTTAAAGAGCTCTCACGAACTTGATGCACACCTTACTTTTATTGCACTTAATAAACATGACCCATTGTGATTAAAATTATGAAGTTGTGAGCTTGACAAGAGTCTTGGTTGGGAGTTAGCTCATATGTGCTGTCACATGGCAAGCTTTCAACGTGCTCTTAATTATATTTAGTTGATATCATGTACTTTTGTTTATGGATGCTTATCATGGTGCCAAATAAATGCGGAAACTTAGTAAGTTTAATGAGTTTGTATAAATGGCTAGAGAGACGCCTGGGCCGCTAATCTAAGCCATGCATCATTCATGGTGGAAATTTACTTACATGCTATGGTGAACCTTCAGTGATGCACCTCACAATAAAAAGCTATACCAATAGTAAATAAAAAGGGTGTTGAGATTGTTCATTTTGTTTGTTTGTCTTGTCATTTTGACATGGGCTTGTTCCATGTCCTGGGACAAGAGGTACCCCAGTTGACGCTCTTGATGACGCTATTATATTACTTACAATGACTTTAACTTGAACTTGCTTTGTGGCCCGAGTTGAGTAACACCGTGGTGTAGGTACTCGTATTCACGGGGCATGAGGCATTCAACCCATACTTTGTCAAGCACATTACTCATATTTGCTTTCACTTTAACTTAACCATTCAAGATGCTATGATAGGGGTAATGAGAGCTCCACACCAATGGATACCACATTGCAAACATTAACTTAAGTAGAAGCATTTGGAAGCTAGATGAAACTTTTGCATGTTTTACCTCTACTTATTTATCTATCTTTCCAAAGTGTCCACTTTTATATTCAGATTTTACAAGAATACTCTATGACCATTATAGGATGTTTTTACTTTTCATTATGCATACATTTGTTCCATAGTGCTTTCTTCTATGTTACACTTTGTGAATTATCATTGAACATCCTTTCATTGAATATTTGATATCACTTTATAATCTATCTTGTATATTGCTACTCCTTTGAGAATGAATCATTTGACTTTATGTAGCAATAGTAATCATCTTTGATATCCATTGATAGTATTAAAATGCAAAGTCCATGTTAGTTTTATCACCTTCATACTCGAGGACGAGTATTGGTTAAGCTTGGGGATGTTGATGCATGTAAAATGCATACATGAACTTTACATTTTATTACTTGATATTCCAACTTATTTGCATCATATATGGGTTATATTTATGTTTTATAATGATTTTAGGGATAATTCACAGTTTCCCCATTTATTTGGAATTAACCCTGCACCAGAAAACCCTATTTTCTATTTTTTGATTTCAGGGACCCAAACGACGTCCAAATGACCTAATATTTTACGGGCGTCAGTTTTTGGAAGGAACGAAGCGTAGGAGCGAAGGAAGCGAACAAACGGAACCGAGGGCCAAAAGAGGTGGGCCCACGCGGCCAGATTCCTTGGCCGCGTGGGACCCCCCATCTTGGGCCTCGTGGCTCCGATGCCGTCCGTTTTCGTCTCCGTGGCTTCGTCTTGACCTAAAACGACTATAAAAATAGTCCCCCGAGGAGTTTCGCGAGGAGGCGGCGGAGAAACACAAAAACCACGAAACAGGAGACAGAAGGCTGCCGCCGGAGAAGATCGGAGGGGGGAAACGCCGCCGGAATCACCTCCGGAAGGCTCCTCCATCCCCCCTCCGGAGTCTCCATCAACACCACCGTCAAGACCAGCACCATCTCCATCACCATCTTCGTGATCCACTTCATCCCCCTCATAGTTTGAGATTGTTGAACCCTAGCTATTGTTAAGTGCTATTCTACCTGTGTATGATTGCTACTTGTCATTGTTTGGGGTGAGATTATATTTTCAGATTGTGTTGTATCACTTATACCATTGAATCATATCATGTCTTTGCGTTGTGAGTAGTTCTCTCATGTTCCTGGGGGCATAGGATGGATTGGCAATGATTTATATATAACATGTGTTGGTATTTTGTCTAGTTTTTATCTTTTATGTAATTCTATGATGGTGTTGTGCGAACGTCGACTGCACATCACTTCACCTATATGGGCTCATAGGAGAACACCGTAGTGTAATGGAGTGAGGGAGACTTGGGAGGACATGTAAACCTGAGACCGAGTCATGAAGTTGCATTATGAGGGTATTAGTATCGGGGACCTTAGAGTTTAAGGCTATGGTGGGACTCTATGTCTTAATAACTCTTGTGCAGTCATTTACTTGGCCATAAGAACCATCATAAGGGGTTTAGTTTATTTATTTAGCTTTCCCTAATATGGCTCCGTCCAAAGAAGATTAAAACTTGACAAAATGTTTACCTTGTTGTTCTAGAAATATTTATGCCATGAAGTCTAGGTAGCCCTTGGGAACGTTCTCCACTTATAAGAAACACACACTTGAGCTTGTCCTCTTGCTGCATAGAGGATTGGGCTTTCTCTCTTTGAGAGCTTTCACTTGTCATATTTTATTTTCAGCTTTTTACTTTATTGCAAACTCTACGCCAAAAACCCAAAAACACTTGCATCATTTAATCATTTTAGTTTGTCTAGTGCATAGATAATAAGAGAAGTGACACTCTTATTTGAGAGGATAAATACTTATACCTTCTACTCCTCGTGGGATCGATACTAATACTTACACATTGAAGATTTCAACGATCCCCTATACTTGTGGGTATCACTCCTCCGTGCTCATTCGACTGGAGTCGAGCACACCTTCATAAGCCAACATCGGGTGGGCTCGGGCTCGGAGCGGCCAGACTCGCATCTTCACAAAGGTGGCAATCAAGTGCACACCAGTCATGCTGCCAAGCAGTTTGTCAATCTTGCTCAAAAGGGGCGCCGCCTCCGCCTCCTCCGCACTCGTCAGTTGATGGTCCCAGGCATTTGTCCTCACAATAGACTTGGTAGTCGAAAACTCTGGGACTCCTTCCTGGTCTACGCGGACGTAGAACCATTTCTTTCTCCAACCTTGCGCCGAATCGACTGGCTTAGGGCGAAGTAGCGTGTGTCGCTGCGTACTTGGATGCCGCAGCCGCCAACAGAATAGGTGCGGCCGCCTCTGTTGTTCGGCCGGACAAGGAAGATTGACTTCCATATAGCCCAGCTAGGGGACACCCCCAAGAAGCACTCGCACAAAACCATGAAGCAGGCAATGTGCAGTATGCTGTTCGGGGTGAAATCATGGATTTGCACCCCGTAGGCATACATCAAACCACGAACAAAGTCGTGGATGGGAAACGCAAATCCCCGAGGCAAAAACTCCGCAAAGCAAACCCGCTCATTGGCGCGAGGTTCAGGGAGTACCTCCTTGGGCGATGGCGCGCGGACGAACAGCTGGTCCGCAGGTGGCATCATCCCTTCCACGCGTAGCTTGTCAAGGTGTGTATCCTTGATGGTGGATTTCACCCAATCTCCGTCGCCTTTCTTCAGGTCAGCGGCGGATGCAAACGCGCTCGCCGCGCTCTTCTTCCCCTTCACCGTCACCGCATCGGTTGCGGCAGCAGCAGTCGCGGCAACACGCTTGTTGCCCGCTACCTTCTTCATCGTCAATGGGAAGGTGGTGGAGCGCACAAAGCTATGGCACAAGAACAATGGAGGAGGAGCGCGAGGAAGAAGATGAAACAGGGGCGGCGCAGAGGGCAAATGGCTAGTAAAAAATTCTGCCAACGCCGTCCTCCCTATTTACCACAAAGCAAAATCAATCACAACCGTTCAAAATCGCAATCGTGCGCTCCGTGGGCGATCCCACCGTACACGTGGCAAGCGCGGAGGGCAACCAACGCCGGCCACTCCGCCCACTACGCACGCAAAAAGAGGAACCATCATCACGTCTCCATAAAAAGTGGGCCAGAGCGGTCAAATCCAGTCCAAACGGCACCGTCATTCGGTCAGCGCTGCACAATGGGCCCACATACGTGTCACGTCCCATCCATCACAGCATAACGCACATCACCCGTGTCAGGTAGCGCAGTCGCCACAAGCGTCATCCCTGACGTCATTGCAAGCGATCTGTTCAGAAAAGCATTCGAGTCCGCCCAGCGCATATCGGTCACTCGACTGTCTTACTTGGTTCGGGTGTGAAAAAGCAACGTTAAGGCAAAAATTGGTCACTCGACCATTCCTTCGACTAAGGCATATTACTCCCATCGGGAGCGTATCAAAAATTTCTTCGACTAAGAATATATGGGATAAAAAGATTTGAGATTATCCTCCATTGCAAGCAATAAAGCACAATCTCGGGGGCTACTCCCATCGGGAGCGTTGTCACGCACCCGATAGAATAATGACAAAGTATCAGTCGACAAACGACTCGACTCAGTTCATATCCAAAATCATACTCGAAAATTTCCCGAGTTGCGTCCGCCGCAAATAACCTCGGATGCTGCATGCATAGTGCAAAGGTAAGACCCGCCGAAATTTCGAACTGGGCTAAGGACCGTTCCAGCAACGTTAATCCTTAAAACTTTCCGTGTCAGCAGACATGATGAAAAATCCTGACGGACGCGTTGGGTAAATTTCAAAGTTATACTGCAGATCGATTCAGTAAGACCTCCGCGGCCTAGTCGAGTCTGACCAGTCTGTTCCAATTTCGAGTCCGGGGACTCGAGTTTGATTGAAAGCTAGTAAGGTTTTACCCGAATGTGTAGTTAACCGGTCCCGATCCGTCGAGTGTACCGGGCCTACTAAGCTATTATCCCTTGATTATCATAAGCAAAAACCAAAGTCGATGAAATACTCGACATAGCCAACATGTGTTATTCATACAGGAATTCCAATTATAAACACAAGTACAAAGCATATGACGTGCACTTACGAGCGAGTCCATGCTCGATTCTTCGAGTCAGACAAGCACTCGGGGGCTACTGACAAGGATATACATCTCGGGTACCCTACCATAAGGGTACCTGGTGCACGTGTCGACTAAGGCCCAACTATCAAGAGCCTACATGAAGCCCATGACGAAAGGCCCAACAAGATGGAGTACCCTCCAAGATTAGACATAGGCATAGTCGGTTTAGGATTTCCTTACATGTAATCTGAGTCAGTTGCGAACTCCCGAGACCCAGCCTATTATATAAAGGTTGGGAGGGCCGCCGATCCAGGACACGCAATACTCGAACCACCAAAACCCTAGCGAGATCGACATCTCGCCGGGACCCCATTGTAGCTCTCATATACACACCAGATCAATACCAGACAAGCAAGAAGTAGGGTGTTACTCTCCGGAGGCCTGAACCTGGGTAAAATCCCTGCTTTTACTTGTCAGCCGACGAAACTACCAGCTCTACCACGTTCTCTCCCTCGTAATCTCAACCCTAGATCCTTAACCATGGGATTTGATGAGTTAACCCCTCGTCAGCGACGGCGGCGGCGACGGAACTTTTCGTGCATAATTGCTCGGGTGTTTAGGGTTTTCGGGACGAATGGAATAAATAGGCGAAAGGGCGGCGTCGGGAGGCACCCGAAGGTGCCACGCTATACCTGGGCGCGCCAGGCATGGGGGCCCTGGGTCGCCTCTCCGTGCGCCCTTTAGACTCCGTGTACATGTCGGTGAAAAACTGATGTCCGTTGATTTTCGTCCAATTCCGAGAATATTTCCCGACTAGCTTTTCTAAAACGGAAAACAGCAGAAAATAGGAACTGACACTGTGACATCTTGTTAATAGGTTATTCCCAGAAAATGCATAAAAATACTATGAAGTGTATATAAAACATGTAGCAATAGGTATAAAACAAGCATGGAACATCAAAAATTATAGATACGTTTGAGACGTATCAGCATCCCCAAGCTTAGTTCCTACTCGTCCTCGAGTAGGTAAACGATAATACAGTATAATTTTTGTAGTGACATGCTACCAACACAATCTTGATAAAATAGTAATGTAAAGCACATGAACTGAATGAAGTGATCCAAGACAATTGTCTATAGTTTGCTAAAAAGTAAACAAAGAGTAAACAAACTGAATCATATAAGTAAAAACTTTTCATGGATAGTACTTTGGAGACATGGAGCTATAAGAATTTGCATAAAAGTTAGCTCACAAAGCAATATCTTCAAAGCAAAAGTGTTTGACCAACACAAAGGAAGATTTAAGTTTCAGCATTTGCTTCAACTTTCAACATATTTATCTCATGGATATTGTCAATACAAAGTAGTATAATAAGTCAAACATGCTAATCATATAACAGTTCTTGTACCAAAGTTGACACTAGTGTTTGCTTGTGGAGATTTAGAAAGGAGTAGGAAAACTGACTCAACATAAAAGTAAAAGAAAGGCCCTTCGCAGAGGGAAGCAGAGATTAAATCATGTGCTATAGCTTTTTAGTTTTTTTTTAAATCATATAGAGAGTAAAAATATATTTTGAGAGGGGTGTGTTAATGGTCAACGAATGGTAGTAGACGATACAGTATTACCCATGCCAACCAAACCTTACAAGAGCGGCTCCCATGAGGAACGTTATTTCTGCAGCAAGCAGATCATCCCTCTTTCTCTTTGGTTTACACATGCAGATGTTTAACTGATTACTCAGGAACAAAATGTGAAGAGAAGTAGCAGTTAAAGTTGTAAATTAATTGGGACTGGGCACCCATTTGCCAGCTCTTTTTGCAAAATTATAGATAAGCAGATGTAAGCTGCTAGTCTAGCGTAAAGTCTGTTTGACAAGTGTAATAAAAATTATCTACCACTTCCTCATGAGCTGGTAAACAGTGACACAAAAAGGAGTAGTAACAATTTTGAATAGTTTAAAGGTAGCACATGACAAATTTACTTGGAGTGACAGGAAAATACCACATATAGGTAGGTATGGTGGACACAGATGGCATGGATTTTGGCTCAAGGTTTTGGATGCACAAGCAGCATTCTCGCTTAGTACAGAGTTTAGGCTAGCAAGGTTATTTAAGCAAACACATAACGTCAACTGGTACAACAAGAACTATATGATGAACATATGAGAAAAATTATAAGACTCCATATTGTCTTCCTTGTTAACCAAAACATCCTTTTAAGTTTTAACCCGAAAATATCTAGACTTTGGAACTAGCAGATATGACAAACCGAATAACTACAAGCTTTACGGTAGTTCTTCACTAATGAGCCTTACTTACATGATACACAAGTTTAAACATTACTTACTTGATAACTCAAAACAATTGACAAGTATCAAATTACTAAAGACAAATGATCTACAAGGCCGTGTAAGTATTTTCTTTATACCATTACCACATGCATAGCATTTTCTGTTCCAACCAAACACCAATAAACTTATTTAAACAACTCTCCAAACAAATATAAGTGAAGAAAGAGAGTACTTTCTTCAAAAGAACTAATAGCTTTGAACAAGAGATACATGAAAAACAAGAGCTAAAAGCATAACAGCGCTAGACAAGAATACTCAACAAGTATAAGCGAAGAACATGAGTATTCTAATGAAAAAGCGGAGCGTGTCTCTCTCCCAAACAAGTGTGCTAGGGTCCAACTAGTTATGACCAGAGAACAAAACATAAACAAAATGAAAATAAAAAAACACAAAGACGCTCCAAGAACAACACTTAAAATGTGAAGAAGTAAAAATATAGTCTCACTAGAGATGACCTGATAGTTTGCTGATGAAGAAGGGGATGCCTTGGGCATCCCCAAGCTTAAATGCTTGAGTCTTCTTGAAATATGTTGGGGAGGTCCAGGGAGGCTCCTCAAGCTTAAGCTCTTCACTCTTCTTGATCTTATTCTATTATCCTCCTCTCTTAATACTTGAAAACTTTCTTCACACAAAACTCAACATAAATCTCATTAGAGGGTTAGTGCATCAAATCATAAGCTCACATGGTTCTGTAAAGACACAATCATAAGCATCATTTTAAACATTAGCTACTGTCTACTAGCCTTACGTGAATCTCTTCCACCATTGAACAATTTCACTTAATACTTGTAAAAGAGAGAATGCAAAACAAAGACAAAATCTGTCAAAACCAGAACAATCCGTAAAGAAGAATTTTTTAGAGACACTTACGTTGCCCAAATCAAAAAACGTTGAACTAACGAAAGATAGGGACGTATATCCGGATTACGCACAATTTTTTTCAGATTTAAATCACGTTCTGTGATTTTTGGGATTTTCGTACAGTGAACAACAGAAATCTGTTCCTGCGTAGCAAACCAAACTTTAGCACTATCTTGCTATTAGAGGCTCTTCTTGGCACAACAAAACGAAAAATAAAAGATACAAAGGAATTGTTACAGAAGTAAGCAAATTCCTTGACTCAACAAAATAAAATAACAGGAAATAAAAACAATGGGTTGCCTCCCATAAGCGCTTCTCTTTAATGCCTTTTAGCTAGGCAAAAAACATGAATCAAGTATTATCAAGAGCAGAAACATCAACATCATAGCTTGTTCGAAGAATAGAATCAAAAGGTTGTTTAATCCTCTTCCTAGGGAAGTGTTCCATACCTTTCTTGAGTGGGAATTGAAATTTTATATTCCCCTCTTTCATATCAATAACAACACCAACAGTTCTAAGAAAAGGTCTTCCCAACACAATAGGACAAGAAGGTTTGCATTTAATATCCAAGACAACAAAATCAACAGGAACATAATTGTTGTTAACCATAACAAGAACATTATCAATCCTACCCATAGGTTTCTTCATAGTAGAATCAGCAAAGTGAACATTCAAATAACAGTCTTCCAAAGGTGCTAGATCAAGCATATCATAAAGCTTTTTAGGCATAACAGAAATACTAGCACCAAGATCACACAAAGCATTGCAATCAAAATCATCACTCTCATTTTAATGATGGGCTCCCAACCATCTTCTAACTTTCTAGGAATAGATGCTACACGTTTTAGTTTCTCTTCCCTAGCATGAATAAGAGCATTAGTAATATGCTTAGTAAAAGCCATGTTTATTTTACTAGCATTAGAATTCTCAGCTAGCTTTTGCAAGAACTTAATGACTTCAATGAGATTACAACCATCAAAATCGAAATTATTATCATCAAAAGTAATGGGACCATTATCTCCCATACTTCGAAAAATTTCAGCACTTTTATCAGGAACAGTTTTAGTGCTATCAGGCAATTTAAAACTTTTTTCAACCAAAGTAGAGACATTCCCAACACCAATTATCTTACCATTAATAGTAGGTGGCCTAGTAGTGCTTGAGGCTCCAATCTTTTCAGTGGTAAAAATATTGGCAACAATAGCATCGGTAGCTCCATAAGTATTATTTTCAACAACTTCAGGCTTAGCTGTCATTTTATTTATCAAAGAGGCTTGTGCTTCAGACATATTCGAAATGCAAGTTTCAGTATTAGAAATCCTAATTTGCAAACCAGAAATTTCCTTGTTCAAATTTTCAATTTGGTGGCTTATATTTTTCAACATAACTGAATGCTCATCCATAATTCTAGTAAACAGTTTATTCTGCTCATATTGCATTTGCATAAAGTTTTTAGTGGCCTTTTCAATTTCTAGCACCCTTTCATCACTAGGCGTTCCAGAGCCACCATAAGAATTACCATAAGCATTGCCACTATTAGAAGGATAGGGCTTATAATTACTATTACCAAAGTTATTCCTATAAGCATTGTTGTTGAAGTTATTATTTTTAATGAAGTTCACATCAACATGCTCTTCTTGAGCAACCAAAGAAGCTAAAGGAACATTATTTTAATCAACATGTACTGGATTATTCGAAAGCATAGACATTATAGCATCAACTTTGTCATTCAAGGAAGAGATTTCTTCAACAGAATTTACCTTCATACTAGTTGGAGCCCTTTTAATTTATCATCATATCATCTAGAAGCTTTGTTGCAGCACCCAAAGTGATGGACATAAAGGTCCCTCCAGTAGCTGAATCCAATAAATTCCTTGAAGAAAAATTTAATCCGGCATAAAAAGTTTGGATGATCATCCAAATAGTCAGTCCATGAGTGGGACAGTTCTTAACCATTGCTTTCATTCTTTCCCAAGCTTGAGCAACATGCTCATTATCAAATTGCTTAAAATTCATAATGCCACTTCTCAAAGATATAATTTTAGCAGGAGGATAATATTTTCCAATAAAAGCATCGTTGCACTTAGTCCAAGAATCAATACTATTTCTAGGCAAAGATAGCAACCATTCTTTAGCACGTCCTCTCAAAGAGAAGGGAAAAAGTTTCAGTTTTATAATGTCACCTTCAACTTTTTTTATACTTAGTATTCTCAGGATTACTCATTTTAGCAAAACTAAAACAAGACAACAAATAATAATTCGAAAATTAACTAGATGCAGATTTTTTTTTGTGTTTTTGATTTTTAAAAGCAAACAAGATAAAATAAAATAAACTAAGCAAGACAAAAACAAAGTAATGAGATTGGAAATGTGAAACTCCCCTTGCTGTAGCTTCTTGATTCCCCGGCAACGGCGCCATAAAATGTGCTTGATGAAGTGAAAACACACGTTCGTTGGGAGACCCCAACAGGAAGGTATGATGTAGTGCAGCAGCAATTTTCCTTGTAGTTCTACCAAGGTTATCGAACCAGTAGGAATCAAAAGAGCTTCAGAAGGTGTCAACAGCACTAGAAATATGGCACGGCGCAGCATCAGAAAATGTGGTTGTTGACGTGGACCTACACACAACACAATAAAACTATTTTGCCCCAATGAAACAGGAAAATTGTCAGTCTTCCTGGCTTGCTGAAAACAAAGGATTAAACGTACGGTGTGGTGAATAGTAATAAATGCAGAAAATAACAGAGAATAGATGATTGCAGTTGGCATTTTTATCAGTGTAAAAGAATGGACCGGGTCCACAGTTCACTAGTGGTGTCTCTCCATAAAAGATAATAAGCATGTTGGGTAAACAAATTACAGCTGGGCAATTGACAAATAGTAAGGGTACAACAATGCCGTATATGACAAGATAGTTTACTGTAGAATTTATTTGGGCATTACATCATAATACATAGACCGCTATCCAGCTAATCTATGACTAATAATCCACCGCCAGGTTAACATCCGTGTCGCTCGTTGGTATTAAGTTGCAAGCAACGGATAACTGCATTAAACAAAGTGTGTAATGTAAATAATGCAAATGACATGTAGACATAGCATCATTGTGTTCTCCCTAGTGGCAACAGCACATCCACAAACTTAGTCATTTCTGTCATTCGAGCCCAGGTTACTGGAGGCATGAACCCACTATCTAGCATAAATACTCCCTCTTGGAGTTACAAGCATCTACTTGGCTAGAGCATCTACTAATAACGGAGAGCATGCAAGATCATAAATAACACATGTATATAGATTGATAAACAACTTGATCATAGTATCACTATTCATCGGATCCCAGCAAACACAACATGTAGCATTACAATAAGATGATCTTGATCATGATAGGCAGCTCACAAGATCTAAACATGATAGCACAAAGTGGAGAGACAAAATCTAGCTACTGCTATGGACCCGTAGTTCAAGGCTGAACTACTCACGCATCACTCCGGAGGCAGGCATGGCGATGTAGAGCCCTCCGGTGATGATCTCCCCTCCGGCAGGGTGTCAGGAAGAGCTTCAGAATCCTCCCGAACTAGGGTTTGTGACGGCGGCGGCGACGAAACTTTTTGTGGATAATTGCTCGGGTGTTTAGCGTTTTCGGGATGGAAGGAATAAATAGGCGAAAGGGCAGCGTCGGGAGGCACCCCGAGAATATTTCCCGACTAGCTTTTCTGAAACGGAAAAACAGCAGAAAATATGAACTGACACTGTGACATCTTGTTAATAGGTTAGTCCTAGAAAATGCATAAAAATGCTATGAAGTGTATATAAAACATGTAGCAATATGTATGAAACAAGCATGGAACATCAAAAATTATAGATATGTTTGAGACGTATCACACACCGAGAAACTAATCTCACCATATCTGAAGAATGACGAGAAGACCAAACTGCCAATCTGAAGGACCGAGCAGCACACGTTGCCATCAACTCCAAGGCGCCGCCGTGAAGGTCGCCGCCGGTGTGGGAATAGAGTTGAGGCATATTTATTTGCCCAGACGCTGCTCCCACCACCCAACGGCGTACCATACCAGAAAGACCCAAACCCTAAGACCAGAATGGAGGGATGAGGTTTTTTCCGCCGCCGCCTGGGTCCTACAGGAAAAGAAGGCGTTTGTTTTTTAAAGCTGCCTTAGGATGACTCCAACGGGCCGACGCAAACGAACACGCAATCTGTCCGCGTTTTGTCCGTTTGGGTCGCCAAACGGACATCTCCAGTCCGCGCGTGTCTGCCGTGCGAACGAATGGACCCAACGGCACGACACATCCTAATTTTTTTGGGGACAATTTTACTAACATGCCATATATGGGCCTTTTTCTATAATATATAGGGGGCACAAACGGCTTTTTTACATATATATAATTAAAAAAATATGAAAAGCTAAATATGCCCCGCGGGCTCCTCCTCGCCGTCATCGTCGCCGAGGACGAGGTACTCTGGCGCTTTCCAGAGGTGCACCGGTGGAACGCTGACCGTCAGCTGTTTCTGCTCCGGCATCGGCAGGAGCGTGGGAAGGGGGCCATTCCAGGTCCAGGACTGGCCGAGGAGCCGTTCGGGGAGGGGAGGCGCCGGAGGCAGGTCCACCTCCATGGCCTCCCACCATGGTGTCTGCTGCTGTAGCTCCATGGACTCCTGTTGCTGCCTGGCGACCTTCTCCAACACCAGCTCCCACCACCGTTGTTCGTCCTTGGTGATGGTCTTCTTGGACTCCTCGAGGACGCGCGCGAGGTCATGGTCTGCCTCCTCTTCATTGACGGCCACCTCCCGCTTCACCGGTGGCAGGGGAGGCGGTGATGCGCCACGGGCCGGCCGGAGGTGGGGCGGCGATGACGAACGGCCCCTGGGCAGCGTTGGAGCCCACATGAAGAGCGCTCGCCGCCGCAAGTTGTACTCGTCGCGGAACCAACTGTCCCTGTGCCGAGAATCGGGCGCGAATGCCGGGTCGCGCCGGTACTCCGGTGGGAGTCGTGCGTGGCGGCGCTGGATCTCCCGGACCCGTGCGCGACCGCTGGTCGGGATGGCAGGCACTGGGATCCGCTGCGGGTTGAGGTGCCAGTGGTCAGGCAGTTTTGCATCTGACCACGACACCGACACCGCGTGGTTCCAATACCACCAGCAATTGTCCATGAGACGTAATTCCGGTCGCGCCTGGCAACCTCGACGCCCGGCGACGCGATGGAGAACGGCACGAGGAGTGCCGGAGGGGTAGATGGAGGCAGAGACGGTGTGCGGCGGGCCGAGGACGACGACCCCGCCTCGCGGTCGTGCTTCGCTTTGCCCATTCTCGGCCAACAAAGCGGTATGGTCGCGGTGGCTAGGGTTTGCGTCGGTGGGGGGAGCAAGGTGAGGGCGAGTCCAAGTGGGGATGACCGTCCCTATCCACGGACCCCTAGCATTAAAAAGGACAATTCCAGGGATAGCGACCGTCGCTGTGTCGCTGACAGGTGGATCCGGGGCGGACACCACGAGGACACACAGACGCTATGCCGCTGTCCATGTGGACGCAAACCTGACCTAAATTTGAACCAGAATGGGTCAAGGTGGACGCGAGGTAGACTATAATGGACGCGATTGCGTCGCCGCGTTGGTCCTATTTTTGGTGCAGCTCGACCCAAACGGACACGGGACTATGGGTATTTTCAGAATCTGGCGCGTGACCTGGAATCGGCACTACCAGCACGGCAGCACCGAATCGAACAACAGCTAAGCGACATGAGGCCGAAGTGACGGATGTATGCAGTCCCTTCCACTGTGCACAGCACGAACCAAGCCACACGCCAGATGGCAGTAAAGAAGGAGTGGTTTCCGGGTTTGGCATGGCAGGACAAGCGGCCGCGACGATTCTGCCGAGGGCAAGTCTTCAAGTTCATCATCACAGTAGCTAACCACCTCAGCCGCACTCACCCTGTTGCCTCCTTCCTCCTCAGAAAACAGAGGGAGCGAGGGAGAGGGAGATCGATCTGTGGACTTCCCCCATGGAGGAGGAGGAGGGGAGGCCTCGCTTCTTCAAGGTCCTCGTCGGCGACTTCGCCCGCCGCCTCGTGCGTATTCCCTCCCCTCCTTATTTGGCCCCCTCTGTTTCACTCGTTTTGGGTGTTTGCATGTGCCCACCTTTTTGGTCTCGTTCTCGTTCTCAAAGGGGAAAAGACAAAGCCAATAACGCGCTTCAGATGGGTTCCTGGCTTCCTGCCCCACTTTTTTCCCCTTCCTGCAACTACACCCTTGAAATTTATCCGGCCGAGATCATTGCATTGTGTACATTATTGGCAAATGTGCTATCCGATAGGTCATAGCTGGGCTGGGGCCAATATGGTATAAAGTCTTGGTATTTGTCCGGCATTTTTTCTTATGTGGATTGGATTCTTCATATGAAGCACATGTTTTTGTTTTCTTATCTCAAATAAAAATAGCAAGCCCATCGTTTGCACGCGCTTCTTCCTAAAAAAATGGTTTACATGTGCATGCTTGCGGTTTGTGACATTTTTAACTGATGCGATCTGGAGTAGGCAGGTACTTCAAAACTTCAACTGATATGCTTGTTGATATATAAACATGTTTCTCAGTAAACGCAGCAACCTGGCAATGTCTAGCGGCATTTGTTTGTATAACTAGGCCAAGAAAGATTCGGCTGGTGACATACTAACTTGATTTCCCTCTGCATGCATGTTCTGTGAGCATGGACTTGTGGTTTTCAGTGACATACACGGTTAAAGGAACATGCATGGCATTTGCATTTGACTCTCTATTTACAATTAGTGTCATTTTCAGCAAATTGGAAATAGCTTAAGGTACTCCCTAACCTTACTTCCACATGTAGGAGATACCTCGAGCCTTCCTCAGTCACATTCCAGAAGCAGGCTTCAGGGGTTCCGACATCTCAGCGGCATCATCTGTTCAAGTCACGCTTAAGCGTTCAGAAGGGAAGACTTGGGTTGTCGAACTAGAGAAGGTTGGTCGTTCTGTATTTCTGACCAATGGATGGCCAAAGTTTGTGGTGGAAAATTCTTTGAGGGAATACGAGTTCCTCCTCTTCACATACAACAAGAATATGCATTTCATGGTTTCGGTTTTTGGTTGGAATGCTTGTGAGAAAGCAGTTCGATCTTCAGGAAGTGTTGCTGAAGCTACCGAGAAAGATATATTCCCCTCTGGGAAGAGGGGACATAGTGGCGATGAACTAACGAAGACTGCTAATAATCTCACTCATAGTCACTCACTGGTTGAGATAGCAGATGAATCTGATAGAGAAGTAATATTCTGTTCTAATCTTGGCCAAATGATTTTATAAATTTTGTACAAGTCATTTTTCTCTGTATGTTTTGTCTCCTCTCTTGTTCATGTAGAGTCACTTTGTTGTCCAAATAGTTTATATATGTTTTATTGGCAAGTCTAGTCACAATAAGCTCATTTAGAATAACAGACCACGAGATGCTCTATACAACAAAAATATGAAATTGTCTTTGACTCGAGAAGCTTGGGGATCAGAAGACTTATTTCTTCATGTCACTTTAGGAGGTTCTAACGTCATTTTGTTATTTCATACGGAGTATATTCCACATTGGGTACACAGAGGAGCAGAAGTTTAGAATTCTTGATTAGCATCTTGGTAGTAATGCTTCTCTTCTTAAACTCATAATTTCGTATCAACTTATAGATCGGTCCCTGTCAAAAGATTACTGGAGAGAATGGGCATATTTCATCGCAGAGCTTCACAGACCTACCTCTTCATCAAATAGATGGTTCTAAAATGAGTTAAAGACATACTTATTGTTGAAGGTGCCAATGGATGATGATAAAGCTAAAGCAATAGCTGAAGTAATGAGAAGATTGCATCTTGATAAAGCGACAGTTGACTTATTCTGTGCTGCACTCTGTTTGTATAAGTGGAACTCGGATGTGGCTGCAGAAGATTTTGACGTATGTAGAGGCAAACCACAAATTCAGAACCAGTTTCTAAAGCAGAAACTTGTTCTGCAATGTAAGCATTTTAATTACCTCATTTTTTTTTATCATTTTTGCATCTAGCATGTTGAAACACATCTTTTTTTTTTGACCAGTTGATTTTATAAAGAGGCAACTACGACGCTTCTTCCCTCAAGAGGACGATGTTTCTACTCAAATACGTGATAGCAGGAAGAACAGTCTTGAGGAGCCTAAATTGTCAAATCAGCCACTGCATTTTGACCTGGCAGCAATGAAGAGCAAGTCAGTTGATGACCATGAATTATGTGATTTGTCTTACAAACAGAAGAGGAGAATAGGCAAGTCGCGATCATTGCGGACTTCTGAAACACCCCGAAGATCACCAAGACTGGCGCACTTGAAAACGTCCCATGGCAGCACAGAGAGTGGATTGAAAGAAAGATCTGGAGTGTCAGAATTGTCAGCAGCCGGCACAATTGATCGGGTGGAGGACAGAGAAGCACAAGCGACTTTACTCTACAAGAAGCCCCACAGTGTTTTAGATGGAGATCGTCAGCATATTATTGGTATGCTCTTTCTCGTCTTAGTTAGAACTTACAAGTGCTTTCTAACACCTCATACTGCAGTTGAATCAATTTATCTCTTTTTAGGTTCCTTATCTCAAGACTTCAAGAGACTCAAACCAACACGAGGTGAGGTGCGCTTAAGTGAGAATCCTGAACATAGTCAAGGAGAAAATAGAGAAAAAATAGATCAAAGAAATAATGGAGAAACCTTTGAAGAACAAATCGATAGAAATGCTGTAGAGACTTCTGAGTCATTCATGGGGAGAGGTTCATCGATTCATCACCACCAACCAAGTCCGAGGTGTCATCTTTGAGAATAAATGAGCTACATTTGGAATGGAAGCCCTCGGTACACGCCAATCCCCATGAGGAAATTTTACTTCATATTCAACGGGACAACTTTACGAAGACCATCTCACATGTTCAGGGAATCATTCGAAGTCGTCCTTCAGATCTACTGTGTGCAGCTATAATTGAAGCTGTTGTGCTGAAAGAAATTCTGAAATGGGATTCGTGTCTTGAGGATGTTGATGCTCAAAGGATAGTGATTGCATTACTAGAGCATGCCAAAAAATCAAGGTGATTCTCAATTTCAATGTGGAGAGCCGGAAGGAAGAGTTTTCCACAAAGCTAGAAGATCAGCTTAAATGGCAGCTCAAAGAACTGGAAAGTGTATACACTTCCTTGGAATTAGATTACAAGAGAGTAGCAAATGAGGGTAGCATAGCTGTCTCGACATTGCAAGAACAGAAGAAAAAATTGCATGCCTTTCAGGGTGAGACCAAAGACCTGCAGCAGTCCATGATGATGGAGGATGAAATGCAGAAATTGGTGAATCAAGTTGCTGGGCAGGAGATGTTAGTCCAGAAGTCTCTCATGGAAAGATTAAGGTTTAAGACAGTTCTGAAGAGCTATGAACAGATTCTTGTCGAAGTTAAAGAGCGGCTAGCCTCAACTCAACTTGGAGTAACTGATGTCGAGGCATTAGTTAAGGTAGAGATGGATAACATGAGGAAGGAGATTGAGATATCCAAAGGAAGCCTCCTAAATATCATTTTCAAGTAATAGTAGAAAGATGACCTTGTTCTGTTGTAGGTATTTCTTCTTCTGGCTATGCTCCACTTTTCTGTAATCCTTTAACATTGTTAAATGTTAAAATCCAATGCATGATATCAGGAGTGGAGGAAAAACATCACTTTTAATGAGCATACTCCTACTTGTTTTCTGTTGTTTTAGTTACACCTCCTAAATTAAGCTGATGATAGGAAGAATTGGTTCAAAACATGTCAATGAATGCTGATCGTACACTATAATTAGGCTAGGATATCACTTATTGCCATAGTTACATTATACAATCAATTCATTTCTGAAGGTTTGCCAGGTTATAGAATGCTCCCTTCTTGCTCATGAGTTGTGGATAAGTACCACGCTCAACCACCTTTCCCTCTCCTAAGAAGGCTATTGAGTCTGCATTCTTTATTGTGTTCAGTCGATGTGCCACCACGATTGTAGTCCTCCCTGACATGATTCGATCAAGTGCCTCCTGCACCACTTGCTCTGACTGTGCATCGAGAGCACTTGTTGCTTCATCAAGTAGTAATATAGCTGGATTGCGGATTATTGCCCTCGCAATTGCAATTCTTTGCTTCTGACCTCCTGACAGTTGTATGCCATGCTCTCCACAATCAGTATCGTATCCATCCTTCAGAGATCTGGAAAGGAGTAAGCTTTAAATTCCATATATGTTGGATAGTAGGATACATAACTTAATATATGTGTTCAAGAAGGAAATATAACTAAGACTTACGAGATGAATTCATGTGCGTTTGCGGATTTAGCAGCTTCCACAATCTCTTCTTCATCAGCTTCTGGTTTACCAAAGGCAATGTTGTCCCTGACACTACCAGAAAACATTGCAGGCTCCTGACTGACTAGTGCTGTAAATCCTCGATACCAAAGAATATTCATCTCCCTCACATCCATACCATCAATCCTTACAGCACCTCTATCAACATCGTAGAACCTCTGGATCAAACCTATGATAGTAGATTTACCACATCCACTTCTACCCACCATGCCAATACTTGTTCCTGCTTTGACTTCTAAGCTAAAATCCTGCAGGATCAGGCATTGTGGTCTTGTTGGATATGCAAAATCTACCTTTTTGAACTCTATTCTTCCTTGTATTTTGCTCTTCGGATTGTCCTTTTCCACCTGCAGCGTAGCTGTGTTATTTTATCTTTTGCAGCAATCCAGCATTGTAAAAAATCAATTTTTTTTGCGAGGATGCTGATATTTATTCTTTACAATGTTCATAAAAGTATGAACGTCTTACCTGTGAGTTTTGCGGAGAGATAGATTTCCTATCTAGCACCTCGAACACTGAAGCAACAGCGTTAGCACCCTTTGCCAGGTCGGATGTCATGCTGCCAGCATCAGCAATCAGCTTTCCTGTGCTCACCAAGACGAAAAAGGTTTTGAAGACATCACCCGCCGAGATCTCTCCAGCCTGCGCCAATTTCCCACCATACCAGAAGTCCAGTGCCCATGATAAGAATGTGAGGCAAGGTGACAGGCCTGTGGTTATTCCTGCTACCCATGACTTTTTCCTTGCTTTCCTCAATGGTTCCTCTTGCGTATGCTCGAAGAGCTGAAGAATCTTCGATGAGCATCCGAAGGAGGTCACCATCCTGTGGTTGTAAACAGCTTCTATGGCAATCTGAGTACTTTGGTACTGAGCTTTTGCCAAGTCCCTTGACACATTTGAGAGAACTATCTTCTTGGCATAGTAGCATATCATCGTACAGGGCTGCACAGCAATCATGACAAGAGCAAGTTTCCATGCTACTACGAGGCCCATTGTCACTGCGATTACAATACCACACGCTGTTTGAAGTAGTAGGGAGATTCTATCTGCAACTAGGGTTTTAACAAGAGATGACTCATCACTTAGCCGAGAGCACAGTGAAGCACTTGAGTTAGTGTCTTCATCAAACCATGCTGCCTCAAAGGTTAAGATCTTTTCAAGTACTTGGACTCGGATGCGCCTAACTAGTTGCTCCCCCATATAGGCAAAATTGTAGTGTTGCAATAGATTTACAGCTATGGATACGGCAGACAATGAACAAAAGATCATTGCATACCGGCTGATAATTGCATTCATCTCATTGCGGTCCTGAACGAAGAATGCAGCAATCATACCTCCGATGGTCAGAGCATAGATGGGCTGCAAGGAACCGTATACCAATGCAGACATGCTGCCTATGACCGCTTGTTTCCATTCTGGTGCATTCATTGCAAGGAGCCTGGAGAAAGACGGTGCAGGGGGGGAAACAAATGACTCGCTTTCCTTTGAAACACCTGGCGTAAGTGGCATGGGACTTGCTCTGGACATGCTGAGACGACTGGCACTGGTCCTTGCTGTGGAGGAGGCCCTAAATTGGTCACTCTCTTGATCAATGTAGCTCACCATCTTCTGCAATTTCACAAGTCGTGAATATGGGCCCCCCTTGTTAATCAGTTCATCATGTGTGCCAATTTCAGCTATGGTACCGCCATCAACTACTGCAATCTGATCGGCATTCTTCACGGTGGAAAGCTTGTGAGCTACGACCTGATTAGTAATATTGTATAATGAGTGCTATAGTGCCAAATCATTTGAGAAATACTACGCTTATAGCATTCTAAAGTAAGAATAGCTGAGGCAATGGCAGTATACCAGTGTTGTTCTTCCCATAGACGCTTGATCAAGTGCATGCTGCACCAGCTTCTCTGATTCTGAGTCGAGTGCGCTTGTGGCTTCATCGAGCAAAAGTATAGCTGGGTTCTTGATGACCGCCCTTGCAATGGCAATGCGCTGCTTCTGGCCACCTGATAGCAATGCTCCACGCTCACCAATCTACAAGGACAGTAAAAGCACCAATAAGGCAAAGGAGACAGGGAATTAATGCACTTGAATGCTTGTTTTCTTATGATGAACAAACATACCTTAGTCTCATATCCCTCTGGAAGCCCCCTTATAAAGTTGTGAGCATTTGCTGTCATGGCTGCAGCATAGAGTTCATCCATGGTTGCATCAGGTTTCCCAAATAAGATGTTCTCTTTTATGGACGTTCCGAACAGTGCATGATCTTGGCTGACAAGTCCCATCTTGCTCCTGATTGACTTGAGTTTTAGTTTCTTAATGTCGATACCGTCGATCTTGACAGTTCCTTCACTGGAATCATAAAAGCGCTGCACCAACGCTATCGCGGTAGACTTGCCGCTGCCACTAGACCCAACCAAAGCAATTGTTTCGCCTGCAGGAATCTTGAGGTTGAAGTCTTTGAGGATTGTCATATTAGGCCTCGACGGGTACACAAAGCGGACTGATTCAAACTCAAGCTCGCCATGGACTTGATCTAAAACAAGCCCCTCTGGGTCATCATCGTTAATCTGTGGCACACGGTTTATTCGTTCGAGAATTCTCGTGGCAGCAACGGAAGCCTCGATGAAATGTTTCAGCTCCGGGAGTGCCATTCCAAGGGCTCTGCAACATTTGAGGTTATTTATAGTTAAGCTTGTATTTTACGTAATCAAATGTAAGTCAGTAGTAAGGGAGGGAGGAAGGGGCATGATGAACATACAGGCCACCCATAACAAAGGAGATTCCTGCAGCGTATATCCTTCCTCCGCTTTCATGGTGGAACATCACCAATCTGCTGCCATACCAGGCGAGGAAGGCCCAAATGGCGAAGGCAAGGCCAGTGAACCCGACAGCGAGACCTTTAGCAATGCCTTGTTTGATCCCCAGGTTGATGGTCTTGTCAAGGATTGCTGTATACCTTTGGATTATCCCTTTCTCTGCAGTGAAGGAGTAAACGGTCTTGATCGAGCTGAGTGCTTGCTCGACCAGGGAGTTTGCCTTGGCGTACTCGCGGCGCGATGCGCTGGAGAGATACAGAAGGTACTTGCCGTAGATGAGCCCAGGGATGATGAGGAGCAGGACTAGAGGGTAAGAAACCAGGGCCAGCCTCCAGGAGAAATAGGTGGAGAAGGCCAGTCCAGAGACGAAGACTGTAGAGTGCACCAGAAATAGAGGAACCTGTTCAAGATCAAAGAATCAAGAAAATCATTCAGTACTGCTGCTATTTCTTCTTGCATTCCAAGGTTGGTTATTATTGCCCATTTTGTCTAAATTATTCTTTTATCGAGTCCAGAACTCCAGATAAACTAATTAACCCGAGTATCAACATCCATACTGAGCTCCTCATGTGCTCCCATATTTCCGCTATCGGTCTACCTTTAGGGTGTCCGTGTTTTTTTAGTTGTAATTTCCTATGGCATAGCTTGACAGATAAAACATCCTCTGTCGGTCTACCTTGGAATAGATTCCACAACAAAATGGTTTGGCACCATTAAGTACTGTATTCAAACTCTTTGATTCACTACAGATTCAGTGACGATTAGCGAAGCAGGGTAGGTATGCCACCATCACTCACAAAGGAACGTTTCTCCTGCCCTTGGTTCGTCTTAAACAAAGCACCGCTAGTTAGTATTGTACTAATAATTGATCTAAAAAAGTATTGTACTAATTGAGCTCAGATCAATCAAGAAGCAAGAAGTTTCCGACCTCCGAGGTGGATCTATGGTCCGAACAATATAAAATGAGGCGTCACCAGTGAAGACTGAAGACTAGTACTAGCTCCTAGTACCATTAAGGTAGCTGGAAAGCAAATTAAGCAAGAGAAGAAGGGGTTTGACTGGTTTGGTGTGTAGTAGTAGTGTAGTACCTTCTCGCTGAGGACCTCCTGGATGAGTGATGCGTCCTTGGAGATGCTGTTGATGATCTCCGAGGTGGTGGCCTCCTGCGAGTCGAAGAAGGCTACCTCCTGCCTCAGGATGGCCTGCAGGTACAGGTGCCTGATCCGGAGCACCTGCCTCTCGCTCGTCCGGCTCCAGCAATACCCTTCTGCGTAGGGCGTCCACACGTACAAGTTTGTAAGGATACTCGCTGGGGAGGCTAATATAAATCTGTGTATGTATGTTCGCTGCAGCAAAGTCGAAGGTTACCCATGGAAGCCACCACCAGGATGGCGAACGCCAAGTAGACGAAGTTCAGGCACGACTGCACGAAGCAACAACTGCAGTGTCAGTGCAACCGGCACCCCGAAATGATAAAATGTGCACAAATGAACTACAAACAAAACCTTGTGCTTTTTTTCGGACGAAAAGTGCTATTCGATTTGGAATTAGGCATGATTGGAATGAGACAATTCTCATCTGTTCCTGAACTGATCATAGTGAACCTCTTACAAAGTTCATAGTGATCCAACACTAGGTAAATAACCTACCTTCTCGATGTCATGCATGAAGTCCACGCTGCCGGCACGGCCCTGCTGCTGGGCGTGGCCGCGCCCGAGCGAGTTCATCACGTCGCTCGCGAAGATGAGCAGGAGGTTGGTGGAGCACCCGTCGCCGATGGCGCCCAGCGTGCCCAGGACCATGAGCAGGACGTCCACCCGGTCCGCGAACTTAAACAGGCCCCGGATGCTTCGCCGCTCGCCGCCGCCGGTGCTCGCCGTGGCGCTGCTCATCTTTACTTGTGGGCTGCCCGGGTGTATCACAAGAGTGGTAGGGAGCAGCAGTGCAGTGGACTACCCCAGCATCGGTCGCTTTGTTGTGTTTGCTGCAATGGACTTGGCACTGGGGCTTTATATAGCACAGGAACACGAGCGCGTCTGTTCAGGGGTCCTTCCTGACTTTGGCTTTGAAAAAGTTGGTCGGTTAGAGCGTCCTCAGTTGCAGAAGAAAAAAGAATGATATGATACATAAAGAAATAAAATGCAATACACTATACCAAGATCATATCATGAGCCACATGAATTCAGTGTATTGCTGGTCTTTTTTCCCCTGTACATCAGATCATGTAATTCATGCTCTGCCAGACAGAAACTACAAGTATGCCATTGCCTCGCCGATGGAGTGGTTGCGTGCTTAATTTTTTAAATTTTCTTTAAGAAAGGTTAAAACCTTCGCCTCGATTCATTAATTAAGGGAGAGTTTTACAAGTGAGAAAATCTGGTGAAACCGGAAAATAAAGGTTACTGCATGGACGGAGCAAGGACAATAATTTGGAGGGGGCCAATTGAACATTAGGTTAGTTGGAGGGGGACGCATAGACAATTTTGGTAAATTTGGGACCAATCTGCATACTTCAGAAAACAATCTTGCGTAGGGAGGGCCATATAGCCCCAGCTCGCCCCCCTATATAGCTCCGTCCCTAGCTTACTGTATCAACAAGATGCTACCCAAGTGTTTGGCGTCCGACGGTTCATCCTTAATACGGGAGACAATGATCAAAAGGTAGAATCGAGATATTTCGGGAAACTCTTGCGTTGCGCTCACTTCATAACTCTTAGGTCACTACCAGCATAATAAGGGAGGCATATTGAAGGATGTTGTGCGTTAAATATTACAACCATAGTGTTTTTACTTTTTATTTAGAAAAGAGAACCCCGTCCCCTATATCGATTTATTACGAAGTTTTATGTGATGTTTTGTAGTTATACTTGTTTTAATATGATTTACCTCTTTATTAACGTAACCTTTTTTGCCAATTGCGCCCTAGTGCAGCGTAGGGTTTGGTCTTTGATAAAGCATCCAAGTTGCAATAATTGCTATCTTAGTCAAGTGAAATTGCTTTTTGGAGGTAGAAAGTAAACAGGACAAAAGACATGTCGTTTCAATCCTACAATACCAACATATGCGGTGGTATTAATACCGTGCCAGACTTAAATACTACTATCGATTAGGAGGTTGTCCACCACAAGATTATATGTCACGTAGTATAATTGGGAAAAGCATGTGTGTCTATATAAAGTATGCATGATAACACTTTTCAACAAAAAGGTTAGGGTCGTTACATCGATTGGTTCAAAATACTAAATAGCACTAAAGGATATACAATTTTTTTTGTACCGTGTCGCCGTCCATGGTAGAGACCAAACAATTCCTCCCTCCATTTACAAACATATTAGTATTTGCTTCCTTAAGTCACTATTTTGACCAAGATTTACTCCATCAATGTGTAGACAATGTGATTCAAGATCACTATCATAAGTAGATACTTCGATTCTATAAAAATATAAATACTTTTAAGTAGGAAATAATTTAGTACACTAATTTCATGTCACATAAACTATATATTGACAAAGTAATTCTTTATTAAAGCATTGTCTTTACTGAACAAATACATATTTTTAGAATAGAGTGTTGTAAAAATGCATAAACAATCGTGAATGTGTATATTATTATCTCTGCATACTTCTTCTCCCTACATGTGGATCAGGCCATCCATCTATGTACACCATAAGCTTGCATTTTCAAAAACACGGTAAAACTTGACACAATGTCGCAAGCTTACGATAAAATGAAGCAATTCCAACTAGCTAGCAGTCTTCTTGTAGGGGATGAAAAGGCAGTGTCGAAGTCTGCGAGCAAAATCCTCAGTTCCCAACTTAAAAGAAATGAAATGTGCATCATAACAAATGGAACACAAATTCTATTCAAGAGGAGTCGAATATATAGAATCCAGCTGGTGAAATGTGCTAGGATTGGTCTTACAATAAAACGCCTTAGCAGTATAATTAATATGAATAAAATCACTAGGGGAATCCATTTGGTGAGATTGTGCTGATTTATCTTTAAAAATGTAAGCCATGCTTGATTCCTAATCACAACCTATTAATTGCTGTTTGGTTAACACATTTCGTGAGTTGCGTTTGCAATGCAACAGCTGTTACACGAGTGCACAACTATAAGATGATGAGCTCATCATTTCCAAATTGCAATGCAATGATGCCGCTGGTCGAGTAAACGTACTAATCACGAAAGGCTGTCCAGTAAATGCTCTCGCAAAACCTTAATGAAAGCGCTTTAAGTTTACCAGAGAATACTTACTTAAACATGACTGCTTCTTTACCCAACCCACTAATCCATTTTCCGGTTGCACGTTGCTGCAAGTTTCAACACATGATGTACATCGAAAGCAACTAGCTAGTAGCTCTTGTTTTGTTCTTTAGCTAGGACAAGCCAGATAGAAAATTATCGGTGCCAGACAGGTCAGTGATACTACTACTAAATTGATCCATTAAAGGTTAATTTCATACCCTTTTGCACGCCCTAATTAAGCTCTAGGGCCTGAATAGCGCATGGCGATCAATTTGAGTAGAGTAGTGTTCCCTTTTGTGTATTTTACTGTTCTTGTTGCTTCACGTTTGACGCGTCGGCAAATACGAAAGCATGCAGGCCATTACCATGTCACATTTTAATATCAGTAATAGAACAGATTTGCAGCCACTGCTCCCAAAATAGAAGGTTTGCAGGAGGGCGTCAATTTAGCTCCTGGATCCATGGAGCCTGGTATTTTAGAACTTTTTTTAGAGGTTTTGTAAACTTCTACCACTGTATTTGCTATGTGGATATATATATTTATATGATCTACTGTCCGTAAAGTTTTGCTGAAAATATGTTGCATTTTGGAATGAACAAAAATGACAAATTCGTGGCCCTAGAAAGATTTTTTTCTTTCATGTTTGTCTTTTTATGTAGATCACCGATGATAAAATATTTTGAAGAAACTTGTGTCGTATATACCATATATGTACATGTACCATATGAATTTTTTCCAGATTGTTTTGATATTTCAAAATACTGTTTTTGAATTTTTTAAAATAAATATTTATACGTCCATTTTACATCACTATTATCTATCATAATTCAATCTTATTTAATTATATATTTCACATTATAACTCCATTCCAATTCCTTTCTCCATTTAATTTGCATGATTCACACCGAGAGTGAAATTTCCTGACATCTGGAAAACACGAGCAAGAATACCTCAGAGGAGAAGCCTATTTTCTGGATCTCAGTGAATATCAGAAAAATCACGAAAATAACTTACGAAAAAATGAGTCAGAAGATGGGTCGGAGGGGAGCCACCAGGGTCATAAGCGGCAGGAGCTCGCGACCACCCTGGCCGCTAGGTTGGCCCGTGTATGAGCTCTGGAGCTCGCCTTCCGACACTCTTTGGACTACATATTTTCCCTGGCCTAAAAGTTCGGGGGAATTATAGTTAATGTTTCCGCCACCATCTAGGAGGTGGAATAGAGTGGAGAACTTTCAAACTCTGGCAGACTTATCCTGCCGGGGGAATTTTCCCTTCGGGAGGGGGAAATCGAAGCAGTCGCCATCATCAACACTCCTTGCATCACCGAGTTCATCATCTCCATCAAAATCTCCACCAACACTATCTTTACTGCCATATCCACTTCATCCACTTGTTCAATCTATGAACTATAACTTAGTATCTATTACCGAGACTACTTTTCGGTGTTGATTACCTCTTGCAGTTGATACTTAAAAGTTTTATTGGTGGAAGGTTGTTATGTTCCGATTGTTATTTATATATTCAGACCTAATGATCATGATCTATATCATGTATTGTGAGTAGTTCATTAAATTCCTAAGGACATGGGAGAAACCTTGTTGCTAGTAATCATGTGAAGTTGAGTAAAGTTCAATGTTTTGATATTATGCTGTGTTGTTATGTGAATGTCAACTACATGACACTTCACCTTTATTGGCATTGGGAAATACATTGTGTATTTAGTTTTTTATGATGGGTTGTTGTAGTGATAGAATACCAAACCCTAGTTTATTAACTATTGCACAAGGGGTTGTTTGGATAACAAAGTTTAATGTGATGGTTAGATAATATCTTAATTACCACTCCTGTATTTGTGGATTGCTTGCATGGAGGGTTTAATCATAATTATATTTCTTGTACAAGTAAGGGAAGTACAT